>JAGSMR010000011.1:6242500-6645000 GCA_029286605.1 Sericinus montela | reverse complement strand
CTTTCAAACACCATCACTTTCGTCTTCTTTACATTAATCTTCATTCCCTTTCTAACAAAAGCTCCACACATAGCAGTTACCATCTCCTGCAACTCCTCGGCTGAAGACGCAAGTACCGAATACGACGAATAATAATGACGACCTCCGTGGACGAGTGGCGTAAACACTGGTTTTCAAGGTTTCGCCGTCTCGAGGTCCCGGGTTCGATTCCAGGTCGGGTCTTTTCGGGTCTATTTTCTCGGGTCTGGGTGTTTGTGGTGCCTTCGTTGTTTCCAATTCCCATACCACAAGTGCTTTAGCATCTTACATTGGGATCGGAGCAATGTCTGTGATGTTTTCCCTATCTATATATGTATGTATATACGTATTTAATACTGTGTAATGGTATTAAAAATGTAACCATAATAAAAATATTGTTTAAAACAATTGAAAGTATTCCCCTTGAAATGGACACTACGCTTTAGGATGCATATGAAAATAAATAAAATAATACAGGCTAATACATAAGCCTTAATAGTTGAAAACGTAATAAATAAATAAATATTTTCACGCAATTCCCTATAAAGGGATAGACAGAGGACTAGTCTAACCAATTATGGCCCTTTGAACGACCTTTCACCGAAGATATTACAAGGTGACAGGTGGTGAGCCCATCGCCGTCTTTTATGTCCAAGCCAACGATATAATTCGTACATAAGTTTTTGAAAAACCCATTAGTACGAGCCTGTCACCTGGGGATCGAACTCAAGTCTCTTGACTCGAAATTCCGGCCACCCAACCATTTGGCTGTCACGACTTATTGTTGAAAATGTAAAATAAATTTAAGAATGTTTGTGATGGATATGGTTGGTTATAATGGCCTGAGAGTTGGGAGAGATCTCGCACCCAGTATACATAATACGTAAAGAAGGTAATACGTCACTTGATGTTGACATCCCCAGATGTGGTAAAATAATCAAGGCTATAAGCACCCAAGAATTACATATGTCCATGTCGAAGTGTAAATAAATAATAAATGTTTATTGGTACAAAAAAGTTCTCAAGGACGAGTCAAGGACAGTACTTTCCTTAGATAGGTCTTCATATAAACTACTTTTCACATTTGACAAAGGTGGTAATTAAGATGGTATATGTTTAAAGTTTCATTACTTTAGTTTTACGATCTTGAACTATAGATGTAATACTGTCTCCCCGCTACTTTATTTCGGTGTTTTAGTAGCACGTTGCAAGTTGCACTAAGACTAATTTGTTTTTTAATATGCTCTGTTTGGAAATATACAATATATAAATGATATATAATACGTTATATATATTTTATATATCGCCAAGTGTCACGATCCCTACATACTTCTTTCGCTTCTTTCAGATTCATCATCTTCTTCATACATGCACGTCTAGGTATCCGAGTACTCTTGACCCTCCCCTCTTCGAGCAATTTGCTCACGTAGTCTTCAAAAGTTAGTGTCGAGGTAGACTCGACACCTTCACTCATTCGCTCAACGTGCCCAATCCATCGAAGCACGCCCTTATCCATTTTTGAGACAAGGTCATCTTTCAAACCTGCCATATTGCGAATCTCTTCGTTTCGCTTTCAGTCGGCCATGGTAAGACCGCACATTTTACGAAGAGATCGCATCTCCACTGCATTCAACCTGCTATTATGCTTCTTCTGGCATACCCAGGTTTCGCTGCCATATAACAAAGTCGGTACCAACACTGCGTTATGTATTGCAAGGCGTGCACTTTTCACAACGCCTTGCATTTTGATTAACGCAGTCAGGGCAGCTTTGTTCCCGGCAGCAACACGCCTGTCCACATCTAAATCACATCTTCCATCCCGGCTAAACGCACTCCCCAAGTATACAATTTCATTCACCTGTTCTAGATATTCCTGATTTACCCAAATTTCGCACTTCGTTCTTTCTTCGTCCCTTTCAAATACCAGAACCTTAGTTTTATTAGCATTCAAACGGAGACCATTAATTTCACATTCTTCTTTCATACACGTGACTAATGCCTGCAGTTCTGCCTCTGATGGTGCAATAAGCACTGTATCATCAGCATATAGCAGACAATTTACTTTTATGTCACCCAATTTCACACCCAAACAGCTATCTTTCAGCTTCTGTAAACAGCTGTCGAGATACAGTATGAACAGCCAGGAAGACATGACACAACCCTGTTTTACGCCCGTTTGGACGCTAAACATGGGTGAGAGGTCATGCCCTACTCGCACACAAGCTTTACAGTCACAGTAAAGTGACTGCACAGCCCTTAGCAATCGACCATCCACACCATACCCCGGCAACAGTTCCCACATTTTCTTCCTTACAACCTTATCAAATGCTTTCTCAAGATCCACAAAAGCACAGAAAATCTTCTGGTTAGTAGCCAGAAGCTTCTCCGTGATCATGCGGAGAGAAAACATTTGATCCGTGCATCCTCTTCCAGGTCTAAATCCGCATTGTGCCTCCCATAGAAATCTTTCCGATTTATCTTGCATCCTACGTGTCAAAACCTTCGAGTAAACTTTACTTGCTAAACTGGACAAGCTGATCGCCCGATAGCACCCGCAGTCATAATGTGAACCTTTACCTTTATATAAAGGCACAATGACCGCGGATCGTCAATCGTCCGGAACAGCCCCCGTTCGCCAGCACAAATTGCACAGCAGATGAAAGCTGTCCCAGACACGTGGCCCACCATACTTGACCATTTCAGCAGTAACTCTGTCTAGTCCCGTAGCCTTACCACATTTCAAACTTCTAATCGCACATTCAATCTCTTTCATACTGATGACCTCAGTGTCATCGAGGTCCGAGTCTGGCGTACCAGTCACTGCGTTACCCCCGGATCCCTCACAAAGATCATCACACGCATACATCTCTCTATAAAATTCGCTCCATCGCTCCATGACGTCCGATTTTTCTGAGAGGACGTCATTGGTTTCTGAAAGCACTTTATTCATTCGTAAGGCTGTCGCACCACTCCGGGTCCTTCCAACCTCTTTCCAGAAGAGTTTGGAGTTCTCCTTGAAGTTGTGCGACAACCTTTTGTCCGCTTCCATTCTACTCCTTTCACGCGCTTCCTCAATCAATGCTTTCGTGTGAACTTTCTGGAGCTTATATCTTTCTTTCCTCTTCTCTCTCATATCCTTATCATTACTAGAGGCCAAGAATTCTAACCATGCTTTCTTCTTCTTATTTACAGCTTCTTTCCCTTCGTCATTCCACCATGCATCACCCTTTTTACTACTACCTCTTTTCACAGTTCCACACACGTCTTTCGCTGCACTAACCATTCCATCTCTAAGGCTTTGCCATATTTCTTCCACACATTCTTTCCTGACATCGATGCTGTCCAGCTTTTCGGCCACCCTTGCTTGATATTTATCCTCAGTGTCTGCTTCCTGAATCTTCCAGCTTCGGATGCTACCGACCGACTGTGGTTCTGATATCGCCGTCCGGTGGCGCCAACCCGCGGACAGACCCCTAAATCTAGTAATCACTGGATAGTGATCCGTTCCCAGGTCAGCACCCCGGAACACTCGCGTATCCATCACCTGTTTTTCAGTCGGTCATCCACCAGGAATAAATCGATCATACTTCTCTCATTCTCTCTTGTTCTAGTATACATATGGATTTTCTTGTGACTAAACATAGTGTTTGTCACAAGAAGACCCTTTTCCTTGCATACAGCCAGTATAAGCTTGCCAGCATAGTTAACCCATTTATTACCAAACATTCCAAGCACCGACTCGTACCCTGGCCGAGCGGTACCAACCCATCCATTCAAATCACCACATACAACAATTCTTTCGTTTCCTCTAACCAAGTCTAGAACTTCTCTTACATTCTCCCAAAACTCCTCCAGCTCAGCTCTGGACGACGAAGCTACCGGCGCATAAAAAGCCAAAAGAAATAACTCGTCAGTCCAAATTTAAAGCGAACCCAGAGAAGTCTCGAGTTCACAACCTTATATTCAGTCATAACATCGACCAACCGAGACGACAGCAGCACCCCCACTCCCTGGCAGGCGCTCTCGCTATCCGGGACTCCGGACCATAGAGCTAACGCCCTGCCAGGGAGCTCTTCAGTACCGCTGCCCTTCCGCTTGGTCTCCGACAAACACACGACCTCTAATTCTCTTTCTTTCATTATTTCAATCAACTCATTCGTCTTATCTCTCATGCCTCCTCTAACATTCCACGTGCCAACTCTGCACTCCGTCCTCCACCTTCCGCCGTGTCGGGCTGTGCGTGACGGGTGGCGGTCCCCATCGCCGCTTTGCGCGCTGCATTCCACACCAACGGGGACGAACTGGTGTGCGTCGCCTTGGGGGGATGCCCTAACCCTCGTTGGCATGGGTGCGCAACTGTGTAGAATTGCAGCCCTGAAAAGGTCTGGCAGGGGTCGCGACGAGCACGCTTCTACAATGACCCCCTAGACCCCCAAGATCTAATACGAAGAAAACAAAAATTATGTAGTTATTCGGTATTTATAATAGCAGCTATAAGTGTTTAAAAAAATATAAATTTGCATTTAATTTATGTTTAATATATTAATATTAATTTAATATAAATATATGTATGTGTATCTACTTAATGTATCTTTGAGTATCTAATTTGAGGCTCTAATTGTAATAACAATATTATACTCGTTATTATAATGTGTAAAAAAATATTATGACATGCTTACATTGGTTAGCAGTAGCTTTGCATCCAGGCTGCATCAAACCGCCATTCGCAAAAAAATCGACATCCCCACACCTTTCTAATTTCCCTTCTTGTAACGCATTGGTATGCAAGACATCGACTATTTTTGCATCATAGCGGTCTAATTTCCGTGTTGAATCTGCCGTAGCAAACAAAGGTAATGCTGGGTCTAGACCTATAAAATTGGTAATGTTATCAATAATTTTGCCGGCTGTTAAATTAATAAAAAAATATCTTGCCGACTTTCCGTATCTATCTTTCCGAATACTAACGTAGACAAATATGTAGACAAATAAGTCCTTTCGACCTTTCATCGAAGACATTTTTGGAACAACATGAAAGGTGATGAGCTAGTCGCCGTCTTTATGTACAAGTTAACAATGTAAATACATATGTAGATAGGGACAAGATCACAACATTGCTAATAAATCGTACATAAGTTTCGATAAAACCCATTGATACGGTGTAGCATCGTATCGACACCTTGAGATCGAACTCGGGTCTCTTTACTCGAATTCTGATCACCCGACCACTCGGCTAGCGTGTCTGTCAAATTTATACATTTACATTTTAATAATTTAACTGTAAATCAAAACAAATATGAACATCAAGTGTCTGTGAAAGAGTCGAAATCAATAAGGAAGCCCTATACCGTGCAGTAAATTTTAGAGGCCTTGCCTTTTGTATAGTATGTATTTAAAGGAATATAAATTTTATTATTATTGTATTTGCATTTTCCAAATAATCACGATTAAGATAATTATAGCCTAAATTGAATATATCTATGCATCTTCACCATACATTTCTTTATTAACTTTCTATACAATCATTGTTAATTACAACAATACCACCGGAGAGACTAAGTTATAAAAAGTAAAACTAGAGCGGTTAAAAAAAATTATAAAGATTTAAGTTAATGTCTTCAAGCATATCATATACATATACGAGGTAGACTGAGGTCTAGACAGTTAAGTCCTTTCGGCCCACCTTTCACCGAAGCCTATTATTAGGGACAACGTGACCGATGGTGACTTTGTCATTTGTGTTTACCTGTAATTCGTTCCATTTTGCCAGATTTTATGTAACTGGCAATATATCCACTGACGTGGGCTCCAAGACTGAAACCAATGACGTGAATTCTGGACAAAAGAATGCCGTGGCCTTGAACTAACTCGTCAATCAGTTGTGCGGTGCACTTCCCCGCTAATTCTGTGTTAATGGCAGCTTGCAAATAACAAGGCTCTTCTACAATTGGATGATAATCTACCGAGATAATGTTATAGTCACAGCACTGTAAATATGCTGAAATTTGGAAAAAAATTGATGAACTGTTTTTAGGTAATATGATGATGAAAGATCAACAGTCCATTGCATCTGACAGCATGAAATAAAAATCTAATCAAAAATCTTACTTTTCTATGTATAATAAAAAAGCTAAAACATATTATGTATATTAAATAAATGAAAAATCAACTGACGTGGACGGGATTTGAAACCGCATATGGAGAACCCCCGAAGTAGAGATTATTTTTTTTTTCTGCAATACATGCAGGCGGCTTATAACTGCAAATCTGTACAGATGCCACACTTTACCCGCTCTTGCCTTTCATGGGTCTACTTTATTTTAATGTGATAGCTATAGATACTTATTTATTTTTAGCACCTGTCCATGATTCTTTTTTTTAATTAAATTTCTGTTAAGTAGTAGTGTCAGTAGATTCTGTTTAAATATTTTATTAAGATTAATAAAATTAGTTTCGTAAATGCCCATAACGATTACACGAGGATACGTGAACGAATAAATCGATATTGTGTACCGCATATAATCCCCAACAGGAACTAAAAACTAAAATTTCTTTAAAGATAATGAACGGAAGGAAGCATTTTAAATTCAGTGCCTTTTCGAAGATAACATAGATAATACAACACTTCCGTTAGTACTTCCTTATCTTTTTTTTTAATATGAAATATGACATTGACATAAATATTTAATCTAAGTAGGTATTAGGTAGACTATCATCACACGTTAGTTGATTTATAATTACGCAAGAACCATAACATTTAACTTTTATTTTAGTATTACTGATATGAGATTATAAGCCGTATGTACAATGCGGGATGTATGTACATTAGAACTTGTATTCTATTACTTGTTTTCTACTGTATGTTCTAACCTGGTCTAATATCCGTATTGGGTGGGTAGTCTTTGTGACCCGTATAACCATGTATTAAGATTTTTATCGGAGCATTAGGGACCCATGGAGCCTCTTCTATCGATGCTTGTTCGGCAACTTTCAACTCATAAGGTTCATTTTTTAGTTCCCTGAAAGATAGGATCTTATATACTTTAACGTTTAAGTACATAAAAATTTTCTGTGAATTATTATGTAAGACATTTTATCGGTCTGCCACAACATCTGCTTTTAAACTACTCTGCAAACATTGCGAATGTCACAAAAAAGGCAGGCAGTTTTCTATTTATAATTGACCATTTTTTGGTGAGCGCCCTCGAGAAACCTAAAGTATTCATTCAATTTCTGAAACGTAATGGTTTCTTAGCTTAGCTAATAATTTGCAAAAAAATCTAATAATTTAGACAAAATTTAATATTAAATAAAAGTAAGTTAAAATTTTTACCTTGTATATAACCAAAATGTTATATTTTTATTCGGACAGCTTAATGGAGGTGTTACGCAATTACTTCCCAAAATAGAATCGCCTGAAGCTAAAAAAAAATTTTTTCGTTTAAATGTATACTTTAATTTTATATTTATTTTTATTACCAATACTTGTTAAAAGTATTCTCAAACATGAACTCTCACTTAACACTTTAGACAAGTAGTAGTAACAAGTAGTAGTAGTAGGTGGAGTAAGCTGACATACGGGTGTCCGTCGTCTATATCCAATAATTTTTTATCGACCGTTCTTTATCACGTCATCATCGTCAATTTAATGCATACATTTTATTTAAATGCAAAACTAGGTTACACCTAACCTATGTGAATGATATTTGTGTGATGAATGTGAATGTTTTTGCACGAGTCATGAATGTTTATGAATATTTATCTATGTAAGAATTGTTTTGGTTATTTAGTGTAAAATTGTAAATTGATTATATGTTATAAAAATTATGGTCTTAAATTGTCCTAATATTCATATTAAATTGTATACTTACGTAAATTAATGCAGATTTGAACAATATATAACGACAGATAATTAATAATAGACCAATGGCCCCTCGAAATAATATACATCCTCCGGTAAATACACGCAAATAAATTCAAATGGCGACTTTTTCTGGTTGATTTGTCGTGGTTTATGGTATTATTTAAACTGAGTTGCGACTTTCTACAGTAATTATCAACGCCACTATGGGTTATAACAGCTTCATGTTAACGTATATAGTAAAAACTCGTTGTCAGTACCTTGACAGATTACGTTTGTTTTACATTGAATTAATTCAATTTTTTACCTAGAAAAAGTTAACCTTGGAATATTTTTAACTTTCCCCGAAAGTTATGCAAAAGGTTTTCACTTCTATTAGGAAACTTTATATCTTTTAATTTTATTAGTCTTTGTCCCGTCTACTAATGGAAGCATTGATTTTGAACACCTCGTTTGCCAGGACTCTCGATCGGCGAAACTTAGTTGATTCCTCGGATGATTGCAAATGTAAATGCATAACGATAATCTAAATTGTATAATAACGGTTATCTAAATTTTATGGTGTCGCCAGCTCTGAGGTCTCTGGTTCGAATCCCGGTCGAGTCAATGTAGATAAACCCTTTTTCAAAAATTGTTCGGGCCTGGATGTTTGTGATGCCTTCATTGTTTCTGATAATATAACACAATAGATTACTGATACATAAGTAGTATGTCAAGTGTGGTGCAAATAGTTGACATGGGGGGGGGGGGGTAGATTGTTGCAGCATATTGGCGTAAGGATGTTTTACTTGCTAACTCTGCTAACTCTGGTAGTCAGCAGAGTTATTTTGAGTATTTGATTGTATCCGTATTAACCATTAATTTACTTGACAGTTTTAACGTAAACCGTAGGACAGAACGAGCCCAGCTAAGACCTGGAAGGGGAGCTTACCCAAGTAACGTATACTTTCAAATGATAAGAGACACCAACCCAAGTAACGTATACTTTCAAATGATAAGAGACACCAACCTGGACATATTGGCGCAGATGAACCTCTGTTTAGATAGACACGTTGCGCTCCACAGACGACAGACGCCGCTGATGGCAGTGCAACGTGAGCACGCTAACCTGTTCAAACTAACTTTTCAGCTAAAGATATTTATTTTAGACTAACAGTGCTATAGATAGTTATAAATTACAGTTCTGAGGTAGTTTTACTAAGATGGTATTTACGCTATCGCATCCCTATCCTATATAGTATCCCTGTAATGAAAACGCTAGTCAGAATGAAATAAAATTAAATAAACTAAAGACATACAATTTGAAAGACTATTGGGGTTACTGTTAATAGTACTACGCTCCTCTTGCGATTCTGCCAAATCGTTGGCAAAAGGAAAATCAGATGTATTCGCCATTTATTTTAATACCATATCCTGTACAGTTTTGGAGCATGAAAAGAAGAGGATAACCTCGACCATCTTCGCACTTCTGGTTTAGCATCGCCTTGGATGACAGAAATATAAACTTTTTAAGGACTAAACACTATCAGTTTTCCTTCTGTTTTCAGAACTAAAGTATCTGTTTATGAAAAATTGCATGAAGATAGACTAGAGTATAAGTTCATTATTGTCCGTATTTATTATATTTTTAAAGAATCGCAAATGAGAACACGGATCATAGGGTTTCTTTCAGTGAGCTTGTGAGGTACCCAAATATCGAGCTTTTTGGTGTACCCAGTTTTTTCAAATGCGACGAAACTGTATTCCCAGTTCTTCAGCTACGTCGTAATTACTGATATGCCAATCTTGCTCCATTTTATCCGTAATAGGGCGACCAGAGCGAAGTACATCTTTGACATCAAAATTTCCGGATTGAGAACGCCTAAACCAAATTTATGCTACTCTCACGGATACCGCACTAAATCATTTTTTTTTTACCTTTTTTGTATAAAATTTTAAAATGTATCGAATTTCTTAATTAGATCCACTTATCTTGACAGTACGAAAAATAAACAAAAATCACACATTTTCTTAACTTGAACTTGGAATTATCTTCTTAAAAATTTAACTTTTAATGAAACCAAAACCAGTCAGATACAAATAGCCAGAGATTTTATTACAAGTTCATACATACTATAATGCGAAAACACTTTTTCCCCAACTAATAAGATAAGGTTATGGAATGAACTTCCACCCCAAATTTAACATGCACAAACTTTGGAAAGATTTAAAAGTGACGTCAAGAAGCATTACCTAACACTTTGTGGTTATTGCTAATCAAAACTAGCAACAAATAGGTTTTCTGTTTTTTTTTCTCTCTGTTTTGTATTTATTTATTTATGTATGTATTATTATTGTTAATTATTATGTATATATATATATATATATATATATATATATATATATATATATATATATATATATATATATATATATATATATATATATATATATATATATATATATATATATATATATATACCATTACCTAACACTTTGTGGTTATTGCTAATCAAAACTAGCAACAAATAGTTTTTCTGTTTTTTTTCTCTCTGTTTTGTATTTATTTATTTATGTATGTATTATTATTGTTAATTATTATGTATATATATATATATATATATATATATATATATATATGTATATATATATATATATATATATATATATATATATATATATATATATATATATATATATATATATATATATATATATATATATATATATATAATAAAATATATTTAAATATATTTAGATATTGGTATATAAGTGTATCATAAAACGCACCACGTTCTACTGTTCTTAATTCCAGTTTCTCTTTAGCCCTAAGGTTATCTGAAAGAGATTGCTCTTTAGCAATAAGACCGCCTTATCGTGCGGTTTGTATTAAGTTTCCTCTGTATTGTATTTATTCCTTTATATGTGTTGTGTACAATACTACTACTAATTATATGGAAATATTGTATCGTTAACGTTTTTTCATCATTGATTATGCATATTTATGTAAATACCGAATAAACCTCGCTGATAATGTTAACAAAGGCCTTGTGAACAAATATTTACCATGAAGGCTTAGTTTTTAGATAAATTACATTTACAATATGTGTATTTGAAATACAATATATCAGCCATTACTACCGTGTCAATACTATAAAATTACGGTATTTTAAAGTTAAAATAACATTTTTTTTCTTTTTCGATCCTACTAATCCTTCTTATATAATATTACAAAGTGAAAGTTTGTAGGTTTGGTGCTCTAATGTTTGTTCCTGAATGACACTTCTAAAAGCTGAAATTGGGCGCAAATATTGACTTCGATACAAAATAGGATACTTTTTATTCCGATTTTTTGTATGTTGTGTCTGTATATTGTTAGGTTTAACTTTACTTACCTACTTTAAGTCCAGATCATTACGCAAAACCATTAATAAAAATAAGCATATTCGCTTAAATTTAATGAAAATTTTGTAATGTAATGTAAATGTAATGAAGTGTAATTATAATAATGTTTTTAATAATAATATTTTTTTTGATGACTTGTCATTTCACCAACTTACAACAATCGTATAAATTATAAAATTTTAATTGCTTTGTCGAAAAATTAGTTTCTTATTGGAGTCTCTGTTGACATTTGTTCGGTTTACGATGATGTCAGTCTCCCACTGCTCAGGCAGAAAATGCACCAGCTGAGCATACCGGAGAGAATCTCGTGTCAAGCTTATTCTCACAATGACGCTTATTAGTACGTTCTGAAGACAGACTCTCCAGCTAGACCTGTTTGGAAGGGAGTACCTCAAGGCTAAGTCCTGAGCCCTTTACTGTACAACCTATACACATATGATTTGGACAGATCTGTGAATCACCTAGCCGATGTCCTTCAGTATGCAGATGACTAGGCCATATATGTAACTAACAATTCTATTGATCAAGCTACCTTCCGTCTATTCCAAGCTATTAAATCCCTTAACCACTAGATCTTGGATCATGGATTAACAATATCTGCCCAAAAAAGCAACACTATTGTTTTTCCTAGGCAAAGGTATTCTCCAGATGTGCTTATTTTTATCGATAGCGCATTAATCCCCTCTGGAAAGCAAGTAAAATTTATGGGAGTTATTTTGGATAGCAAAATGACAGGAGTTCCTAATTTATCTCATGTTGCTGCCAAATGTGAATAGAACCTCAATGTTATCCGATCCCTATCAGGTGTCTGGTGGGTTTCTCATCCCTATTCCCAAAGGCTTCTGTATAATGCACTAATGAGAAGCCATTTCGGCTATGGTTCTTTTATACTGGAACCATGTAATAAAATGGCAAAATCCAGTCAAAATGTCTTTGTATAATTACTAGTGGCATGAAATCTACACCCATTTTCGCACTCTAAACTGAGTGTGTTGAGCCTCCCCTTTTCTTTCGCAGACAAATACCTCTCAGATCGGTTCCTGTTCAAAGCCGCTTGTTATATGCACCATCCTCTCTTATCTAAACCTCGCTCCCTGTACCGGTTGGTCAGGCAGTCCCATTACTGGTCCCACAAGGACTTGCCGTGAATTATAAAAAGCTATTCCAAATTTTCAATGCCCCTTATTGAATTTTCCAATCTACTAAGAATCCACTCTACAATATCCAATATGAGACCCTAATTTTTAAACCGGACATCATTTTAAACATTGGTATTCACAAGTATGAAGCAAATAGCAATTTTAAAAAGATTATATCCCAAAATTGGCATGACTAGGTTATTATGTTCACCGATGCTTCAAAGGTGAGCGAAGAGGGGTTAGTAGGATCTGCAGTTTGGATTCCACAATATAAAATAATTTCAAATTTTAACTCCCCTCCCAACTCCTCTCAATTTACAGGGAAATCTTAAGTAGTAGTAGTAGTAGTAGAAGTAGTAGTAGTAGTAGTAGTATATACTTTATTGTACACTACACATATACAAGGAATAAATACATTACAGAGAAAACTTAATAGATACGTATGCACAATAAGGCGGTCTTATCGCTAAAGAGCGATCTCTTCCAGACAACCTTAGAGCTAAAGAGAAACTGGAATTAAGAACAGTAGGAGGTGTTGCGTTTTATGTTATATTTACATACCAATATCTAAATAAACTGTTCACTGCGGGATTCATGGTAATGAGGTTGCTGATCACCTAGCTAAGGAAGCTACGAAAACAGCATATCTTCCCAGACGCTATATCTATACACATGATCTCATGTCTTAGGCAAACTTAAACTTACGGTCCTCATGGCAATCTATTTGACATCAGTCTAAAGCCTTTCTAAAGCCTAAAATGTAAATACTATTCTAATGTTCAAATTAATGTTCCCCATAAACCATGGTTCTTTACCCTTCGATTTGTCATGCCTGTACCCCAGTTCATCTGGCTAAACTAAGGATAAGGGATAGCTCTATCTGGGAGTGTGGTTTCAGCAGAGGAACCATTAATCATCTCTTCTTTAAATGTCTTAAACTTTCCTGCTCCTTGTACGATATTTTACCCAATTACATCCCTTGTCCTACGAACTTCCCCTACTAGATGTCCCATGTGTTTAGTCCTTTTGTAAATATTTTGTGTGACTTCATCCAAACTATCAATATAAAGCTCTAAGTATACTAATTTGGTGATGGTTACAAACTTGTGATGTCCTTTGTTGTAGATTGAGAAGTCTATCGCCAAAAATACATAAATTATATCTACAGTAAATATACGCTTGTCACTCCCATGACTGACTTGACATTGGTGCAATTCTGAAAAGAAAGGCTATAAATCTAAGAAAGAAGAAGTAAAAATTTAAACAAGGTAGTTAAAAACATTTCATTAAGTCAATTTATATATTCACATTATACAAAATCAGTCAGTTCTTTTGAACAGAATACGCATTTGGCACTTTGTTCACTACATAATATGGCTTATTATAAAATCTATTAACAAACCTGTTAAATAAAGAGTTTTTATTACACCCTGAATGTACACAAACACGTTTTACAATATTATTTCATTGTTACTACGTATTCCAAGTATCAACGTAAATATTTTAGGAGTATATAAGTAAAATAGAGTTTTTAACAATTTATTTTCATTTGATAACTTTAAAATATTAAAATGAATACCTGATACTGATACCTTCTTACTCAATCTACTTTGAAATTTCACATTTGAAAAGTCGACAACAAAAAAAATATTCTCTATGTATTTAAGAATTTACTTTTATTGCATGGCTTAAAGAGGTATACGTAAAGAATATCATATTGACTTTTGGATCGATTTACGACACGTTTGATTGTCAGTCATATTTCTTGATAATTCAGAAATTTTACTAAATTTATAAATGTCACAGAAATAACATTTTAAAATTATTTCGTAGAGAATTTGAAACAAAAGTTATTATTGTAACTACCTTAATAGTACTTATATATCTACAAGCTTAAATAAAAATATATTTACAATAATATTTATAGTAAGTTGTAAAACTATACAAATAAAAAGTTATATAAAAATAGCAAAATATGGCAAGAAAATTTAATCTATGAAGACCTTGATACAAGGTCCGCAAAACATTTACATATCTATAACGGAAAAATATATGTACATTTTTCATGTCAAATATTTTATACGTACTCTTCTGAAGGCTTTGGAGTACCATTCGGAAGCCTTAACGAGGAAGACATTCGACCATTTACTGCGTCTGGTAATTCGGCAATATCTTTAAAAACTCCAATCATACTTTCAAAATTTGGACCCCAGTTTAGAAAATAGTCCCAGCCCAGCGTATTCGGTGCCGGTGAACCATTTGCTTGTCTATATAAAGCGGAACCAACATGGGGAGCCAAATCATCATCTGAAGCAACTAACGTACTTAATGATCCTCGGAACGAAGAGTCAAAACTTTCGTAAGGAGGAGGTAATATAGGTTTTTTATTATTATTGCTACTACTAACGTTTTGTCTTCTTACATCATCCGGTTTGTCTGCGCTTATGCTGTTATTATCATACTCTATTTCTGAACATGTAAAACTATCATTACCACTTTCGTCATCAGACCCGGTTGAACTTCTGTTATCAACTGGTGGAGAATGATGTCTATGTGACATGTGATGACTAACCCCTCCCACTCGTGGTGCTTCACTAGAACTTGATACAGCATCTAAAGTTGAAACTAAACTGGAAGTCCGTTGTCTAGCATTCATTCTTTCGATTTCTTCTGCAGTTAAACCTACAGCACCAGATCCAACAGACACCACTTGCGGAACCTGTGGAGCTGCATTAGGTGTCTTTCTACCAGCGGAAGAACTTTGGCCACTTAACTGTGACATAACGGGACTATTAAGACTACGTTCGCTATTACTATGTAATGCATCTTTCCCAACACCTCCAGAACTAGAGGTTGTTGCTAACAAAGCACTTTGTAGAGGTTTTCCAGAAATATCATGTAAAGTCAAAATTCTTGGTTGTTGACTTAGTTCACTACTAGGTGATAATCGAGCTAAAGGTGTCGTTTGATGTTGCCGAGGTTGTGGAGGAGGTTGAGATGCTTGAGGTAAAACTCTGGGTGGATATCCACTAGGATGATGTGGTGAATGCCTATGTTGAGGTGTTTGGTGTTTGTGGTGGTAACCTGCAATAGGCGGCGGTGTTGCTTTATATTTTCGAACACCAGGAGCTTCTCGAAACCCTTTATAGTGGTAAACAATGTCTATATCTGAGGGAGCTATGGAACTTGCATTTTCAAGATCATAGTGCTCTGGTACTTCTGAATTTAAATCCATGCCACTTGGATGATCAAGAGCGTGATGTGAAGTATTTGTGGATGGTGGTGGCGGAGGGTGATGATCTTCTCTTAAAGCTGGGCTCTTACCTACTACCTCTCTTTCAATAATATCTGGTCTTTGAGGCCTTGGTGGGTCTATACTCATTATTTCGCGGTCTTTATATTTTTTTGATAGTAATTCTGGTCCAACAATATGACCAACATTTCGTATTATGTCAGCATTTTCAGCCATGTAACTATTTAAACTAGTTTCATTATTATGCATGTTTCTATTCATAATACTATCATTAGTTCCCGCAATTAAATTTGGAGCATTCAGCATAGCTGGGCCTCCGTTTTGTTTTGAATGGATTATGTTCGTTTTGCTAGATGGGCTGTTACTCTTTTCCTTCTTTTGCTTACGAAGACGATAAACAATAAATGATATCGAAATTGCCACGATCAAAATAATGAAAAATACTATGACTAGTGTTATGCCAATATTCAATGGGTTTGTATTTTGAGCCACACCAGCACCGAAAGAACTATGGCATCCTGGCAATATCTTCCCCTTCCGTATTACTTCTTCAAAAATGCTTCCATTACCTATAAATGGTTGTAGTTCCAAGTTAATACTAAAATTAGCCAAGCATCCTTCAAACTTATTATTACTTGATATCCATTCAGTTTTAGCTCCTCCTAAGGAAATTTCTGTTAAATAAGGATCCAGAAAATCATGTACTCCAGCAGCATCAAGTTCTTCACCAACAATATTGTTATCCACTGTTAACCGTATGGTTCTCCCATAGGAATACAAAGTAACATTATGCCAATTACCATCTGATACCTCATGCTGTTCACTTTGCGTCATGTTAACTACAGAGTTTTGCTTTGAAGTATAAGTAACTTTTCCTTCATATAATTCTATTAATGTGTAATACTTGTCAGTTGCTGCATAAAACAACACACCGTCTTTTCGATTAGTTCTAAAAAAGAAAGTTAAAATTTTGGTCAGGTTATTTATTTTCGCTACTGCTTTTCCAATATTTTTCCCTGTTTCTCTTTCCCAGTTTGTGTTACCTCCGTAAAATGATTCTAGTAACTGCATTCTTCTATGTTTTTCTGATATCACATATGTTATAAAACTGCTCTCGCTCACTGATATGGGTTGAAAAGCAGTATTACAATCAGGAGATATTAAATCTTTATCACATTTACACTTATTAGTCTTCCACCTATCAAGACAAGTACCTGTACCACAAATATCTTTTTTGTAGCAAGCTCCTTTATCTGTACGATCACATTTTGGCTCAACTCCACGTGCTGATAGAGGGTTAGTCAGGTTTAGTAAGCGACCATTAATAGAGATACTGTGCAAACATCCGACGAAGTCATCAGAGTGAATCTGCCCCGGGCGTTCTAGGACAGGATCTGCTTTATGTAAGCCTCCAATAAGTAACGGCTCGTTGTTAAAGTTCAAAGTTCTGAAATTATAACATGTAGTTATTAGTATGTAGAAAAAAAAATATGAATTTTGTGTCTAATGAATGTACAAGTTGTTAAAAAAGCAAAAAATTGTTTCGACACATTCCATCAGAGGCATTTAATTCTGAATAGTGTGTGCGTAAATATATTAAAAGTTTTTATGATTGTCGTGTAGTTACTGCGGAAGAAGAAGTGACTAAGGGAACACTGTAATGATAAAATTTATGCATATATATATATATATATATATATATATATATATATATATATATATATATATATATATATATATATATATATATATACATATATATATATATATATATATATATATATATATATATATATATATATATATATATATATATATATATATATATATATAAATATAATAAATATCTTCACGCAATTCCCAATACAGGGGTAGACAGAGGTCAAGTCTAGACAATTAAGTCCCTTTGACCCACCTTCCACCGAAGATATTTTCGGGACAACGTGACAGGTGGTGAGCCCGTCGCCGCCTTTGTGTCCAAGCCAACGATGAAATTCGTACATAAGTTTTGAAAAACTCATTGGTACTGCCACCTGGGGATCGAACTCAGGTCTCTCGACTCGAAATTCCGACCACCCAACAACTCGGCTATCGTGACTTTATATATATATATATATATATATATATATATATATATATATATATATATATATATATATATATATATATATATATATATATATACATACATATATACACGACGACGGGCAGCAGCATCTGAGGTGTAAGGTATCTGGTACAGCAGTCGTCAATCCGCTTGGCAACGTTGCGATCTCTTGCGGGAGAGGCCTTTGACCTGCAATGGACTTTTAAAGCCCGTCAATGTATAAAATTAAATCTAAAAAAAAAAACGTACCCAGCTTGTCCAGTGTCGTCATCATAGCACGAACTATCTCCAGGTTCGCATTCCATACATATGTCACCATGATCAATGCAAGAGGTGATGCTTAGTGATATTACACGTCCGTTCCTAGTAGCAGTTAATTTATACCATCTGCCATCTGCAATATTTACTTCGGAATCCACTACTGACACAGAAGTTATTGATGTCCTTGCACCACCAAAAGAAAAAACTGGCTTGCCTCCTAATATCTCAATAGCAATAAAGTCAGATCTACCACCAGTTTGAGCACCATAGTTATATAACAGTAAAGCATCCGATTTAGTTGTTGCAAATATTATAGTTATATCATTTGTTGACGCATCTAACGCTGGAAATTGCATATATGAGAGTTCACTAAAACCAAATGTAGAACTTTCGCAATGAGTTCCATATCGGCCATTTGTACAGCTGCATTTATATCCCGGTTTTAAGCTTATACAGATTCCACCATGCATGCAAGGATTAGGTCTACATGAATCAACTAAAGCTTCGCATTGATCTCCACGATATCCAGGTCTGCATAAACAAAAGAATGAATTTGTATCCGAGCTTTCTTTACAAGATCCACCATTTTTGCATGGATTATTACTACAAACGTCATCTTTTTCTAGCTGACAGGTTTTTCCTTCTCGCCGTGGCGGACAAGAGCATATGAAATCATGACCTTGTTTTCTACATTGGCCACCATAGTTGCAAGGGTTAGGTAAACATGGATCTTGCCTTTTTTCGCAATTACTTCCAATAAATCGATCTGTGCAGTGGCACGTATAATCATGCTGAACAAGAGGTGATGACAGGATAAGACTGGAGCTTTCAATTATTTTATCATCGTCTAAAATTCTAATTGCATCAGTACAAACGCCTTCGTTAAGACAATGTTGTGATGCGCATGGATAGTAAGATAATATAATTGGGGTCTTCAAGGCCTTAGTTATTTCCAATTCTTTGGTCTTAGCATGATTTTCTGTGTTTTCTCTTTTCCAAATAGAGTTGTTGCTTTTAATGGCTATTGTAAGGTCTAATCCATCATGACCTTCATTTATACTATATAGATATACACTTTCATCTTTCTTTAGTCCACTATTTAAAATTTCAAGTAAATTGCGATAAAAATTAGTGAGAAAATCAACTGCAGTCATATTTAATATTCTCATCGTTATCGATTGTTCTACTGTAGAATTATCAAAAGAAAAGTATTCAACGCTTATGGATGATAAAACATCCCTGTGAATGCCGTCATTGCCAGAAACTGTAAATGAATATCCCTGTCCTGGTTTCACTGCTTTAGTGTAGAGATCACATCCTTTATTTATGTTGAATAATGAAAGTGTATTATCTGTAGTAAATTCTTTTATAATTTTACATTTATAATCTCCAACAATATCTGGATCATTTGGTTTTACGTCCGCAATCTTGCCTACGGGTACTTTATTATTAAAAGCATAAACAAGAACATGAGCAGATCGAGGAGATGGAGGATTGTCGTTTCTGTCTAGTATCTTTATGTATATCGTATAAGTTGATCTCATTACCGGAGTACCACTATCTTCAATTTGTATTATTATTTCTAGTTGCGGTGTTAATTCCCTATCTATTTGTTTAGTAGTCAATAATATGCCTGTATGCTTCTGAACTTTCACATAGTTTTGATGTTTACCACCAATTATTGAGTATGAGAATGGAGCCCCATTTGGTGGCAAATCTGGATCTTTTGCTGACAATGTAACTATGCTCGTGTTTGGCGGTTCATTTTCATATACAGCTCCATTGAAATTTGCTACATCAAATAATGGGCCATTGTCATTGATATCTGTAAGAGTTATTTTGACTGTAGCTGTTCCGGTTTGTGGCGGTATACCAGTATCAATTGCACCTACTATTAATGAGTATGTTGGTGTTGTTTCTCTATCAAGTTGGTGAGATACTTCAATGTCACCGCTTTGGGGATCAATTTTAAAATCTAGGTTTTTATTTCCTTCAATAATGGAGAAACTAAATTGATTATTTTGGGGACGTACGTCTTTGTCAACGGCTTTTACTTGTATGACTTTTTGCCCGATGGCTGCAGATTCAGATATTGTTGCTTCATAATAATTTCTTAAAAATTCAGGAGGATCGTTTCCGTCTTGTATCGATATTATCACCTGAGCTTCATCTGTATCATTGCCATGAATACCACCTGAATTTTTTGCCAAAACTGTCAAAACTACTCTATTTTGAGTTTCTCTATCTAGGTATCGCGCTACTCTAATAACACCTGTTTGAGAATTGACACTAAATCCTTTATCATTGCTTGAACCAACAAATAAGTAATAAATTATTCCATCATCTCCATTGTCTTGATCTGTAGCTTGTATTATACCAACATTTGTACCAACATCAGCTGATTCAGAGACATCAAAATGAAAAACAGGTTGCACAAATTTTGGATAATATTCGTTAACGCCAGTTATATGAACAACAACTTCTGTAAAGCTACTCATAATAGAATCAGGATTTTCAGCCACAATTTCTAACTTATATGACGTCTTTTCTTCGTAATCAAATACTTCTTTGGAAAATATTTCACCTGTATTAGCACCAATAGAAAACAAACCAGACATATCATTCTTAATATGATATTTTATGATAGAATTCTTCGGTGAATCGATATCGATTGCTTGGACTTTAAAAATAAAACTGTTTACTGGTGAATTTTCTGCTAGATATGCTTCATAATGAGACTGATTAAATTGTGGTGCATTATCATTAATATCTGTCAAAATTATTGTGACTGCAGCTGTTGTTTCTTTTGGTTTGAAACCGAGATCAGTGGCAGTAATATTAAGTTGATATTCTTGAATTTCATCGTAATCAAGAGGCCTAAGAATGCTTATTGTTCCAGAAACAGGGTCTACTTGAAATTCTTTTCCCGAATTTCCGGATGATATTGTATACCTGATTATGCCATTAGGTCCAAAGTCTTCGTCATTAGCTTTTAAAGTTAAAATTGGAGAACCAATTGGTTCATTTTCAGGAACTATTACTTGATAACTAAGAGCTGTAAATTTAGGACTATGTACATTTTCACCCGTGACTACGAATATCAAAACGGTTTCATCGGACTGTGGAGGAATTCCGCGATCCACTGCCTTTATTTTTAAGTCATAGTACTTACTAGTCGAATAAAATTGTTTATTTACAAAAACCCACCCATCATTTTTATCGATAATGAAAAAGGAAGTTCCATTTCCTCCATAAATATAATATTCTATTTCTGAATTTATTCCAAAGTCCATTTTATCTTCTGCTGTTAGTTTAATAATTTTTTCGCCTAAAGTAGCATCCAAAGGTACGGGAACAATTTTCTCATGCTCTTTAAATCTTGGTTTATTATTATTTGCATCCACAACATTGATGGTTACCAAACATTCAGAAGACATTGGCGGCTTTCCATTATCTGTGGCAACAACTATTACTGAATAAGTATTTTCTGGTGAGGAATTAACTGATGTCCTTTTATAGTTCATCATAAACTTGCTTAAAATTTCACCTGTAGCTGGATCGATAGAAAACAAATCTGAAGTTTGCTGTAATGAGTATGAAATAATCGAATTAGGGCCTTGTTTATCTTTGTCAGTAGCGATAACTTGACCGACAAAACTATTCTTTTTCTGTAATTCTGGAAAGTTAAAACTGTAATAGGAATATTCGAATTCTGGAGCATTATCATTTTGATCTTGTATGGTAATAGTAAGAGGCGTCTCGGATCGCCAAGCTCCATCAATGGCTGCAACTTTTAAGATATACTCATCTTGCAATTCTCTATCTAAGGGTTTAGCTACGGTGACATTTCCACTTATTGGATCAATAAAAAACTTTTCGCCAACATTTTCTACGAAACTGTAAGTAGCATTGGCATTTGGTCCTATGTCAAGATCCGAACTTGTCACTCTTATAACAAATGAGCCGATTTCTGCATTTTCAGTAACATTAACACTGAATAATCGTGTAAACCTTGGAGGATTATCATTTTTATCCAGCACTGTAACAAGTACTGTTGAAGCTCCAATCAACTGAGGTACTCCGTGATCAACTGCTTCTACTAAAATTTCATAAAAAGGTATAGATTCCCTATCTAAGGCAATATTCGTATAAATTTCCCCATTTTCAGAATCAATTTTAAAAGTTTCTTCGTAATCATTAATTAGCCTATATGATATACGACCATTTTCATTTGAATCATCATCATGTGCTTCAAGTTTTACCACAAGCTGTGGCGGAGATTCCTCCTCTAGAACTGTTGCGTTATATAACAAATTTTCTAAAACCGGTGCATTATCATTAGCATCAGTGACTTTTATTTCTATTTCTATAAACGATTTTAACGGTGGATTATCCGAATCTCTGACCTCAAACCATACCTCATATAGGGGCATAGTTTCATAATCAAGACCTTTACCGGTAATAAATACTTCACCACTAATTGGTTCCACTTTTAAAGCATCGCCAATGTTTCCTCCTGCTACTGAATATTGGAGCTGGCTAGTGGGACCTTTTTTCGGTGAAATGGCGGATAACCTTGTAACTAAAACACCTTCCGGAGTATTTTCGGAAAATGTAAATGTTAGTTTATTTGTTACAGTAAATTTAGGAAAATTCTTTACAGATTTTAGTATAAGAATTAATACAGCTGTACTTTGCCTAGAAACGGTTCCGCAATCAGACGCAACTATTACTAAATTTAGTGAAAGTTTATTAGTATCTTTCAATTTAACTAGGCTTTCTTTGGCTTTTATTACACCGGTCTCTTTATTTATACTAAAAAAATCGTGATGCTGCCCCTTTAAATCGTATACAATCTTTTTATTCGAACCAATATCGGTGTCTTTTGCTTTAATTCCAAATATAAAGTCTCCTGGAATAGTCCGATCCGAAATATATGTCTCATAAGTCGACTGTGAAAATATTGGTGTATTATCGTTTTCATCATCCACAACAATGGTTAGATTAGCTGTAGCTGTTTGCGGGTCAGTCGTAGACGAATCTTGTGCCATAATAATTAAATAGTAAAGATCCCAATCTTCCCTGTCTAAGGTCACATTAGTGGAAATGACTCCAGTTGTTGGATCAATTTGAAATCTTTCAGATTTTTCTCCAAGTAGACTATACCGTATTTTAGCATTATTGCCAATGTCTTTGTCAATTGCTTTGGGACTTAAAATAACGGTTCCTGCGGGTAAATTTTCTCTGACGTTTGTTTTATAGCTTTGCCTTTCGAAATATGGGCTGTTATCATTAACATCTTGCACTATAATTTTTACAGTACCCGAACCAGTAAGTGGTGGCGATCCTGAAAATTAACAATTAATGATTAACACGGTTAATAGAGTATAAACAGTGTAAAGGTCTGTTTCCGTACTGCACGGCCAATCTGATACCCTGGTTAAATCAGCGGGAAATCTCTTTTAACCCATTAGTTAATAATTCATAGGAAGATATAGACACTCTCTTCTCTTAACTACCCAGAAATTGTGGATTTGACATTAAGATTAAAGGAATGGATATAATAATTAAAACATATCCGTAACAGTACTATTTAGTTTTGTAATTTTTCTTAGAATCTAAAACCCAGTAATAAGTGTTTATATTACACGCAAATTATGGTATAGAATAAAAAATTCCTGTTATTTTAGAAAATTTAATAAATTAAGTAGAGGCCAATTACACTACGATAGTCACACTTAACAAGCATATGGGGTATCAAATTTCACGTAGTTTTCGATTGTTCTTAAATGATGATCATTTCGTTAATGATATTTTTCAAAATTATTATGCAGCCATCTTTATTTTTACTTAATCACCTCTTGCGACATCCATGACAAAAATGGTATGATAAATTTCTACGGCAACAACTGCATGTCAAATTATAAAGTTTAATTAACTTTAATATAATTGATGTTAATACCTGTATCCATGGCTACCAATGAAAGAGTATATACGTCCTGACTTTCTCGATCCAACGTACGCAACAGAGAAATTTGCCCCGAAGAGGCATTTATTTTAAATATGTCAGCGTCTCCTTCTTTTATAAAATATCGTACTTGATTGTTAAAAGGTGGTGAATCTGCATCATAGGCCCGGACAGTGATAATATAGCCTCCATTAGGCGGTATTATATTTTCCATAACATAAGCTAAGTAAGGTGAATCTAAGAATGTAGGAGGATTATCATTGATATCTTGTATAGATATGGATAACTCAGCTGTGTCAAATTTTATATCATCTTTAGCACAATCTTCGGTTCGAATTGTAAGTATGTAACGAGACTTTCTTTCATAATTAAGGTTTTTTGCCACTCTAACGATGCCAGTATCTTCACTTATACTGAAATCTCGATTATCATCTCCAAATGCAATAGAATATCTTACTCTTCCATTTAATCCCTCATCGACGTCGGTTGCAGACACCTAAAATAATAAACAAGGTTCAATCAATTTTCATCATGTGATCATCATCTGTGCATATGCTCATATCCTTAAAATGTTGTTACGTCTATGAAATAAAAAAGTAAATGAAGTATTTGGAACAATTTTTTATTAAAATATTCCTACTACTACACTACTTACTACTAATATACAAAGACTACAAAACTCGTCTATACACAGCTTTTTAATCTACGATAAGCTATAATAGTTAAAGTGTTACCGTTATTTAGAATTTATATATCTTATATATCTGTAACCGATCAATATAAGGGAAATTAATATTTGTATGCTATATTTATATAAATAATATCATTTTTATATTCACAACAGTTAACTAAAATAATTACATAATCCCATACTCAAATACGCTACTAAAATAAACCCTACTCCGCGTGGCCTGTTACCAAGAACGATTGCTGCATTTCCAGATTGAAAGGTTAAACTTAACTGTTGAGTGAAAAACCAGACATGTAGTCACAATATAAGTAGCATCCCACAGAAAGGACCGTCAGGTCTCTTGAAGTTCTTCACAAATGTACCACAAGGCTCTGAAACCGAGTCTTCATTTAAGGAATTGTAACACACACAGTTTGCACTTCCGCCACTTTACTTACAGACAGTTTGAACTGCCACCACTTTGTAAGTATGAAAGTCCATGAAAGCGCAACGCATCGATGCCACTATCACCTGAACAACGATGCTCCAAATTAAATTTCTTCAGCTATGTGAAAGCTTTTGCTATCAAGAAAAATTTAAATTTTAATGAAGTAACTTTGAACAAATTTTTTGACAAAGTCAAAAGTGAAAAAATTTGTCGAAGTGCGTGAAAGGTGTAGAATGGAAGCGGACGAAAGGTTGTCGCACAACATTAGGGAGAACTCTGAGCTCCTCTGGAAAGAGGTTGGAAGGGCGCAAAGTGGTGCGAAAGACTTAAGAATGATCAGAGTGCTTTCGGGAACTTCCTCTCGGTAAAATCAGACATCATGCAGCGATGGAGCGAGTTTTGTAGATAAATGTGTAAGTGCGATGATCGTTGTGAAGTATTCCTGGATGACACTGCAATCAGTACACCAGAATCGATGTTCGACAACATTGAGGTCATCATAATTAAAGAGATTGAATATGCGTTTCGAAGTTTAATATGTGGTAAGGCTTCGGGATTTAATAGGGTCACTGTTGAAATTATCAAATATTGTGGGCCTCGCGTCAGAGACAGATTTTATCTGCTATGCAATTTATGCTGGCGGACAAGTGAGGTCCCAATGATTGGCCCGTATAGCAAGGAAAGTTTGCATGAGGGTTTTGACGCTTAGGATGTAAGAGAAATCGGAAAGACTTTATGGAACACAATGCGAATTTACAAAAGCTATTCTAGAATTTACTACAGCTATTTACAAAAGCTAATTATAATTAAAAGATAATTGTTTGGGTGACATTAATGTATTGCACCATCAGAGGCAGAAGGATGATTTGCAGTGGGCAAAGAATTGTACAGTCACTTTATCATGACAGTATAGTGTGCGGGTAGATGTGTAGCGGGCTGGACCTATCACCTATGTTAAACATCCAAACCAGCATAAAACTGGTTTGTGTCAAGTCTTCCTGGCTATTCATATTATACCTCAACAGCTATTTACAAAAGCTTCTTATAATTAAAAGATAATTGTTTGGGTGTAAAATTGGGTGACATTAATGTAAATTGTTTACTGTATGCTGATAATGCAGTGCTTATTGCACCATCAGAGGCAAACTGTAAGCATTGCAGAAAAACAAACGAGTGAAAATAAAAGTCTCCGTTTGAATACTAATAAAACTAAGGTTTTAATATTTGACAGGGACGAAGAGAGAACAGAGTCTGAAATATGGGTAAATCATGAATGTCTAGAACTAAATTAAAAAATATTAAATATTAAATATCTTCACGCAATTCCCAATACAGGGGTAGACAGAGGTCAAGTCTAGACAACTAAGTCTCTTTGACCCACCTTTCACCGAAGATATTTTCGGGACAACGTGACAGGTGGTGAGCCTGTCGCCGCCCTTATGTCCAAGCCAACGATGTAATTCGTACATAAGTTTTTTTTGAAAAACTCATTGGTACTGCCACCTAGGGATCGAACTCGGGTCTCTCGACTCGAAATTCCGACCACCCAACAACTCGGCTATCGTGACTATGTCTAGAACAGTTGACTAAAAATGTATACTTGGGATTAGCCATAGTCAACGATGTTATTTAGATGTGGACATGCGGATAACTGCCAGAAACAAAGTCAACGGTGACTGTGATACTCAAAAGGCAAGGTATAGTGAAAATATATAATGCAATAAATAACGCAGTACTGGTGCTGCGCAAAATATAGATAGAAGTATAATGCTGATCGTAAAATGTGCGGAGTTACTTCGGTCGACCTATCACGAAACGAAGAGATTCGCAATATGGCAGGTATGAAAGATCTGAAGTGAAGACAAATAAATATAACATTTTCATGCTAGAATCGAGCCAAGTAAATTCGTAATTTTACAAATAAGAAGGCTATACTGTAAAATAGTAAGCGCAATATGAGAACTTAAATAAGATATTTCATTAACTTTCTAAAAACTGAACAAGTTTTATTTATACTGGCTTAGTTTAACTATAAATTGATTAACTTTTCAAAAGAGATTTCACACGGTCTATCATAAGGACACTACGGTTACAAAGAAAAATCGCATCAGTTATATAAGTATCCGGAGATGTATTGATAAAACTTTTGAAACAAATTGTGTCTATAATAAGATCCACGGCCAGGAATAAGAAAGCTTACATTTAGTGTTAATAACATTAGTGTCAATGCAAGGCCATTTCTTTTAAATTACAATAATTATTACAGTGGTAAAGGCACGCATCAGCTTTTGTTGTTGCATGAATGGGCCGGCTCGACCGGGGAAGTACCGTGACCTCACAGAATACCGGCGTGAAGTAGAAGCCTATCAAACTTCAGCGTTTTGTCTGGTAAGTGCAGGTAACCGGAGGCCCACAAACCCCAACACATCTGCTATGCCTCTGGTACGGTTGTTCATGGGCGGCGGTAATCACCTACCATCATATGAGCCACATGCTCATTTGCCTCCCATTTCTATAAAAAAAAAAATATTTGACAGTCATTTTCTTTTTACTGTTTAGTATGTCATATACTTACTTGTAAAACACTGGCACCAATACTAGCATTCTCAGGAACTGAAGCACTGTATTGTTTGGGGTCAAACACAGGACTGTTATCATTTTCATCTAAAATTTTGATAGTTATCTTACTTTTTGTTAAATTTGGAGGATCACCTCTATCTTTTGCGGTAACTGATATTATGTACGCAGATTTTTGCTCCCTGTCTAGTTTTCCTGTAGCACGCAAAATTCCATCAACATTTCCAAGAGAAAAATAGCCATTTATTTCTGGGTCTGCTTCCATAAAGTACTCGATATACCCATTTCTCCCTTCATCTTTATCTATTGCTTTTATTGTCATTATCACAGTATTTAGTGGAATATTTTCAGAAATAGTTGTTATATTAGGCGTTACGAATTCCGGCGCCATATCGTTGACATCTTTTAACAGTATGGTTACCTAGAAAAATTAAATTTATGTATGTAATTTAATAACGTAAAGAATGGCATAATTTTTTTTCACGTTTAACCTTTTTTTTTCAGAAACTAGATAGATTTCTCGACAGTTAAGTCTTTTTGACCCACCTTCCACCGAAGATATTTATGGAACAACGTGATAGATGGTGAGCCCGTCGCGGTCTTTATGTCCAAGCCAACGATATAATTCGTACATAAGTTTTTGAAAAACTCATTAGTACGAGCCTGCCACCTGGGACTCGAACTTGGGTCTCTCGACTTGAAGTTCCGATCACCCAACCACTCGGCTATCGTGACTCAGAAAGTACTCCCATTATGTATTATTAGGTCCATTTGCTAAATTAAAATCCAGAAATAGAGGAATAGAAATAAAGAGAGAATACAGGTATATAGAGCCACTTTCCTATTACAGCCTATCTATGAGGCATCGGGTCTCTAACCTCGCGGGTGGAAACACATTTTAACCTTCTTCTTCTTTAAAACAAATTAAAATAGTCATCGTCTCCAACACTGACTGTGTGTCATATTTTATTACCGATAATACCTACAAAAGATATACTGAATGAACAAATTTCTTATTAGTTTTATCAAGTATAAAAATTTCCAAAATGTTTTTTTGTGGATGAAAGAAAAAACCTATCATACGGTTTGCCTGAGAGTAACAACACTGCGAGCCACTAAAGAAGCTTCAGGTGTGTTAGGGGCCTTCAAGGAAAGAATTAGTTTCCTCCTAAGTTCCTCTAGAAGGTTCCAAATGCAAAGCGGTTTGCGTGTACTTCTGGTGATAGCTGACTCAATAGATCTGTTGCGCGTAGCACAAATTTCTTTTAATAAACACCCTGTAGTAGATAGATTTGATGACGATGATCATGATGACAATATTGAATTGGTGAAATTTAAGATGATTAAAGATGTACGAAAGTGAAATTTGAAACATTCAACAAACATTCTCCTTATTAAATGCGACAGAAAATTCATATAAACAGTTCTTCGCAAGACCAGAGGATCAAGCCGATTAGAGAGAAACTGGTGGTATTTATGAATTTGTTAAAAAAATCTTCAGAGTTTATTTTCACACAATATTGAGATTTCCGTGTGGAAGTATTGAGTAACAACAAATTTTAGCAGGGGAGGCCGAAATGTAACACCAACTTTTACAAGTTGGTGTTACATTTCGTAAATAAATTAGTATCTCGATAAAGAAAAACTGAGATGTTTTTGAAAGCAGCGATATATTTACCTGAACAGTGGTAGACAATTGTGGTTCAGGAGGTTTTGCCAAATCTTTAGCGGTCACAATCAAATTGTAAATAGCTATTTTTTCCCTATCTAATAATTTACTTGTACTAATAGTCCCATTGGAAGAGATTTTGAAATCTTGTACGTCATCACCAGATGTAATACTATATGTAATTTTTCCATTGAAACCTGAAAAATTTCCAGAAATATAAAAACATTGCTTTAAGTTACAAATTTTATCGTATAATAATAACAATAAGATTTAAAAAAACATTGCTTAATCATTATCATTATAATGGCCTGTAAAAGTCCAGTGTCTTTTACATATAGAAGAATTCACCATAATCGCCACGTTTGGCAAAAAGATTAGCGATTGGAAAATCAGATCATCTTAGATTAAACCACATCTTACATCTTGCATCTTAGATTAAACCAACAGCAATATCTGCAGCCGACGGGTCTGCTGACTTTTTGTTTGGTATTTATAGAAATTTCTATTTTGTCTTCTATCTACTGCTTTGTGAGAGTTTTTCCTTACTCTTAAAACATTAAATCATGAAAAAGATATGCTTTCTAACACTGTAGTCGCATGAAAAATATAAATGAATAAATATTACTTACTGCTGCGGAATCCAAAGCAGCAATAAAAAAACAAATAATTATTTTAATACCTTTAATAAATAAAGTAAAATATAGGTCATTAATAAATTTATTTACCTGAATCCATGTCTGTTGCGCTTACAGTTACTACTGAAGTACCAATTGGAACGTCTTCTAGAATTTCGTTTGAAAAACTCATGGGGTCAAATATTGGTGCATTATCGTTAAGATCTACGACATTTATGTAAACTGTAACAGTACCGGAAAGGGTTGGGTGACCATTGTCTTGCGCTTGGGCCACAAGTATGTAGTGTTGTGTCTGAAAATAATGAAAATTTGTAAATATTAGAGTTTATACACAAGTAGTAATCTTTCTCATTTGGTGCGATCCCAACACACACTCTTCCGCGTTGATATCTATTTATTCAATAAACTTTGGCTACGAGTGACTTTTATTATCAACACACTAATTAAAAAATCAAGCAATCTTCAACCAGCAGTGAATTTAATATCTGCAATTAGATGATCAAAAGTATGAATAGTAGTTTCCTTTTTATCTTAAAAAAAGTCATCTTAAAAAGAAAAAAAAAAGTCACGATAGCCGAATGGTTAGGTGGTCGGATTTTGAGACAGGACACCCGAATTCGATCCCCAGGTGGCAGGCTCGTACCAATGGGTTTTTTTTTTTCAAAAAATTATGTACGAATCATATCGTTGGCTTGGACATTAAGACGGCGACGGGCTCACCACCTGTCACCTTGTCTCAAAAATATATTCGGTGGAAGGTAGGTCGAAGCGACTTAATTGTCTAGACCTCTGTCTATCCCTGTATTGGAAACGCCGTGAACATATTTTTATTTAAACAGATATCAGACGCTGATATTATGACAGTATTATTTTAATGTCAGCGCAATTGAAATTTAGCCGAATTACTGTACTCGTATAGCTCATTATTACAAAAATCTCTATGGCATTCAGATTTTTCATATAATAGGTCTTCAAAACTTTCCAGCTATGACAAGCAACCTCATTCGTGGATCGTGAAGCGAGATGGCGATTTAAAAAAAAACAGGCAGTGGTCGTGGAATCCGGCCCATGGATGTTTTGCAGACGGCCGCTTTGTCTGACATTGTTCGTGCCTTAATTTCGATGGCGGATCGAGTGGGCAAATGCCGAATATGATGCGCGACGCGAAAAAACTGTACTGGGATGAAATTAGCAGCTCTCTAGCGAGGTACGCGGAATTGGCGGGCGGTCGGGCAGACGAGAGCACAGCAAATTGTTTTTACTAATTAACAGAGTCGGCTGACTTGATGAGGCGAGAGAGACACTCGCCATTTACACGCATGTATCGCTACGCAACTTATTTTTTTTTCAAAGTATTATTAAAGTAACATTTTAATAGTTAATTACGAAAATAGGTACGTAGTACGTTAAATTATCGAGAACGTTCAGTGATATTCAGTACACAAATAGTTGCACCCTTAGCATGGACAGTAAGGCTGTAATAAAATAACAGGGAGTTTTTGTTGTATAACGAAAGAGAAATATACAATATCAACTGACACGGGTGGAACCGATAGTTCATTTTCTAAAGTTCTCTTTAATTTAATAACAAAAATCCAGCATTACTTGCATGCTATAAAAATTCAATAGCAACTCCATAATATAACATGGAGTTATTAAACAAGCTACTACTATACACTGTAATAACATAACACTAAAAGGGTATAATATATCAAATTAAGATATTGCTAGGTAGTGTTCCTTGTCGCATTTCTGAAATGACAAAAGAGTTACAGAATATCTTATGTTAGGTAGCAGGTAGTAGAAAATAAAGGGCTCCGCTAATAAAACAAAGGTTCTTATATTTGAATGGGACAAGAGAGAATGAAGTGCCAAATATGGAAAAATTAGGAATGTCCAGGTGAAATAAATTGTATAGTTGAAATGAGTGAAGACCAAATGGTGAAGAAAATATACAGTGCGTGAGTTAACAATAGAAGGGGGCGAGATGGACGGAGACTAATTCTCGATGACTATGTGAGCAAATAAATTGCTCGAAGATAGGGGCGTAAAAAGTACTTGGATACCTTGACCTATGTGTATGAAGAAAATGGACAATTTGAAAAAAGCGAAAGAAATAAGGATTGTCATACTTGGCGATCTTTACTCTCAGGCTACCCCGTCAGATACTATGCGTGAAGATATTTATTTACTTTATTTTGTATTTTATTATGTATTTTTTTTTATTTCTTTAGAAAAACAAGCTAAAAAGAGGATACCTATGGAGTTTCTTTCGTCGTTTCTTCTCCGTCAGAGGAACCTCAATACGAAACGGTGGAAGATTCAACAATGACTCAAAAATGATGAAATGTTACTTATATCGATAAATAAATGATTGGATGTGATATTTATTTTTATTGCAAAAGATACGTTGTATACCAAATGCAATGTAAATGAGCCCTATTCGCATTTAAGATGTGTAGCATTTCTTCACATTTTCAAAGTGGATAAAATATATAAATCGTATAATGATTCATGGCCATCGGGAATTTAACGATTTGTTGTTTTATAGACGTATCGATGAGTAGTACAATAAGTTGGATACGGTACAAGGTACTTCAATAACTCGTTAACCAAGCTTTAAAATGCATAGTTACCCTGCCTTCGAAGAATCTGAAGGGTTCTTAGGGTTTGAATCCAGTTAGTGGTAAACATTTGTGTGATGGATATGAATGTTTGTTCTCTAGTCATGTATATATGTATATTTATCTATTTAAAATAAGCATATATACAAGTATATTGTATGATTTGCTTTGACACTAAGATGGCGATTAGCTTGTCACCTGTTCGTCCCAAACAGGCTTTAATGAATGGTGGATCGAATGGATCTAATTGTCTAGATCTCTCTACCCCAGTATTGGGAATATGCGTGAAGATAAAAATACAAGAATTCTTTTTTATTAAAAAAACATTGACGATACGCTAAGGGGCTCGAAACCAATAACTGAAATAAGTGCAATTTTGTGTGCTTAACTCGGTCAATATAAAATATATGTAGGTTTTATATTAAAAAAAAATTATATTCTACAAAAATTCTAGAAATAAAAACCGTCTTTATTGCGATATGAATATTCACGGAGATATTAAAACTAACTATAAGCATAAATATTTTATAAATATATTTTTGACCACCTCCGTGGACGAATGGCATACACACGGGTTTTCAAGGTGTCGCCAGCTCTGAGGTCCCGGGTTCGATTCCCGCTTGGTTCAATGTAGAAAACACACAAAAATTATGTCTCGGGTCTGGGTGTTTGTGGTACCTTCGGTGTTTCTGATTACTTTGGGATTGATGAGAGAGCAATGTATGTGATGTTGTCCCTATGTATTGATGTATTGAAATATTTACAATAACTTAATATTAATATCCATTAATAAAAAATATAGTTTATAGAGACTAAAATATCAAGATTTAATGTATTTTGGTAATAGGTGCAAGGAAACACGTAAAAATTATCTGTATACTCGTATGTTTTAATAAACCGCTGTTTATTACTAACACCACACATAACACCATAACAGATAAGAGTGTAATTTAGACGTAGGGTTATAAGATTTAAAAGATTTTTAAGAGGAAAAGAGAATTGGAACATAGGCTCGTAAAAAGACTGTCATTATCTCTAATGAATATTATAGACGACGCAAACCAAAACTCGTTTTATTACCCTCTCTTTAGATGTTCACACAATTTCTCTTCTCCGCCAAGAATACAGCGACCTTCAATGAGTGAATGCCTATACATTGGACACGAATCGGTGTGTGTTCATCCCGCACAGACCTACATTAAAAACCCGCTCAAGGGCAACATCGTCCTTCGTTTCTGAATTGCGCATCTTACCTACAACATGCAATATTTTACACGGCTTGTAATAAATTTTACTTATCCTTATCTTATTTTTACGCCCAAAAGGCATTCTGGTAAGTGACTCGAATTTTTAAAGTACAGTAATTGTTGTGTACTGACTGTTCGTCCACCTCTACTGTTGGTGGTCATTTTGGACCGATGCATTATAAGTCCAAGCTCAATTTTAAATAAAACTATTTTCGGATTTTATCGCGTTTTTAATTACTTTTTACAAATTATTTTTATTTCCCGAGGTTTAGAGTACTTAATTCTTTGAATACGATTTCTGTTCGGGCCTAAAAAGTTGGGTAGAGTGCAGATCATCATTTTCACACCTATCCCTAATTTAAAAATATAGACCTACCTCATTTTGTGCTTTATATGCTTTTAGTAAAAGCTAAATATTCAAAAGCTAAATTCTCATAGAAGTATTATATTAAATGTTGTTAAATTGTTGGTTTAGTAATGACATAAAAATCGTTGTAACAATGTTGAAGGTAATAAAAGCTTTCTTGTAATTAACATAATATAGGATGAGAACCTGAACTGAAGTTTAGAAACTGGTACGGAAACTGACTTGTTTCAGTGTTTTTTTTTAAATCTAACATCCCATTAATATGATTGTGAAAAACTTTAAGAAACGTTTAATACAATTTACTAATATCGCTTATCAAAATTACAAATACATAATCATTTCACAATTATAGGAGTCATAGTCAGTAATTGTGTACATCATACATGTATTTATTTACGACCTTTTACCACCCTTTTGTATAAAAGTATATTATTAGGAAATACTTCCGGTCTGAAGAACGACGTATAAATAATTCAGTAATATCGCCTAAAATACTAAGCCATTTAACGCCATTCTTCAGACATGCACTCCATACAGCAAAGTATAAGAGCCAAAGATTTTTAATGTTTATAACAAATATATACATCATATATATTTCAAAAACTTTGCACGAATTTCAAAATTTAATGAATTTTAAGACAGGACAAAAAATTTTGGTATTCACAACGAAGTAAGAAAATTAAAAGAAATTTATTATTTAATAAAAAATTAATTATTTAATTAAAATTTATTATATAATTAAAAGAAATTCCTGTATGAAAATAAATAAAACATAAAAATTTCTTTTTATTACTGATTTACTAACCTGACCTTAAGAAACTAGCAGATAAAAAAAATCTAATAACGCAAAGCAAATAATAAAGTTATTTGCTTTGTTTTATCTTGTATATTATTGATTATTATAAAAAGTAAAATATTCCAAATGTTTTGAACATTTGAGATTAATTAATTATACATAAAACCTTTTTAGTTTCCCTACGATGTATTTGCGTTTAAATTATTTTTTTTACGAAATCAGCTTCGCTTGACCAGCTAGCGGTCAACGACCTCCTTCTAGATCTATGTTCAGATAATTGTATCAACCGCAATGTATACAAGCACACGGTAGAAACAAGAAGTGGATAAAGCTGTCTGAAAATAAAACTCACCGCTTCATTCTATTTCATATACATACTCACTGACACACACAATGTAAATTTATGAGAGTGGAGAACATAATGAATTTATATCTTCAAATCATGTTGATCATAGAAAAAGCTTTTCGTAAAAGGAAAGGTCCCTTTCATGAAAAGCTTACCCTCACAATATTTATATTGGTCAGGAACCAGGATTAAATCCAATCGCAATAAAATTAATATCTCTGATATAAAATCTAAAATTTTGAAAATAAAATATTTTTTAAAGAAAACAAAAATTTTTAAGGAAAACAGTATCAAACAATAAATTTAGTTTAGTATTTTTAGAACCAGTTATAGCGGAAAATTATGTAAAGTCAGACCGATTGATGGTACCTAGTCAACATCACAATCATGTGTGAAACTGTTACCATAAATATTTTATTTGTAAATTTGCCAAGGTACATATAGCGTTCAACGTCCCGATTCAATATGCCAAGGTCTAAATAATAATATATATATAAGCTGTTTCAATAAATGCCTTTTTATTGCAGTGCGTGTCGAGCCTCAATCAAAATTGATTAAACTGATGTTTAATCAATTATTTAGATACAAATATGTGTATGATTTTTGTTGTAAAATTCAAATACCTCATGTTTATCCAAATCTTTATCCAAACCAAATTCAAAATTTAAAAAAAATATTTGTGAATTTGGGCGTTTTGTTGATAAATAATAAAAACTAAAGCGAAAGAGGTTTTTACCGTCAGGGGTTATGCATGATCAAATTTATTATAACTCTAATGGGTAACTTAAATAATCGATATATATATATATATATATATATATATATATATATATATATATATATATATATATATATATATATATATATATATATATATATATATATATATATATATATATATATATATATATATATATATACATATATTTTTTTTTGTTATTGTTTCTTTTCTTCCCATTAAAATGTACTTAGAAAAGATGTCCCTGCTGTTTCATCCATGTGTTGTGTAATGTGTTAGTGCAACAAATGTTTCTTTGTTTCTCCTTTCCAAGCATTAGACATAATAAATGGTGTATACATTGCTTTCAACTCAAGATATCAGATAATATATAACAGAGGTTTTAACAAGGACTCATTCGAGAATTAAACCTGAGACTATAGAGCTGGCGAGAGCTTAAAATATCAGTGTGTACGCAACACGGCCACAGAATCCGGCAAATAAAAGAAAGATTAAATAATGAACAAGGGCGAATGGGCGGAATTACAACCTGCGACATCCACAATTAACCATGATGCTTTCATGTATTTAATTGTAATAATTTTATATATAATTCCATTGATGATGCTATGTTTAAGCATTTCTAATATCAACAATATAATAAACTAGGGAGGTAGGTGGACAAAATCGCAAACTTTTAAAATAAGTTAAGCAAAATCATATAATTTATAAACTTTTAAAATTATTAACAACTAGAATAAGTACGCGGTAATCTTACCTCTTCGTAGTCAAGCCGGGCGGTCAAAGTGAATACGCCAGTTTGCGGGTTCAATGAGAACACGTCGTTAGCCCAATCGGAGACCACGGTGTAAGTTAATTGAGCGTTTGGTCCTGAATCCAAATCTGTCGCAGCGACAGTTCCAACTACAGAACCTCTTGCAGCGTTTTCTAGTATATCAAACGAATAAGCACTTTCTTTGAATGCCGGAGGGTTGTCATTTGTGTCCGTTACCTGAAATTACAAATTTTTACAAATATGACATAATTTTTTTCCAAGATTATTTAGTTGTTTTCATTTTCTTTTAAAAAACTTTGTATTTCAATGTTAAATAAAAAAATATATGTTCACGCATTTCCCTATACCCCCTGTATATAGACAGAGGTCTAGTCTAGACACTTAAGTCCCTCGACCCATCTTCCACCGAAGATATTTTCGGGACAACGTTAAATGCTACATTAATTGGTACTTGATAATCAAACTTTGTTATCATCATAAAAGCAAAATTGGACATATTTTATTAAAAATTACTTCATTCAATTTATTTAATAGAATCACGATAACCGATGGTTGGGTGATCAGAATTAGAGTCAAGAGAAGAGGTCTATCGACGTATATTTCACAGAAGATAATTTTTGGGGCAAAGTGACAGATGATGAACCTGTCGCCATCTTTATGTCCAAGTCCACAATATACGTACACAAGTTTTGGTAAAACTCATTTGTACTTGCCTTCCACCTGGGGATCGTACTCGAGTATTTTGACTAAATTTCCTATCACCCAACCACTCGGCTATTATGACTATATATATATATATATATATATATATATATATATATATATATATATATATATATATATATATATATATATATATATATATATATATATATATATATATATATATATATATATATATATATATATATATATATATATATATATATATATATATATATATATATATATATATATATATATATATATATATATATATATATATATATATATAAATATATAAATTATAAAACTATTTTTAATTTAGTTTGGACGTATTCAAAGATACGAGTAATCTTATGACTTAAAACGAACTCCTTTTTGTTTATTTTTTTATTAATAAAATTGAAAATAAATAAAAAATGCGTCATAAGAAGAAACTAGCTTGTAATATAAATTTAGAACCACACGAAGTCCTATTCTTTAATCTAAACAACTTTTTAAAATATTCCAATATTGATTATAAATAAGAAGTAAATGTGACATTAAATAAATTCTAGTCGCAATAATAAATTTCAGAGCTGTGTAAATTTGAAGCGGCAGTCCACTCCGCCTGCAGAACCAAGACCAACGCCGCATGTTGTAAAATATTTAAATTCTCCTCACGGACAAAGATACGAACGCAATTTGAATTAATTGCACTATTTGTTATCACTGGATGCTAAGTAAAATAACTACTTTAACATGTATCTGTAAGGAGTTTTAAAAATAATAAATATGCGTACCTGAACAACGACTGTTACATCCGTGAATTGCATACCATCATCGGCTCTCACTACAACTTGGTATTCTGATATCGTTTCTCGATCCAAAGGCACCCTTAGAGTTAGTATTCCGGTATTTGAATCTAGTGAGAAAGGTGTTGGTTCATCAGTCTGTATACTGTAAGTGATGCTGCCTATGGTATCAGGATCCTCTGCTACTATAGTGGCAATCATCTGGCCAGGTGCTAGATCTTCAGACGCAAAATAAGCAGAGGGTATATTCTTGAACTCAGGCGGGCTATCATTTTTATCCAGAATCACAACCTCGACCTGTAAAAAAACATTAAGAGTTAGGAAAATAAAAATATAAATTTATTCTTCTTAAATTTATTTTGTTGTCGTGTCGTTTACAGGCAATCTTAGAGTAAAATGACAATGTTATAATTTCCAATTTTGAGGTGATGAGGTTTATATAGATATAGATGAGGCTTACATCATGCAGAGGGCTTTTACAAGGTCTTAAGTAACGGGCTTTTATATGCACTAGTTATGTCTAGGTACATTTCTTAATATATATACTTATGAAAAATTTGAGCGACGAGGTAATAAAAATAGAGTAATATCCAGGAGTAATTTGTTAAGAAATTATTTATTGCTTTATCATACAACTGTGGTAAAGAAACTTGCTATGTTAAATAAACAATATGAATCGGCCAAGATGAAGAAACAATATGAAGAAGAGATGGGACAGAATGAAATCGGACAAACTATTCGGAAGATAACTAGCAGACACACGAATTAGTAAAAAATATTAATTTTAATTATTTCCAATAAAATAAAGTGTCTCAAACACAGTAAATTTGAAACGCTCTTCGAATAAAGTATTGAAAGTATCGTTTCAAGATAATTAAATCTTTAATTAAACAATCAGTAAGTATTGGTAACAACAGATGGGTTACAAAAAAGCTAAATGTTTAATTTATGATGTAGGCACAAAATCGGCCATTTTAACACAGTAAAAGAACACAGACGAAATTAATAATTCTGAAAATGCAGCACGAGAGTCCTCGAAAATGTGCGGCTCTACCAATGACTGATAAACAGAATGACAAAATAAACCTTAACATTTTTTTACATAATAAGCTATTCGTATATTTAAATAAAGAGTCGATTATTTTGGAACTATTACAAGATGTAATGAAATCCTAAATAGGATTTCATTACATCTTGATTTTATACATTGGATACAAACGATACAAAGGAAGGATTTCATACATTGGATACAAGATGTAATGAAATCCTATTTAAATACATCTAATAGTTCATAAAAAAAATAGTTAAAAAATATTTAACATTAATTAAAAAACACTATTAAAATTTATTCTATTTTGCTAGTTACATAAAAAATAAGGTACAATTGCATCTAGTTTATTTTTATACAATATCTTAATTTCATTAGTTTGGAATTAAGATATTGTATAAAAATAATGAATTTAGTTTTTTTTGAAGATTTCATTTAAAATCTTCTACATTAGTCACAAAACATTCATACCCGCCATTAGGTAAGAATTTTCTGGTTCTTATCAGAGTCAGAGGAGGTGTGACATTTTCAGATATTAATATCAGAAATTTTGCAAATAATAATCTAAAAAGTACGTTTCTAAACAATACATGAGAATATCAGTTTCACATAAGAATAACTTACTGAAATGCTTACGTCTGTACAATCATTGGATATTAAATTGGATATAAAAATACTAAGTACAATAATTTATTAAAATAAATATTCCAAAGTGTGAGTTTTGGTTTTCAAGTGCGAAATTATATATTTTTTTTAATTTAGGTATTCCACGGAATTTAGTTACGACTAAAGCTAATGTATACGATTAAATTGAATTTATGGACAATATAAATACCGTCGAAGACACAGTTCACCTCACGTGAACAATCATAGTTTAATTCTCGCTTGATGAGATATATTAGATAAGATTCAAGAAGAATAAAACTTCACAAACGTAGTTGGTGGACGTTTACAAAAAGCCATTCGAACAGAACTCGACAAGTCAACAAAAGGACAGAGTAGTAAAAGACTAAAACCACCTTCGTTTCGTCATCCGCACTCCGGAGCACGAAGAATTCGGGCCACATTGATCGCAGCCGTCACAGATAAGAAAAGACCGATTGTAGAGAGTTCCATGCCCTCGCCGAAGAGATACTGCGCATTTGTTATGATGACTTAATCTTTTCTTTGTACAAAGATGAGGGTGCCGTCTTTAAATACATAGAAATTCAAAGCGCAAACGATATTTTAACATAGGATTAGCGCTAACTAACAAATGTTCATAAAATTAATTCAATATAATGAATACATAAGAATTTTAACAGATAAATACAAAAAAATATTTTTTCTTATTTAAATTGGTAATTTGATATAATTGGTATTAAGCTTGTAATATTATCTATATCTATATTTATTTAAGTAATTAATTTGTGATACTTAATTCATATCTTGTTCCCTAACTCCTGACATTAATATAAAAAAGGAAAGATTTATTAATAAAATCCTTTCACATAGTTTGTCTCATTTCATTGGACCCCCTAGAGTTCATATTTGAAGTAATCGATTAAGGGAAGAGAAATGACAGAATGTCGATTTTGTCGAATAGACGATTAATCAAGTTTCGATAATTGATTATTGTGTGTTGTCTGATTAATACGAATTGTTTAAATGTTGTTTTTATCGTTATTCAAATAATTTTTGTTTTATTTATTTTTATAATCACTATTATGACTGATTTTAAAATCCGTCACTGTTATATTATTTAAAAGAAGAACCACGCGCCAGTAATACAGAAAACATAAAATCAAATAAAAAATGTGACGGTGAAAAATAAAAGATTTTGCATTGCAGGTATCGAAGTGCTACTACAGATAACCGAGATATCAAAATAGCAATACACGTTTTACGCACTTAATTAAAATGGAAGTAGAGTTATTTTACTCATTAAAGTTAAAAATATTGCACCTTTTTACCTTCAAGTATGTTTATTGCCGTACGTTTTTGTTCATTTAATATAAATCTTAATTAAGTCATTGAGCTGATGTAATGATGTACCTCGAACCTGGTGTATAGTTAAACTTTGAATAATTGAAACTAAGCTATTAGTACAAATCAAATCTTGATTCCAGTGAGGTAGCAGCCTAAAAATTTGTTAAATCTTATTATAGGCCTCCGAAAAGTTGCTCTTTAGATAATCAACATAAATATAAAACCCCTTTTAGGTTTTATATTGTAGAGTATTGTATATGTAAGGAATTTAATCTTAAAAATCTATGTTTATTTCAATATTTATTAATATGATGAAATAAATAAATAAATAAATATCTTCACGCATTTCCCGATAAAGGGGTAGACAGAGGTCCAGTCTAGACAATTAAGTCCCTTCGACCCACCTTCCACCGAAGATATTGTCGGGATAACGTGACAGGTGGTGAGCCCGCCGCCGTCTTTATGTCAACGACATAATTCGTACATAAGTTTTTGAAAAACCCATTGGAACGAGCCTGCCACCTGGGAATCGAACTCGGGTCTCTCGACTCGAAAATCCGACTAATGTCCGACTAAAATCCGAATATGATGAAAGATACATTTAAAGTTGAGACCAGTTTAATTCATACATCTGTTGCGCATTAGACATAGAAAAGAAATTATGTTACTTTCTTATAACAAAAGTGACAAAATATCATAACCAGAATAGAAATGTAGAAAAAATACTGTAAAAACAAACCAGAGCCTAGAATTTAGCACCGGTCTTTTTATTCCAAAACTCGGTATATGGGCAGCAGCGACAAAGGTGAAAAATTCTATTATTTGCGATCGCCAACCCGTTTGCTTAAGATGGCGATTATAGCAAACTGTACGGGAGAGACCTATGTCCCGCAGATAACTTTTACAGGCCATTATAATGATTTTTCGAGATAGTTATCCTGCTATCAGTGGGTAGCCATTGTCTTTCACTAGGTCAACCTTTTACTAGGCTCTGAGTTTTTTATAGCCGTCTTTCAATATTATTATGCTTATTATTATAAATAATAATAAATATAAATAATTGTAATAATAATGTATATAAAAACCCAACCAGACGAGAAAATATAACAAATAACCCGGAATAATAGTAAATATATTATGTATAGAAAGAAAGAAAGAAAGAAAGGTTTATTCTCCAAAGTGACGCCATCAGAGAAAACATAAAAAAACACATAATTTACAAATAACACTTGGCTTTACAATACAAATTACAACATACTACATATTACAAACTAAACAATACCTATACTCGTATGTGTCAAGGCGTCATCTGGGAACTGGAGCACACTCAGCATAATGCCATGAAAATTTATAAAAATTAAAATTATAGTATATGTAGCTTAACTTAACAGTCAGATTTTTCTATTTTGATACAATTCAGAGAGAGAAAGAGATTTATGATCATCAATCATTCGAGTCATTTTCTTCAAAATTTTCGACGTCACTCTTTTTATTGCTTCACTTCATTTTATGTAATTTCACCTTGCACCTTGAAACACAATGGGTATCCTTTTATTTAGTCCATAAAGTGATCAATCATTTTGCAATATTAGATATTACTTCAAAAAATATTAACTTCGGGTTATTAAAGGCAGTAAGTATAATATAGTATATATGCAGTTTACATCCATGTTAATCTCAAAATATTACAGGTCATAATGGCATTTTTTAAAAGACGGCAAAGGAAGTAAGATCTTATAATTATGTAAACTTTATTTGAAATAAAAAAATCTATCAAATTTAACAAAATCTTTGTTATAATCTCGGCAAGATACTCGAATACTTTCGATGCAATTGTCTTCCAGAGAATGATAATAATCGGTTTCCAAGTCTGTTATTTGTAACTATCTGTGCAAAATATGAGAGATATGGGTGGTTGTTGCCTGCCGACGGATATGGTGGCATCGTTTAGGTCTAGGATCTATGTTTAGAGCGGTTCGTGACCGTAGCTTTGCCGCGTTCGAGCCGCTATTCCCGCGGGGGTCTTTACAATTATGTTAGGGTTAGAGTGTCAAAAAGTACTTGAAGAGTATCAATAAACCTAAACTTTGATGTCAATCAGATTTTAAGGTTATAATTTTTGGATTGTTGTATTATTTTCGGCTTTTTTTTAATGTAGCAATGTATTGCTCTGGATATTTGAAATTTTAAAAAGGCTATTTCATTTTAAATGTCGACATTTAAGCTCTTCGGCACTTTGGTCAACTAGGGTATTAATAAAATAAATGGGATTAGTGGCGTGGCAATATCCCTCTTAATATAACCTCTTTCGTTCCGGCACGTTTTAGAGTCAGGATGGCCGAGTGGTAGGGTGGTCGGAATTTCGAGTTGAGAGACCCGAGTTCGATCTCCAGGTGGCAGGCTCATACCAACGAGTTTTTTCAAAAATAAACGTGTTGAAAAATACTTCACAAAAATTAGCAGAATGGTAACAGTAAATTGCGTCTAATGTGCAGGTTGTGGTACTGTAGTAAGAGATAATGTTCGTTTTATGTTTTAATTTATTTTTTTCTTTATGTACACATCTATCTTAAAAAATATTCATTGATTATTTTTTATAAATTATAGAATTTAATTAATAACTAAACTACAACTAAGATGCGTACGTGACGGCCCTGTGCATTAGTACGCGGATACTGAGTCCGCCCACGCCGCTTATCTACTGAATCCCCGTAAATATGTAAAATGAACAAAAGAAAGAAAGAAAGAAAGAAAGAAAGAAAGAAAGAAAGAAAGAAAGAAAGAAAGAAAGAAAGAAAGAAAGAAAGAAAGAAAGAAAGAAAGAAAGAAAGAAAGAAAGAAAGAAAGAAAGAAAGAAAGAAAGAAAGAAAGAAAGAAAGAAAGAAAGAAAGAAAGAAAGAAAGAAAGAAAGAAAGAAAGAAAGAAAGAAAGAAAGAAAGAAAGAAAGAAAGAAAGAAAGAAAGAAAGAAAGAAAGAAAGAAAGAAAGAAAGAAAGAAAGAAAGAAAGAAAGAAAGAAAGAAAGAAAGAAAGAAAGAAAGAAAGAAAGAAAGAAAGAAAGAAAGAAAGAAAGAAAGAAAGAAAGAAAGAAAGAAAGAAAGAAAGAAAGAAAGAAAGAAAGAAAGAAAGAAAGAAAGAAAGAAAGAAAGAAAGAAAGAAAGAAAGAAAGAAAGAAAGAAAGAAAGAAAGAAAGAAAGAAAGAAAGAAAGAAAGAAAGAAAGAAAGAAAGAAAGAAAGAAAGAAAGAAAGAAAGAAAGAAAGAAAGAAAGAAAGAAAGAAAGAAAGAAAGAAAGAAAGAAAGAAAGAAAGAAAGAAAGAAAGAAAGAAAGAAAGAAAGAAAGAAAGAAAGAAAGAAAGAAAGAAAGAAAGAAAGAAAGAAAGAAAGAAAGAAAGAAAGAAAGAAAGAAAGAAAGAAAGAAAGAAAGAAAGAAAGAAAGAAAGAAAGAAAGAAAGAAAGAAAGAAAGAAAGAAAGAAAGAAAGAAAGAAAGAAAGAAAGAAAGAAAGAAAGAAAGAAAGAAAGAAAGAAAGAAAGAAAGAAAGAAAGAAAGAAAGAAAGAAAGAAAGAAAGAAAGAAAGAAAGAAAGAAAGAAAGAAAGAAAGAAAGAAAGAAAGAAAGAAAGAAAGAAAGAAAGAAAGAAAGAAAGAAAGAAAGAAAGAAAGAAAGAAAGAAAGAAAGAAAGAAAGAAAGAAAGAAAGAAAGAAAGAAAGAAAGAAAGAAAGAAAGAAAGAAAGAAAGAAAGAAAGAAAGAAAGAAAGAAAGAAAGAAAGAAAGAAAGAAAGAAAGAAAGAAAGAAAGAAAGAAAGAAAGAAAGAAAGAAAGAAAGAAAGAAAGAAAGAAAGAAAGAAAGAAAGAAAGAAAGAAAGAAAGAAAGAAAGAAAGAAAGAAAGAAAGAAAGAAAGAAAGAAAGAAAGAAAGAAAGAAAGAAAGAAAGAAAGAAAGAAAGAAAGAAAGAAAGAAAGAAAGAAAGAAAGAAAGAAAGAAAGAAAGAAAGAAAGAAAGAAAGAAAGAAAGAAAGAAAGAAAGAAAGAAAGAAAGAAAGAAAGAAAGAAAGAAAGAAAGAAAGAAAGAAAGAAAGAAAGAAAGAAAGAAAGAAAGAAAGAAAGAAAGAAAGAAAGAAAGAAAGAAAGAAAGAAAGAAAGAAAGAAAGAAAGAAAGAAAGAAAGAAAGAAAGAAAGGTTTATTCTCCAAAGTGACGCCATCAGAGAAAACATAAAAAAACACATAATTTACAAATAACACTTGGCTTTACAATACAAATTACAACATACTACATATTACAAACTAAACAATACCTATACTCGTATGTGTCAAGGCGTCATCTGGGAACTGGAGCACACTCAGCATAATGCCATGAAAATTTATAAAAATTAAAATTATAGTATATGTAGCTTAACTTAACAGTCAGATTTTTCTATTTTGATACAATTCAGAGAGAGAAAGAGATTTATGATCATCAATCATTCGAGTCATTTTCTTCAAAATTTTCGACGTCACTCTTTTTATTGCTTCACTTCATTTTATGTAATTTCACCTTGCACCTTGAAACACAATGGGTATCCTTTTATTTAGTCCATAAAGTGATCAATCATTTTGCAATATTAGATATTACTTCAAAAAATATTAACTTCGGGTTATTAAAGGCAGTAAGTATAATATAGTATATATGCAGTTTACATCCATGTTAATCTCAAAATATTACAGGTCATAATGGCATTTTTTAAAAGACGGCAAAGGAAGTAAGATCTTATAATTATGTAAACTTTATTTGAAATAAAAAAATCTATCAAATTTAACAAAATCTTTGTTATAATCTCGGCAAGATACTCGAATACTTTCGATGCAATTGTCTTCCAGAGAATGATAATAATCGGTTTCCAAGTCTGTTATTTGTAACTATCTGTGCAAAATATGAGAGATATGGGTGGTTGTTGCCTGCCGACGGATATGGTGGCATCGTTTAGGTCTAGGATCTATGTTTAGAGCGGTTCGTGACCGTAGCTTTGCCGCGTTCGAGCCGCTATTCCCGCGGGGGTCTTTACAATTATGTTAGGGTTAGAGTGTCAAAAAGTACTTGAAGAGTATCAATAAACCTAAACTTTGATGTCAATCAGATTTTAAGGTTATAATTTTTGGATTGTTGTATTATTTTCGGCTTTTTTTTAATGTAGCAATGTATTGCTCTGGATATTTGAAATTTTAAAAAGGCTATTTCATTTTAAATGTCGACATTTAAGCTCTTCGGCACTTTGGTCAACTAGGGTATTAATAAAATAAATGGGATTAGTGGCGTGGCAATATCCCTCTTAATATAACCTCTTTCGTTCCGGCACGTTTTAGAGTCAGGATGGCCGAGTGGTAGGGTGGTCGGAATTTCGAGTTGAGAGACCCGAGTTCGATCCCCAGGTGGCAGGCTCATACCAACGAGTTTTTTCAAAAATAAACGTGTTGAAAAATACTTCACAAAAATTAGCAGAATGGTAACAGTAAATTGCGTCTAATGTGCAGGTTGTGGTACTGTAGTAAGAGATAATGTTCGTTTTATGTTTTAATTTATTTTTTTCTTTATGTACACATCTATCTTAAAAAATATTCATTGATTATTTTTTATAAATTATAGAATTTAATTAATAACTAAACTACAACTAAGATGCGTACGTGACGGCCCTGTGCATTAGTACGCGGATACTGAGTCCGCCCACGCCGCTTATCTACTGCATCCCCGTAAATATATGTAAAATGAACAAAAGTATCCTGCATTTTTGCAGCGATAAGAGGCGATGTAATTTGCATCGCCATAGGCGAATTGCCCGATATATTTGACCCAACTTTTACCAAAATCTCTGAAAATGTGGTACAATGCTGAATTCTGGTAACTACTGTATGTCGCTTTAGGAATTTTTAAATATTTTTGTATTTGCCACATTATTTTAGATCGCTATCTTTAACTAACTGCACTAATGGTTGACTGGTAGAGAATGCCGTTTGGCATTAAGTCCTCCATGAACTTCTTTGTGCATTAAAGCTTAAATAAATAAATAATTTAATTAAATTTTGTGCTTATTTGTTTATAACATTAAATCTTAGTGGCTTTTTGGGATTGTGGGTACATATAAGTGAAATAATAAATAATCTAATGTATTAAAATAGACAAATTTAGGTTTAATGTACTAAAAGCCATTGAAGTCACGATAGCCGAGTGGTTGGGAGTCGGAATTACGAGACGATAGACCGGAGTTCGATCCCCAGGTGGCAGGCTCCCCAGGTGGAGGCTTACCAATGGGTTTTTCAAAAACTTATGTACGAACTGTATCGTTGGCCATAAATACGGCAACGGGCTCACCACCTGTCACGTTGTCCCGAAAATATCTTTGGTGGAAGGAGGGTCGAAGGGACTTAATTGTCTAGACTAGACCTCTGTCTACGCTGTATTGGGAATTGCGTGAAGATATTTATTTATTCATGTACTTAAAGCGTTTGTGTATTTATTTTGATCATCAGAAGAGCAACCCTTGCAATACCCTTAAACAGATTATACAGATTTTTAGACTGCTACGTCACAGGAATCAATATTTATGCCTATTTTATCTTTCTTTCAGGGAGACCCCTGAATAGTTAACTCCAAGCTTAATTCAATAGAATTAAGCTTGGAGTTAACTATTCATATTGGCATTCGCATAAGTATGATGGAATAATTTTACGCTTTCCACGTTCCAGTAAAATTCTTTTTTTTATACCAAAAGATCATTTTATTAATTTGTCCAAAATCACTCTTTCGTGCCTTATGTTTTGTGCTTAATGATATTTATTATTATACGCATGCAAAGATTGAAGCTGCGGGGCAAAAAAGCCTACATTCTTGATTTTACCCAAATTTGCAACCCGAGGGCACTATCTTGATATTATTGGGTGATCGAAATGGATAAGGTACATCGTAACAACTAAGAATGCCTTTAAGAGTTTTGAAGATTGTTTCACAAAAAAAAAATAAAAAGATACTACGCCTTTTTAAAAAGGCAAAAATACAGCAAAAGCTGTGTTTTTAGGCGACGTTTTATTATGATACTTTGTTAGAGCCTGAAAACCAGTTTCACAAACAAAAGCAACGTATGTGAAATGCATGATCAAAATGTAATCTATTACATGAAGTATTCTCAATAACCATTTATGAAATTTGTGATATCATATCAAAATTTATCGCAACGTTTGAATACATTAATTTTGATTATGGTCTTAATTTTCCTCATTATAATTAAATAGGGCATATATATATATATATATATATATATATATATATATATATATATATATATATATATATATATATATATATATATATATCATTATAATTAATATTAATATAATAATAATAAGGCTTATGGCCTTCACATAAGGTGGGTCTGACATAATCGCCACACTTGGCAAGTTGATTAGCGATAGCCAATATTTATAATCAAAACACATAATTTCAATTTGAAAGTAACGATAGCCGAGTGGTTGGGTGGTCAGAATTTCGAGTCAAGAGACCCGAGTCCGATCGGTGGCAGGCTCGTACCAATGGGTTTTTTTTTAAAACTTATGTACGAATTATATCGTTGGCTTAGACATAAAGATGGCGACGGGCTCACAAAAATATCTTCGGTGGAAGGTGGGTCAAAGGGACATAATTGTCTAGACTAGACCTCTGTCTACCCCTGTATTGGGAATTGCGTGAAGATATTTATTTATTTATTTACATAATTTCATATTATCTCATAAGATAGATTTTCCATGTGGTATCAGGTAAGTCACAGACGATAGCCTAGTTGGTATGAATCCTAACTTTACCGTTTTATTTGCACTTATATAAGTTAAGTAAGATTTATAAAAGTTCCGCAAGTTTAATTTAGTGATATGGATTTATAAACATTTTACATACAGAATCAGGTAACTCTTAAGTGAAATCTCTGTAAATAATATTAACTGTCATGCTGTAAATAAATGAAGTACACGAACCGAAATCACGAGTTAAGAATTTTTCAACGTCGCCCTGGGATCGCGATCTGCACATTTGTTGCGGCCAGCACAAAGGACTTACAATTAATGAACTGAAGCTAAATGAGAGCAAATTATTTTTGTATTAGACTTTGTATAAGCTAAAGCTGTGTTAAATTTAAATTTCTGACTCAAAAATTTTTACAGTACAGTATAAGATACAGTACAACATAAACGCTATTAAAAACATCGAAGATCTCTGTTTGCTAGATCCTATCTTACTACTCTAACCAAAACACTTAGTCATCATCGTTAAAACAATAGATCGGGAAACAAAAGAATTATAGAGGCCAGTGCCAAAACGGCGGCGGTACTCGCAGGTGGTTCTAGCGATATATCGGTGGGCGATTTAACCTTTCCGATGATGATGGAGAGGAGAGAGGTAGGGCCTCGGGGAGAGGCGATGTCGCAACCAGCTCGCCGATTTCGGTGTGCCCGTCGGTCATCTCTAACGATGAAGCGATAATTAAGATTGGACGTCGGCATTATTTACGCCCGCAGCGTCCTGCCGACCCAACCGCCACTCGGTCACGACTTTTTCCGTGCCGCGCGCAACTATTGTTGCTTTTACTCGTGTAGAGATTAGCTAAACTGACGGCCCGAGCCATTTATCCGCCTTTATACTATCTATCAATATAACTGTAGTTTTTATGAACCTATCTAGTAAACTTGTTTTTTTTTGTTTTTTATTAATATCAATGGAGTCCTCGAACCTTACTTCTTATTTACTGAAGTTGTTATGCTAGTTTTCCAAGACACAATGTGATAAAATTTGTATATAACTACTACTTTAAAAAAAACTAAGCAGTAATTCATGTTTTCGGTATATTATCATTATAAAATCACATTGTAACGAAGATAACGTGAAAGAAATCACAGGCAAAAATAAAATTAAGATAAAATTGTGGTAATACTGGCCCACCCAAAGACCACTATGTTACTTTTAGACAAATACTAATGGATATTGCGATACAAAAATTTCCATCTACGTCATTGATATGCTATTAATGTAATGAATAGATAATTTAAAATATAACATCTTATCTTTGTATTTGTTGGTTAATTTGTTATATATGCTGTATAATTTATTATTATAAATTCATCGAAAAGTTTTTTAATCTTGTTCTTAAAATGATGCTGCCGATAAACGAATTTTGCGACTTTCCGGTTTCTTTAAAATTCTCTTTTACTGAAAAAGAGCGTTATCAATTAGATCTTGAGAACACAATGGGAGTGCGATCGTTCTCACAGGACAAAGACGACAGTAGCGGCTCGAGGTTCATTCCCGTTCAGCGCAATCATATTTACTAATTTACGATTAATTTACTCCTTTGTCGCTGCGATTAATTATCTCAAACTGATGAATTTAAGTAAAAGGAACTTTTCGATTTCAATAATTGAGGGAACTAAATATAAATCTATAATAATATAGAAATTACAAACTATAGAAATAAAATTACAAATCGAACTAAGTTAAAGGAATTCCTAACCACTTTCAATATTTAAGCACTTCTCAATTATTTTTATTTAAAATATTTAACATACATTTTAGATAATAACATTATTTTAAAATTATTAAGATCAGACTAGTTGAGCGTTTTTTTCTTTAAATTTAAAACTCATAACGAAATAATTTTTTAAAACTAGTTTACTGTAATATATACAACACAAATTTTCAAACGTAAATGTTAAACATGTCTCACCCACGCCTTATTATTCAACTGTGTGATAAGATTTATAATCCACCGTTTTATTCCGCCGAAAGGTTTAATGATGTGTAAAAAAAACAGTTCGGACCGACTAATAAATTTTATAGTGTATGTGTTCGAAGTTCATTATCGGTGTCCCAAACTTAATCGAAAAATTTAAAAATTGATGGTACATCACTGCGAAAGTTGACATACGCGTTTAGTTCACATACGCGTATGCTACCTCTGAGTTCTTTAATTATTTTTAAACTTTTCTATGGCTAAAATTTGTAAGCAGTTAACATACACCAACTGATTTAATAATTTACTCTACTGAAAGATTATGGATTTTCCGTGGTCTTCTTTAGTCGGTGGAATTCAGTAAGGAATCCACACATTTGTAATGATCCATCTTATATTTGCTCAAATAAATAGTATAGTAGATATAGAGACTATGTAGTGGTGATAATGCATTCTGTAAAATGAGTGCATGCAAAAGGTTCTCTTCGGACCAGGTAACATACTCGTTTGCCATTTATTTTTGCATGCGGAATTGTGAAACGCAATTTAAGATAAATATCATATTAAAGAGATGTTATAATAATAACATCTCTTTAATAAACATATTTTCTTAAAATTAGATCACAATTTAGATTTTTGATAGTAGAAGTAACATCGATGATATTACTTAGGTACCGATCAGACCTGTAAAGGTTGTTTAAACCCTGAAGAGGTTACAATGAGAAAAGAGTTAATAATTATTATTTAATTATGTTATATAAGGTAAGAGCTTTCTTTAAGAATGTCTAGTCAACAGTTTGCTCAATACACATTCTTAAAGCATAGCTATGAAAACTCCCGATCAAGTAACTTAATTTTAACTTAATAGATATTCGTGCTAAAGTTATAAAATCCCTCAATTTGCTTGGGAGGCTATAAATATATCGGGCAGGTTATTAAAAAAAAGGAAAGTTTTCATAAATATCTAAAATTTTATTTATATTCTCATTATTCTTATACGGATATACTATAAGTTTCGTAATGAAGCAACATTAACATAGAGTCATCAATGTCGACAATAAATTATCATATTTAAAATAAACGTGCTTGTGGCCTTAAGCTCGAGTTACATTTTTATGTTGATTTTTGCGTGTTACATACCGGAGTTTACGCAGGTATAACGTGTTAGGCTCTATAAATACCGCAATTTCCAGCAGTGTCACATTATTTGTGGTATTTAATGATATTTGATTTTGTTTCGTTTTTGCTGAGTAAATAAAGACATAAGGAGGTGTCGTTAAGTTTTCTTAGGGTACATAATTATTAGCACGGGTAATAACAATAAAATGGGTTAAGAGCGTATCGGAATTCATGTGAAAAGACAGTGCTGATTAATATTTTATTCTACCACCTTCAATTTCAATACTTTAAATCGTTTTGTGATTGATTTGTTATTTTTGTATTATCTTACCTTTCATCTTTCGAGCACGGTTTCAATGAAAATTACTAATGTAATCCATGCCTTTGCAGACCTTTCTATAGTTCTAGTTGATAAATAGTTGATAAGTTTTACTAGAAGCCTATGTTATCAGTAATTGTCGCTTGTGTGACAAGAAGCAGCTCCCCTTAATATGTCTGAAACCGAAACAGACCAGTGCTTACACAGCTATTTAAAGACGGAAATAGGATAATACCGACAGACCACTGCGAAGCAAAGAAGAAGTCTACTTCCAATTAAGCTTTAATATGTTGACTATGATGTATTGTTAACTTTATGTTATTTAATGATTATAAAGCTTTATAGGTAAAAAATGTAAAGAAATACTAATATTAAAATAAGTAGTTATAAGTTGTATATAGTATCCCGACCGATTTCGGCCACAGCGACTTGGACTATTGCAAGCGTCGTTCGTGTGCTCGCAGGTGACTAACGTAACTGATTTTTGCGCTGAACATGTGAACACATTGAGCGCCATTCGACACCCCTCCGACATAATTGTAGGTGATAGCTGCAGGTGATCGAGCCTTGAGCGCGTCTCGTTTGACATCGAGCTCATTCACATTCGTAGTCACTTATAACTCACACAGTTAACGACCCGATAGCCGTGTTAGTAGTGACCCTGCCTTAGGAGCTAAAGGTTACGGGTTCGAAACTTGCTGGGGGCAAATATTTAAGTGTAATGAATATATTTATTTTTACTAGAATCATAGACGATTATATGTATTTGTAAATATTTATTTAATTTTTATTGCACAAAACATTGTACAAAGACGAACTTAATGGTATACGGTATTCTCTACCAGTTAATTCTAGATAATACAGAACATATGGTCAATGCAGTTGCGGTGGAAATTAAAACGACTATAGGCTCACTTGGCACGTTGTGTCAAATAAGCTTCGGTGAAAATTGAGTCGAAAGGACTTTATTGCCTAGATCTATGGCTACCCCAGTACGGGAAATTGCATGAAGATATAAAAAAAAATATTTTGGAATGTAAATGCACACGCCGTTACTTAATTTAAACAATTTTATGTTTTTGACACATTAGTAAATCAAATAAGGCGAGATATTAACAGTTTATCATAATTGACTAATTTTAATGATTATCGCATAACCAGTTCACAAACGTAGGCCCACACTTAGCATAAAACATGGAAGTAATTAAGACTGAACCACGCGCAACATACTTAACAAGAGCAAAATTTCGATTAATTACTTTTGCAAGTAAAATAACAATTACAAAATATATTAACAGGAAATTATAAAATCACGTATGACAGGATACAATTTACTGTAATCGGTGTAAAAAATATATTAAGTACTCATATATTATAAGAAACATTTATATATTACAAGAATTTCGAACCCTAGATAAGCGATAGAAATCGCCGATGTGCTTAATTTTTAAAAATTCTCATCGCCTCTTGTAATCCCTCCGAAAAGATGTTTTTGTTATTAATACGCTAGTACTTACGAGGACCTCATGTAAATACTCGTATGTGTATAATACCCCTAAGACTATTAAGTAAGAGTTTGAACTCTCGGTTCTAATATTCTCTAGCTTTTGTGGAAAAAATTTCTAGTTCTTACATCAAAGCTTCACCGGCTTTCGAATCCGTGGAAGTACAGTTTCAAGATTTAACAACTTCCTTGAAATAGCTCTAAAAGTGTAAGTACAAATAACTGTATTTTCACATGGCTCGTAGAAAGTATATTTAAAGACTAAATATATATGACAACTACTAACATTTTTGATGGTAAAAGTGTTTGTTGTCTATCGAGATAGCCTTGCAACAGTAATACATCCGCCATTTATTGTTAGTTTAATTACCCCGAGCTATCCTCCCTCTGTTGGCCTTGAGTTTCTCTAATGGCTGGTGATATCGTTCAGACCGTGCCAGTTTTGTGACAGTTACATGGCTTCATTAGCGTTATCATTTCAGTCTGAACCTACGATACGCGTATGTGTAAATTATCTTGGATGCTTTTAAAGTATAGATTTCACATTTGATTTGTGTATGTTTCAATCTGACGGCTAACGATCAGCAACTAAAAATAGAATATAAGCCTAGTTGGCTTATTTTCAGTGGTTGGTTTTTGTTATAACTAACTGAAGTGTATTAATAATTTAACCGTATTAGTTTTTATAATGTAAGTAATTTCTCAAAACTAATTGGTATATGCCATTAAATGGTGAGAAAAAATCATAAAGTCTTTTCTGTAGAGAAGAGAAGAGAAGATAAAATTTATGACACCTTAGTATATTATATTATATTCTGCATAATTATAATTGGGTCCTGCCGTCCATTTCGTCACCATTATCTAGTATAAGTATAGAATTTGCGGCTAAGAACTGAGAAGTTGAAACGGTATTTTCCGCCTGAACAGATTCAGACGATATATAAAACTCTGATTAGTCTATAGTCTCAGTCACCGTCGCCGAGTTGCCAATCTGTAACTTTAGTTTGGGGTATTAGTGAGCCCCTTAACTTCATATGACCATCTGCATTATTCTATCGGGAAATCAGGGGATCTGCGGGGTACCACCCATATCTGGGGGATATTCCCAAAAATCGCTCTGTGCTTTCGCTTTTCTTTTATTATGCGCATGGTCAGGATGTGAAATGCTCATCCGGTGTCTGATGATTCAGAACATATATGTACAACCTTAATCTTTTCTAGGTGCCAGTAAACAAGCTTTCATGAGTAAACTAACTCCACAATAGACCGCCTGTCTATGCATCTATTTCGTCATTAGTTTAAAAATGTAGAAAATATTTATCGAGCGGGGCCCTCTACTGGTCGTAAACGACGTCAACATAAAAATTCTTATTTTATTACACAAATTCTTTGTCTATTCAACAAGCACGCACCAGTACAAGCAGTGAGAATACGTCGACCACCTGCACCACGGATAACTGAGGAAGTGCGATGAGCGATGGCAAGAAGGGATAGGGCTTTTCGTGTTTACAAAAAAAATCACAGTATTCTGAATTTTCAGCAGTATAGCGGACAAGAAATCGATGTAATCAGGTGGTAAGAACAGCTAAACGCCGATATTTTCACTTCTGTATTTCAACCTTATCTTTGGCAAACGTATGGAAGTTACTCTCTCTCACGTATGTAAGTAACTCTCTGGGATTTGGAAAATCACACAACCGCGAAAAGCGGTTATATCCATCAAATTCACTACATTCGGCCATGATTCATCATCATTCATCACTTCAGTGAGTAAAGTTATGATACTTCTCATACTCGACCAAATTACTCCAGTTCTCACTCACGTCATCAACTCCTTACTGTCTTCTGGTGTTTTTCCAACATCATGGCTCAAAGCATTTGGTCTACCACTAGCCAAAGTTACAAACCCATCTCTTTTCATACCTATTTCTATACTGCCGTATCTATCTCTAACAAGTCGTTTCTTTTGTCTCTGATTGCAACTTCCTAAGCACATTTCAGTCTGGCTTTCGTCCAGGCCACAGTACTACCACAGCCTAATTTAAAATAATTGAAGACTCAAGAGAGAGCATGGACCAGCTACATTTGACTGTACTTGTCCTTATAGAATTTTCCAACGCATTTAATTGTGCCGATGGTCATGACCTTTTACTTAGTTTACTTTCACGGCTAAATTTCTCTTCTTCGTTACTGGACTGATTTCCTCCTACCTTCGCGGACGTCAACAGGCTGTTAGATCAGGTCAAGACATGTCTAATTGGTCTGACGTAACTGTAGGTGTTCCACAAGACGGCATTAAATCTCCTCTCCTTTTTTAACTGTTTATTAATATTCTCACCAACCATCTTCAATGTTCTTACCATCTCTACGCGGATGATCTTCAGTTATACACGCAAGCCACCTTTGGTGATGTTAGTACTGCTATTTACTACGTAAATGCTGATCTGAGACGTATCTCAAGATGGTCTAAGCGTTTTGGGTAAATCCCAATAAATGCCAAGTCATCATCATCGGTGGCCGTCGGGTACTATCTCGACTCAATATTTTTGAATTACCACCGATTCTATATGAAGACTGCGTTATTCCTTTCTGTGCCAGTGTCAAGGACTTGGGTTTAGTAATTGACCAATCTTTTACATGGACTCTGCAAGTAACAGAGATATGTCGCAGGGTGACAGGCATACTTCGTTCCATCTATGGTCTTAAGCCTTTCTGCCTTCTTCCACTAAACTCTTTCTTGTTCGGTCTCTTATGTTTCCATTATTGGATTATGCTGATGTCTGTCTCACTGATATCTTCCAGGAGGTACTGAACAAGTTAGAGAGATTACTTAATACAATTTGTCTTTGGTCTGCGCAAATATGATCACGTGTCATACTTCCGACCTCAATTAAAGTGGTTGACCATACGTCAGCGTAGAAATTTTCGTGTTCTGTCTACTCTATTTTCAATACTATTTTTAATGACTGTTTCTCAACTCCCTATATAAAACAAAAATTTCAGTTCCTCGCTGACTCGCACTCTCTTAATCTTCGTTCTTCACATAATTCACTGTTTTCTGTACCCTCACATCACTCTGTGTTCTTAGGTGTTTATATAATAAATGCTATATGGAGCAGTAACGCTAATATGCGCTATATATATATATATATATATACATATATACATATATATATATATATATATATACATATATATATATATATATATATATATATATATATATATATATATATATATATATATATATATATATATATATATATATATATATATATATATATATATATATAGCGCATATTAGCGTTACTGCCCTAACTGTATTTTCTGTTTTACCGAGGGTTAGTACATTTCTATATTATATATATAAGTACTACACCGTATAAAATAAAGATCGATATGTAAGAAAGTTATGTAACACACTTCTCACCTAGGACGGTTCTGGATTAGTACCACACTCTTACGCAAATCTGTCGCCTGACAGTCTATGACAGATGAGTTTTGTTTTAAAAGGTGCCGGGCAATTGAACATACCAACAGGGAGGTGACAACGTATCAGTATACACAAACCCTCTTTAATACAAGTTAATTACAGATGTAACGATTAACTATCAGATGCACTGTTGTCTCTCTTTTCATTCTTATTTCTACATTTGTAATTTTAAAGAAAATTAAAAAAAAAAAACCTCTCGAAATTCTATAATTAATGTACAAGTTTTGCTAGTACTACCTTGTGTAAAGTGCTACCTTTAGTACTAGCAAAACTCTTATGCTCCTTTAAAGATTCGTCTACTTTTTTTTATTTCTAGAGTGGTTACTCTACCATAACAATTTCCAACAAAGTGATCTTTTAGTTTTTTTTAATCATTTGGTTTCAACTTCAAAATATGACATAAACAAAATTCCTTAGTTTATGTGTCAGGTGCATCGCGAGCGAAATCGCGACACAACGCGTAAAACTGTCAGATAAGAATCAATAGCGAAGATAAAAATTTGAGCCCTCGATCTGAATTGACGCTGCACTGGAGATGCAGTTGTACCAGATGTGGTGCAGTTACAAGCCACTATTTGTCGATATGCTTGCCTATTCAGACTGAAGATTAAGAAATTATTGCAATAGCCTAGGTACATGTTGTTAATTTTTATTACTTAATATCTTTTTAACTTCAAGAATTTTCCAATCACCAGTAATATCTGGAGATTGATTAGATTAATAAATAATAATAATATATAAAGAAATAAATACATATATAGTACGGGAAAACATCACATACATTGCTCCATGTAAGATGCTAAAGCACTTGTGGTATGGGAATCGGAAACAACGAAGGCACCACAAACACCCAGTCTATACCTCTGACTAGACGTTAGAGGAATCTAATATAATCAATTTCAGCACTTTCGTCCGACATTTTACCGAAGCTTATTTGCGAAAACGTGACTGGTGATGCATTAGTGGCCAAGCTACACAGTATTAAATAATTAGACTATTTATACCTAGCTAAATATGCATATAAACGTATAAATATCCATGACTCAAGTATCCATCACTGAAATGTTTGCCCTCACTGGAATCACACACTGTAATTTAAACCTAAAACATATAAGTGTATTTTTGCTGCATTATTCTCATTTCAATCCCACTCATTTCTAAACAATCAATCTTAGTAATCTAACTTCAGCATCAGACTAATGATTAAATTTGAAGACCGAATGGTGAAGAAAATACATAGCGCGAAAGTTAAACTTAAAAGGGGTCGAGGTAGGCTAAGACTAATTTTCGAAGGCCATGTGAGTAATTTTGCAAAATTTTGAAAACATTGCTCAAAGAAACGAGGGTCAAGAGTACTCATATACCTAGACTGTATGAATAAAATTATGAATTTAAAAAAAGAGAAAGATGTATGCAAGGCGTTCCTTTGCGGAAATTCATTATTGGATGTAAGGATGTAAGGATTGGATTGATTGGAAGGTTACACTCGGTAATTTGTTGTCTGTGGCTACCCCATCACAGACAAGGAAAACTTGGGATTTTTGTATAAAACCCTTCTGTCATCTTAGAGTTTACAGAGAAGTTTTTTGGACACCTGTGGACTTTAGTGCTCGATCATAGAATTAATCATTGTTATCTAACGAATTAATAGTGAAATAAATCAATCTATAAGAATGCTGTCTGAAATCTCCCACAAGCACATTCAGATTACAATATATCTACACCTAGAGTGTTAATTAAATCCCACGTTTAATGCGATTGTATGTTCTAAATTGTGTTACACCAAATGACATTCCACTACATTATGTCAGAATATGTACAAAATAAAACAAAAAACAGAACATGTACAAACTAAACACAATATTGTAATTTGATTGTTGATAGACGTTAAATTTTTGCTCATATCAACTGTCTTTGATCTATTTTTGGAATTGTTATGTATTTAAAATATGTTTAATCGTATATAAATATCTAAAGTTAAATGATACCGTGCTCTTTTCTATAATCATTAAACGAACAGACTGTTATTGAGCCCTAAAATGATCATAAAATACGACAAGTTGAAGCTAGATAAATAATCCGTAAAGGGTTGCCCGTCGCGGGTGCTCGGTCGTTCACACGGACATGTCCAATTTATTTACTTTTTTCTCAGGTGTAGTGTTACGGCTATAAAATTTAGTTTTTGTTAGGCGGGCGTATACTCGGCTAGATCTCCCGTCGCGAGATATGTTGATTTACGTTTAACACGCGTGACCCCCTCGTCGGAGCCGATTATAGACTCGATAGACGATTCCAACTCGCGCGCTCCGAAGATATCGGCACATCGCACTCGTGCCGATGTATCTTGAGAAATATTTCGCAGTGTAAAGCACCACGTCTGCCGTTACGTCTAAGATTCGGAGATCGCCACGTGTTTCTCGCGATTCACTATGTATTCTAAATACTAGGACTTGTTTTCAAACATCATCACCTTCTAAGAGCAAAACTTTGAAATTTTAATCTAATGATAACGAAATCAATCTCTATGACAAGGGCAAACGTTTTAAATTCCAACAGCTTTTATGTTTATGCGTATAGATAATACTTTATATACCTCTATGGTGGTGGTAAGATAGTGCTAGCAAGACCTTTAACCGCGGCCTTAATTCATTTACCATTACACATAACAATAAATGATTGTATGGAAATATTGGTCTCGATACATTAAATTTGCAACTTCCAAGTTGCAAATTTAAACAAGAACAGAGACAGCACCTTTCAATGACCTTTCAATACGTGAAGATGTAAGTTTGATAAATAAATTATAATTTCTGTGAGATAAAAAATTAGGAAATTTTAATTATTTCTTTATTGGTTTTAATAATGATAATTACAGTTCATAACATTTGTACGATATCCATTATTGATAAAGTCCTAAATGATCTACCAACTCATATTTTATATATTACCATTAGCTAACTGAATGGTCAGTCAGCCTTTGGAGTAACAAGTTTCCCGAGTAGCAAGCTCGTATGAGCAAATGAAATATAAGAGAAGGAACACTTTGGACGTGCGTGCTACTACAAGGAGTGGCCATTTAAAAAGACTCGTAAACATTAAACATGTAGCAGATTAATGGACTAGTAAAACTATGTGTTTGATATAAATTTAATGGATCGTGTCATACATAAAAGTATATTATATAAATATCTTATTGAAATTTTGCATAAAAACCCTCAGCGCCTAAACTATTGTCACCTTATTCATAAAATAAAATTAGGACTATAACGTTCGTTACAATATTTCATAAAGCGCGTGATAAATTATAATCAATAAGTGGTATAAAAAGTGGTTAATGAATCGAAAGCGATAACGATTCCTTGCACTCAGAAATAATTAAATCAAAAAAGTTTGTTACGAACAGTTTTCTTATTAGTGTCTTATTTGTAAACACATTTTATTTTTATAAATGCAGTGCTGAATGAAAGATCTACATAGCAATTCCTTGGAGCCGGTAAAAAAGCTCTTTGTATCTCCTGTGTGGTGAGAATGTTTTATTTTGTAACAATAAAAATTTTATTTAACAGTTTCTACTTCATGAGGGTCTATTCATATATGTGAGGGTTTTGTATTATATCAAATGGTTCAAACGCAAATGTGAAAACATAATAATGAATTGAATCTTCGACAATAACATTTATTAAATTTCAATGTACCGTAAAACGTGTCCAGGCGTGATTCGTCGAGTCTTTCCTATTGACCAATATATATATATATACATATATATATATATATATATATATATATATATATATATATATACATATATATATATATACATATATATATATATATATATATATATATATATATATATACATATATATATATATATACATATATATATATACATATATATATATACATATATATATATATACATATATATATATATATACATATATATATATATATATATACATATATATATATATATATACATATATATATATACATATATATATATACATATATATATATATATACATATATATATATATACATATATATATATATATATATATATACATATATATATATACATATATATATATACATATATATATATATATATATATATACATATATATATATACATATATATATATACATATATATATATACATATATATATATACATATATATATATATATATATATATATATATACATATATATATATACATATATATATATATATATATATATACATATATATATATATACATATATATATATATACATATATATATATATATACATATATATATATACATATATATATATATATATATATATATATATATATATATATATATATATATATATATATATATATATATATATATATATATATATATATATATATATATATATATATATATATATATATATATATATATATATATATATATATATATATATATATATATATATATATATATATATATATATATATATATATATATATATATATATATATATATATATATATATATATATATATATATATATATATACATATATATATATATACATATATATATATACATATATATATATATATACATATATATATATACATATATATATATATATATACATATATATATATATATATATACATATATATATATATATATATATATATACATATATATATATACATATATATATATATATACATATATATATATATATGTATATATAATCTTTAGTCGTTGTGAAGTCTATTGACAATTAACATCACCCATTAGTAAAACCTTCGTATTCATTAAAGACCTTAACAACAGACACAAAGCTTACGATCGATCAGGATAGGTTATTTATATTGCAAATAAAGATACAGTAGCTCGGTTACTATGCTAATTTTTAATATTTGAAAATTTTTCATAATTGATTTTATAATTTTGTTATAAATGATTGGTTTTTTTAAACGAATTTTGTAAGAGGTTACACCTATACACATATTTAAAAACAATTAAGAAAAAAAATATAAAAAATAAAAAACAAAAATAGTCAGACGCAGGTACTTCGCGTATTCTTAAAAGCCTTTAAAAATCATGCAAGACTTTGACAGATTTTTTACAAGAAAATATTGAAACAATATGTTAAGTTATATCTTAAACAACTGTAATTTAAATTGGTGTTTGTATTTATAATATCGGTTATTTATTTTAATTCTGTATACAAATAAAAATGCAAATGCATTTTTGCCTTTGCATTTTTATTTGTATCCAGAAAATTTTTTTAAATTACAATCAAAGTATAAAGAATTTCGAAGCTTTTTTCCAAAAAAGACATGTATTGAAATAAAATTCTATTTGTATACATTCATTCGATTCGAATTGATCACTCAGAAGTGTTATTCGTTTGTGTTAGAAAATTAATTTTCTATATTGACATACTCCTGGCCTCAGTAAACCGCGTCGGCTACCCGACACCGCTCGTTTCTGGGTCGACATCGAAGCTCGCTTCTTACTGCCAACTATTTGTACCGTTCAGACCACTGGTTAAGGTCAAGTCGGCCGTGAAGCAATATTTGCTATCTACACGATGAATTACTATAAAGCTATGTGTCTTGTTTCGATATACTTTTTTTTTTTTTTTTTTTTTTTTTTTTTTTTTTTTTTTTTTTTTTTTTTTTTTTTTTTTTTTTTTTTTTTTTTTTTTTTTTTTTTTTTTTTTTTTTTTTTTTTTTTTTTTTTTTTTTTTTTTTTTTTTTTTTTTTTTTTTTTTTTTTTTTTTTTTTTTTTTTTTTTTTTTTTTTTTTTTTTTTTTTTTTTTTTTTTTTTTTTTTTTTTTTTTTTTTTTTTTTTTTTTTTTTTTTTTTTTTTTTTTTTTTTTTTTTTTTTTTTTTTTTTTTTTTTTTTTTTTTTTTTTTTTTTTTTTTTTTTTTTTTTTTTTTTTTTTTTTTTTTTTTTTTTTTTTTTTTTTTTTTTTTTTTTTTTTTTTTTTTTTTTTTTTTTTTTTTTTTTTTTTTTTTTTTTTTTTTTTTTTTTTTTTTTTTTTTTTTTTTTTTTTTTTTTTTTTTTTTTTTTTTTTTTTTTTTTTTTTTTTTTTTTTTTTTTTTTTTTTTTTTTTTTTTTTTTTTTTTTTTTTTTTTTTTTTTTTTTTTTTTTTTTTTTTTTTTTTTTTTTTTTTTTTTTTTTTTTTTTTTTTTTTTTTTTTTTTTTTTTTTTTTTTTTTTTTTTTTTTTTTTTTTTTTTTTTTTTTTTTTTTTTTTTTTTTTTTTTTTTTTTTTTTTTTTTTTTTTTTTTTTTTTTTTTTTTTTTTTTTTTTTTTTTTTTTTTTTTTTTTTTTTTTTTTTTTTTTTTTTTTTTTTTTTTTTTTTTTTTTTTTTTTTTTTTTTTTTTTTTTTTTTTTTTTTTTTTTTTTTTTTTTTTTTTTTTTTTTTTTTTTTTTTTTTTTTTTTTTTTTTTTTTTTTTTTTTTTTTTTTTTTTTTTTTTTTTTTTTTTTTTTTTTTTTTTTTTTTTTTTTTTTTTTTTTTTTTTTTTTTTTTTTTTTTTTTTTTTTTTTTTTTTTTTTTTTTTTTTTTTTTTTTTTTTTTTTTTTTTTTTTTTTTTTTTTTTTTTTTTTTTTTTTTTTTTTTTTTTTTTTTTTTTTTTTTTTTTTTTTTTTTTTTTTTTTTTTTTTTTTTTTTTTTTTTTTTTTTTTTTTTTTTTTTTTTTTTTTTTTTTTTTTTTTTTTTTTTTTTTTTTTTTTTTTTTTTTTTTTTTTTTTTTTTTTTTTTTTTTTTTTTTTTTTTTTTTTTTTTTTTTTTTTTTTTTTTTTTTTTTTTTTTTTTTTTTTTTTTTTTTTTTTTTTTTTTTTTTTTTTTTTTTTTTTTTTTTTTTTTTTTTTTTTTTTTTTTTTTTTTTTTTTTTTTTTTTTTTTTTTTTTTTTTTTTTTTTTTTTTTTTTTTTTTTTTTTTTTTTTTTTTTTTTTTTTTTTTTTTTTTTTTTTTTTTTTTTTTTTTTTTTTTTTTTTTTTTTTTTTTTTTTTTTTTTTTTTTTTTTTTTTTTTTTTTTTTTTTTTTTTTTTTTTTTTTTTTTTTTTTTTTTTTTTTTTTTTTTTTTTTTTTTTTTTTTTTTTTTTTTTTTTTTTTTTTTTTTTTTTTTTTCGAGGGTAGGTGCGAAACCAACAACAGCTGTTTTGGAGCTCTCGTAATTTAATTAATGTTTTAAATAAATCTTAACAGTTTTTCAAAATAATTTATTTTTGCTATAATAAGTAATAGTATCTGGATATTTTGTTATAATATCACATGTATATAAGAAAGTTATAAGCACTTACATAGTACACCCTCCCTCCATAAACTTTCATAGCACTACATTTTTGTATATAACATAAAATGGCAAATATTTCTGATGTGGAAAATATACAGAAAGAACTGGAAGGAAGTTTATTTCTAAAATGGCGGAATTCGAAAGACGTTTGAATGCAGCATCCACTCCACCAAACACAACACTTGTACAGTTACGTGAAGAGTTCTGCGTTTTCAAGGATCTGGTAACTTCAATGCTTAGTCTTCTACGTCAGCAAATATTAGACTGTTCGAAAAATATTGATGAGATCAACATGAGGCATCGACGGAAAGCACTCCTTTTTCATGGAATCCCTGAATCTCCAGAGTTAAATACACAGAATGAGGTACTCCAACTGATTCGTGGTAAGATGGGTCTTCCACATATCGCCGACTCTTCTCTCAAACAGTGCCATAGACTTGGTGCGAGACAGAGCGATAAAGTTAGGCCTGTTCTTGCCTATTTTCATGACCATCACAATAAAGCAGAGGTTTGGAAGGCAAAATCCAAGTTGAAAGGATCCACTGTCTCAATCTGTGAATTTTTGACGAAAACACGACAAGCAGTTCACAAAAATGCCCGTAAGTATTTTGGGGTTAAAAATGTTTGGAGTCATGATGGGATTATTCATATTAAGCTTCCTGAAGGTCGAAAGAAGATCTCCTCTGAAGATGAGTTGGAAGCTCTGAAGGTCAAGTTTGCTTCTGCACCGTCGTCTAACAGGGCTGGCAATAGTCCTCGTCATGAAGACAGCGTTTCAGTGAGCAAGAAGGTCTCTCATTCGCAGCAAAGCCCATCTAATTCTACTTGTCAGCAAGAAATAGCGCGAAATAATAATCCTGCTAGAACAAATCAGAAGCAGAGTGATGACATCAAAAGAGCAAGGCGTTTCGCTTCCAAGCGATAGTCTCTTCACCCTTTAATAATCAAGGTGAAGTAATTAGAACATAATATTGACATTCTTTGTGTTTTAACATATGCACTTTATTTTTTATTCAGTTTTGTTGTAGACTTTCACACTTTTGAATACTTGGTCTTATAACTTTATTGATTTGTTTTAGGCCATTACTGTATTTTTATTTGTAATATTTATCAAAATCTAATTATAACATCAATGTCAGTTTACTAAAGTAAATGACAGTAACAATGTCAAAATCACAATGTCAATGCCAGGTTATACGTGTATTACTCTATGGTCACAGATAATAACAGTGGCAGATTTTCTTTACTTCATTGAGACGACTATATACACTGCGTAGTACTTAACCTCGTCGTATTAAATTCGCTTTCTATTATTTTGGATATTTTTCAACAGTGTTTCGTTATTATGTTTAGTTAATTGATGCTTCCTGTATATTTTGGACATATATTTGTAGTTCTGTTTCGATATTGTTTTCGTTTTTGTTTTCTTTATTTTTATTATTTTCTACATGTTCATAATTGTGTAGTGTTTATTTTTTTTTTTTTTTCAGTTTGGTTTATTTTAATGTAAACAGTCAACTTGAGGGTTGGTGTATTATGATTGTTTGCTATCCTTCTATATCATTTTGCATGTTTGTAGTTTACTCTTAGTTTTACATATATTCTTTTAAAGTATTTGTATTTTTATTTTACATTAATATTCATATTTTTATTTTTTATTATTATTTTTATTTTTATTTTACATAATTACATTAATATATATCTTATTCCATTATGACTGATGATGATTCCTTTTATTCCTATGACTCAGACTTGTCTTTTGTTTCTTGCGATGACCAGTTAAATGACAACGTTTCTTCTTTAAATGGTCTTTTAAATAATGTGTTCCCTTCAGCCAGTAAACTGTTGAATATTTGTCACATAAATGCACAGAGTATACCAAGTCATTATGCAGAACTCGAAACTTCATTTGCTTATACAAACTTACACGCTATTTTAATTTCTGAGAGTTGGTTGAAGCTGTGTTTACAGTCAACCATGTATCCAATACCTGGTTTCGTACTTATAAGAAATGATCGTACAAATAAAGGTGGCGGTGGAGTTGCTATTTATCTTCATAGCTCTTTACCATATAAAATATTATCAACGTCTCCATCTCCATACTCTGCCTCCGATGAACACTTATTTGTGGAACTTGATGTCAAGGGCACAAGGATAGCTCTCGGAGTAGTGTATTGTCCTCCTTCTACTGATTACTTCGCCAATTTGGAAATGGCTCTCGAAAACATAGGTTCTAAGTATACACACTGCATAATCATGGGGGATTTCAACACTGATATTCTGAATAATTCTTCTCGTACACAAAAACTTCACTCGATCTTAGAGTCCGTCAATCTTGGAATTTTACCTTTAAGGGCTACCCATCATAATTTCGACACTGAAGACTCTCTTTAGATCTCATTATTACTAGTTCTTCTGATCATGTGGTTGCACATGGTCAGCTTCCTGCCCCAGGATTCTCCTGACATGACCTTATTTATGCTTCGTATAAGCTTAGACCCCTAAACGTGGTACTTCATTTTACACTTCCGTAACTTTACTAAGATAAACTTGGATAATTTGCACAGTGATGCGTCTCAAATTAATTTTGCCTCGCTGGCGGCTGCTTCTACGGTCGATGAAAAGGTACATGCCCTAAATAGCACGATAATTAGTCTGTATGATGCCCATGCCCCAGTCCATAAGGTCAGAGTTAAACGTTTGCCAGCTCCCTGGATGACTGACGATGTGCGGAGGGCAATGGACAGGCGAAACCGAACTTTCTTGCGATTCAAGAGGTCTCGTTTTGAAGAAAACTGGTTGTCTTTTAAAATGGCTAGGAACAGGTGTAACCAGATGGTACGAACTGCTAAACGCCGATACTTCCTAAACAATATAACTAACTCTTCACCAGCTGATGTGTGGAAATTTCTCAATTCGATGGGTGTAGGTAAATCACCTATCATGGAGTATGGTCCTTCTCTTTCCCACGATGATTTGAATCTATACTTTACTGCTACTACTGCAATGGACCCTACCATCCGGGCACAAACCATAGCATACATTGCTTCAATGCAGTCTCCACACATCCCTGTCTTTAATTTCTCTCCCGTGAATCAGGATGAGGTACGTAAGGCAGTACTGGCAATTAAATCCAGGGCCGTGGGATGCGATGAGGTTAGTAGGGTTATGATAGCCAACATCCTTGAATTTATACTTCCTGCTATCACTCACATTATTAATTTCTCCCTAGACTCTGGACAATATCCCTCTCTTTGGAGAAAGGCTTTCGTGCGACCTCTCCCCAAAGTACCTAATCCTACACTTCCTCATCATTTCCGTCCTATTTCAATATTGCCATTTCTCTCTAAAATTTTGGAAGCCTGTGTACATAAGCAAATTTCCAAATTTGTATATGAACATAACCTACTGAGTAACTTTCAGTCTGGGTTTCGTCCTGGCCACAGCACCACAACTGCACTACTTAAAATCACTGATGATATTCGTGAGGGTATGGAGAAGAAGAAAGTTACAGTTATGGTGCTTGTGGACTTTTCGAATGCTTTTAACACAGTCGACCATGATATCCTTCTTGCAATTTTTTCTAACTTTAAATTCGCTTCCACGGTATTGGAGTGGTTATCTTCTTATCTTCGCGGACGTCAGCAATCGGTCTATATGGGACAAAAGACCTCTCAATGGGCGGGACTAGGTTGTGGCGTTCCGCAAGGCGGTATACTTTCTCCCATTATCTTCTCAATTTTTATAAATTTTATCACTTCTAATATTAATTGTTCGTACCATCTGTATGCAGACGACCTGCAGATTTATGTACAGTCTGATATTGAAGAACTCCAAGATGCAATTAATAAATTAAATGACTGTCTGAAAGCAGTATCAGACTGGTCCTTACGCTTTGGAGTATCTGTGAATGCAACAAAATGCCAATCTTTGCTGGTTGGTAGTACTAAAATGCTAGCTAAAGTCGATGTTGGAAACCTACCCTTTATACGTTATAACGATGCAGTGATTCCATTTTCGGGTTCTGTTAAAAATCTTGGGCTACATATCGATAACACCTTGAACTGGGGAAAACACATAACTGAAGTTAGCCGTAAAGTAACGGCCACGCTACGAGTGCTCTATCGCCTCAAAAATCTTCTTCCATGGGAAACTAAGCTTATGCTTGTCCAGACGCTCATTTTACCAATCATTGATTATGCAGATGTGTGCTACTGTGATTTGAACAAAGATCTTCTAAACAAGCTAGAGCGCCTTGTTAATAATTGTATAAGATATATTTTCAACCTTCGTAAGTATGACCATATTTCACAATACCGTTCTCGTCTTAAATGGCTTACTATACAACAAAGGCGAAACTCTAGAATTCTGCTTGTTCTTTTCTCAATCATAAATGATACTACTTACCCTTCGTATCTTAAGGATAAATTTCAGTTTCAATGCTCAATTCATGATCGGTGCCTGCGGTCTTCATCTAATTACAAGATGAGTATCCCGCAACACTTTACCAATTTTGTTGGTCACTCCTTTACCATTCAGGCTACACTGCTCTGGAACTCTTTGCCCGAAGACATCAGAAAAGTTACCAATAAGTCGATATTTAAAAGACTTGTACGTGAACACCTTTTAACTGTCAGTTAGAATTAGTGATTGGTCATTACAGTCATAATAATGTTTTTTTTTTTTAAGTTTTATATATGTATGTATGTATATGTATATGTATATTTGTGTATATATGTGTGTATGTATGTATATGTATATATATATATATATATATATGTATATATGTGTGTATGTATGTATATATATTATATTTATTATTTGTATTAGTATTTTATATTGCATCTTTATTTTCGTTAGGTCCTATATTGATTTTCTTTTTCTGTAACCCAGTTTAAAGCACCTTAACAATATTTCTCCACGCCTCGGGTTGACTGGCAGAGAATGCCTAATGGCATTAAGTCCGCCCTTTGTATAACTTTCTTTGTGAGGTTTGCAATAAAGTGTAAATAAATAAATAAATAAATAAATATTTTATTAGTGCATCGCAATGCAAGAACTTCGTTCAACTAACCTTACATTGAGAAGCACATGTATCGCTTACAGGTAATGTAAACATAAAGCGTTATAGACTTTAACTTTAAAGTTTTGACTTTACATTCGTGTTTAGAGAGGTGTGCAGTTTTAAACAGTATAACATAATGTTCACGTTTTAACAGTATCATACATATTATACAATTTGCTAATTATTAAATAGTAATATCAACGTATTCATAATATTAAAACATATTGATGGGGTCACGGTTTAGGGCGCGGTAGTTTTAATTGATTCTTAAATATTTTTTAAAAGTAACTGTTAGGAATATTATCACGTTTCATTTTGATAGGTATGACATAACTATGTTTTATATTCCTTTTGTTATAATAAACTGGCGCCACTTGTATGAGGTATAAAAACATAAATTTAATTTGCTAGAATATCCTATTAAAGCTTTATTATTTATTTACGATATATAACTATCAAACTTTGCATCCGCAGTTTCAAATAAGGATGGTATCAAGACGCAATCTCTAGACAGACTTATAGCAAGGCCTTGTAATAGCTATGGTTGTGCCCTAGGCCTAATGCCTAACGGTTGATGCGCCCACTCGCGAGGTGTCGCTTGCCTCAGTCCACGACGACCATCCGTCCCCTTGTACCCACGATTTACGACTCTTTTCATACTTTATTGTATAAAACGATTCACTTAAATCCACTTAGTACATATCTGATAATTTTTATATACATTGTAACAATTTTAACCAGGAGTTTGTATTTTATAGCCATGCCAATTACGTTACTATTTCGTTCATTACTGAAAATCTAACAGCAGCTTCATAAATAAATATAAAAATTATATAGACACTTTATATGTGACACTAATTTGGCGTAAAACACTAATAACTTATAAATGTTTTTTCTGACCCTCCATAATTTAAATAAGTTCAGAAAATAATAATAATTGAAGACAAGGTACTCAATACAGTTAACAATAGCCTAATTATAAACTTAGGTTTTGAGGTTAAAAGGGCAGTCAATTATTGTAGAGCTTCTGATTAAAAGACATTGCCTGATTAAGCAGAAATCGGAATTAGAGAGTATTGAACTCGGCTTTCCTGATTTGGTGACATAAATTTTGCTTTTTCGTTAGAACGTAACGTTCTTCCCGTAGGGTCTTTATCCCTTTTAAAAGGACAGATAGCGGGATAACATTCACTTTAAAATATAAATATACAGGTGTCTACTATAGGTCCTAGACTCCTGCAATGGGCTTTTACAAGGCGTTAAGTTGAACTTAAAATTTATACTTAATACAACTGGCTTAAAGTTCTTATCTTCTAAGCTATCTTGTATATCTATATCTATCTATAACTTGATTCATTAACTCTGTATTAATTATTTCAAAGTATACCAAAGACATCGTCAGGTGCAAAAATAAAATACTACGGAATATCTTTATATTTGTAATTCTTCCGTGCGTATGTATGTATGTGACTGAATTCCTACTAAACAGTTTTATTTTGTTCAGCTAAATGAAATAATAACGAAAAATATATGCCATGGTTTAACCCACGCTTCTTATTCATCATATTGCACTTTTCTTTTAGCAATTGTTAAGTGACGATATATTATCAACCGAGTTATCTTTACAGTCCATCAAGTAACCAAATATTGATTGGCAGCACAGGCCAAGGAGTCCGGCTGTCACACCGAGATTCTACAATACGGTGCTTGAGCATAGACGTGCCTGTTAGGCATTCAACCATGAGCAGATTGCTTGAGTTCTGACTGGATATCGATCTGTTTACCAATCGCAATACATTTAGAGTTTATAGACTAATGATGGTGTTTATTAATATATTAAGAGTGCAAGAAATGCTTAACCTTTTGTTATTAAATAAACGATAAATTAAAAAAATTACTGACACGGATGAGATTCAAACTCACGATGCCGAATGTGATGTTGGCTCTTACCTCCTAGCCACCGAGTCTTACACGCATAATTTTAAATTTAAAATCTCTTTTATTTCGCTCTTAGGGCCGTTGGTTTGCCAAAATCCATGACTTTATTGTTATTTACTTAAGCGTCATAAGGACAATTCTATCTACACCTTTTTACTGTTTTCTTATTTTTCCTAATTTTTACAGCATGTTAGTCATGCTGAACTTCTTGTTATAAAATAAATGAGAATAAAACGTCAATGTCACGTAGACACGTAGAGTCGGAATTAAGAGCATTACCACTATACGGTAGAAATTGCGGGTTTGAAATGCCAATCCCAATACTGGGGTAAACAGAAGTCTAAATAATTTAATACTTTCGACCCTCTCTCCACCGAATTCATTGTTTAGGACAAAGTGACAGGTGGTAAGCCTGTCGCCGTCATAACTCTTCTCTACATTTCTCATTTATTTAATTTAGACTACCGACTGTGACTGAGACCTTTGCATTAAGAAAACACATTTGAATTCGTAAGTACTGGCACAGTGCTTAAGAATTTCAATTTAGCATAATCCAGTTTAGAGTAGCTGTAAAACTCTTCGCTAATTAATATTTATATTTATCTATAAGTGATTTGTATTGAATGCTTTACTTATCAGATTATGCGTATACATTACGTAATTTGTTACTAAATATGGCAAAAGTATTTTAGGAAGTACACAGAAAAATAATAAAAATGGAATGTTTAAAATGAAACAAAAACTATAAATGTTACATGTCATGTTACATTACTATACAACCCTGTATCTTTAATGAATATCAATATGCATAGTGATGTAAAGTTACGAGCCGCTTGTCTACAGGATCGATGTTCAGTACGCAGCGAACCGGTTATGTTCCGAAACGGGCGACTAATCGGGGGTGCTGCGGCATTAGTTAGCTCACAGAGTTTGAAATAAATAACGAATTACTGCAATGTAAAGTATTTCATATTGGTAACCATTATATTTATTATTCTAAACAAGTGATAATGTACATGAAGGATTTTTGTACTTTTTAAAAATTTAAAGGTACAATATATTTTTTTTATAATATATTATTGATTTTTGACATCTATTATTGTGCAAGTTTATAAAAAAGATTGTCTCATGCGATATAAATTTTATAGAATAAGGTGGCAAACTACAAATCTCTCAGTAAGAAATTTCCGACATTCACAAACATCCGCAATACTAGAGAAGCTGAAGATGCTTTTCTAATTTACAAAAAAAAATATTGGAAAGAGAACGGAAGAAGAAAGAAAGAACAGTAACTGTTAGGAGCCACGGTTAACTCATTCTTATTTATTTTATTATATATTCTGCGAGGCTGTTGTAGTTGGACGGTCGAGTCTTAAATTTTATTCTAAATGGGCGGAATAAGCTTTGATGGAAATTGGAATAAAATGCAATCCCTATATGCATCAACAAAGTTTACAATCAAAAACATTTATTCTTCAATATTTTTTAGTTTTGCAAACAGTATGAACACAACATAATTCCATATTAGTTTGCTAGTTCTCCCTTTGCATTACATTCGTTATCTTAATTTTTCTGCAGATATTTACTACAGTTTACTATGCGTGTTACAGTAGTGTTCGTACTAACGATTTTATTCACTGTCTAGGGGTAATCAGAGTCATTTACTTATTTTTGTTCACTATGATATTAGTATCTCAGTCCTCAGAGTTTGTGACCTTTTTTGAAATGTACCTTTGTAGGTATTTTTCGTCGTAGAAGCTACTTTATCTTAGGTGGTGCACTAATTAATTGTTTATCCTACTCCCATTGAAAAATACTATAATACAAAGCACATCTCAAAACCCAGCGACAGCGAGCGAAAATATTTCATTTAATATACCCTTATAAGCTCCTCCTAATAGGTAGCATATCGAAAATGTCAAGCCTAAATTAAGTCAAACCTGATATGTGAAATTGCATCTGATATGCAGTTATGAGATTTTGTAATCACATCATGTCATCGTTGAGATCTCAGATAATAAAGTTTTAATCGGGTCACCTAACATTTGTATTCATTGCTTCAAAGACGAATGTAACGAATGACAATAGTCAAAATTATGTCGAGGGAGCCGTTTATAAGATACCTAATATTAATGTGCAAATTTAAGTTTTAACCATGTTTAAATACCGTGTGCTGCTGGTTTAAAAATCTTTTTTTAAACCAGCAGCACTCTTTTTGCCCATGGGTGCCGTAGGAGGCGACTATACAAAAAGCAACGGCTACCGACAAATAGTGAGGTTAATCACCACCTTGTTAATCACCATATCGAAATAAAATAAAACGGTGACGGAGAGCAATGTCTTAAGTAGGAAATATCTGGTGTAATGATCTCTTGACTAGTGTGGCAATTATTGAAAAATCCTCCTTATTTCAGAGACCTACCTATGTCCTGTAGTGGTCTTTTACAAACCGTTATTCATTATGTTTCATATAACTTAACTAAACCTTTACTTTTGTTCATATTTCTTGTTGTAGACTGTTTTAATAAAATGGCATCCATTTTATCCGTAATGGAACCACCAGAGCGACGTGCATCTTTGACAACAAAATTTCGGGATTGAAAACGGATGAAACCAAATTTGTACTACTCTCACAGACACTGCACTAGGTCTATAAACATCGCAAATTATAGTGGCGACTTGCGTTACATTTTTACGTTTTTTGTAGTAAATTTTGAAAATCTTCATTAGATTTCATCTTGATAGTAAGATAAGAAATGAAACATTTTCCTAATGTGAATTTGGAATTATCCTTTAAAATTTAAACTTTTAATGAAACCAAAACCAGCCAGATACAAATAGTATAGCCAAAGAGATTTTATTAAAAGTTCATACGTACTATAATGCGAAAAGACTTTTTCACCAACCTATTATAAATACTTCAATCATTTTGATATGGCGCTATAAATAGAACAATTTCTCCTCCGTATTTTTCATTATATAAAAAGTAAATAAATAAACAAATCAAATGTTTTAATAACCTTATCACTTACATTTAATATTTCATTTTTGGTTTGTAAATACTTGTGGCGGTTTCTTGATAGAAAGTTTTCAACGTGAGATTGGACGACGAATAAGTAGACGCATGTGTGTTTAGTCGTGTCTAGGCAAGAGCAACAGCGAGAAAATAGTTTCGCTGCTGGGGGCTGTGTATGACTGCACGGATGAAGGTGACAGGGGGTTATATGCAATTTTGGCCTACCAGATAGGCCACAGTAGTGGGGTTTCGTCTTCGCGGCATGTGTTTGCATTACGTGAAATTAAGCTTAGCATTTAAAATAATGTTGTATATCTTTACGTTTTAGGAAAGAAGATACAAGGCAATTTTTTTTTGAAAATACAAGGCAAAGCTTTAAAATATTCAGATTAATTCCTTCAAAATTCAGATAAATTATTTTTAAGTGTCCATAACAAAGTGCTATCGTGTTTCAACTGAGTCCTAATTCGAGCGGGTGAATATATATATATATATATATATATATATATATATATATATATATATATATATATATATATATATATATATATATATATATATATATATATATATATATATATATATGCTCTTATACTTGAATGATATATTTTATGAATTGTCTGGAAATATTTTTATTTTATTTTTTAACTACTGTGATGCATTCCTTTGTGGCCTTGACATTTTAGGTGATGGCGCATCTTTATTTTTTTTTCTATTGTAGTTGTTCTATTTAGAATAGTTTAAATGAAATGCAGTATTGAGCACACAAAAATATTTACATTTGGCGCCAAATGTCAAAATTTAAAATAGCCACTATATATTGAAAGCAGCTATTATGATGGGCAAAATAGATTAGCCCGGGGTCGAGGTGACATCACGAAGCGAGGCTGAGGTTAAAGAGCAATCCTTCCAGACTGGTAGGAGTTATGAGCTCAAACTTTACAATGGCTAATATATTGAAACTTTACTTCGATGATTTTCACATAATTTATAATAGCCTAATTTATAAAAGATTTATTCGTTGATAGTATTGGTTAGCTAAGTTTATTTTAATTGCGTTTAATTTTGTCGCTGCAAATTAATCGACAAATCTGTCGCTTTTTTATAATTATTACGCAGGTAAAATTTTGCTTCGATTTTGAAACAATGACCAACTGATATTTTCAACATCCCCGTTTTTCCCCTTTTTTTTCAAAATTAAAATCGAATAATTAATATAAAATATTGAGACACTTTTGCCTGGTAGCATGTGTTTATTCCTGGTATTTACATATTGTACATCAGAATTCTTATTCAAATTCAAAACCTTTAGCAAAACAAAAAAAAATCAATACAACGAAATCTTTGTACAATTATTCGATATAAAATATCGAAGAGTAAATAGCTATATTGCTCTTAAGGCATAAAAAATAAAATCTGTATGGATTAAGATCGTGTCTTACTGAGACTGTTCTCTTTTTGCCCCAGTGATGATGGAACAAGTCGAGGGACATTTGTCAGTAAGATTCGACATGGGACGCCGCAGGAACGTCACGAGTCCGGTAGGCGCTGAAGCGGCAAACGGCCCTTTCTTATGAATTGGAATCATTCACCGTTTGGCTTAAATAAAAAAAGAGAGGAAATTAGAAAACTGTTTCTTTTCTGAAAAATGACCTTTAATTGTACAAGTTATTACTTATTTGTCTCTACCCAGACGTTTCTTTCAAACCACTCACACAAAATATAATTTAAGTCTTGGAAAACTCGACAGCATCCGTACTAGTAATGCATACTGATATTTACAGTAATAATAATAAATATCTCACGCCATTCCCAATACACCTCTGTGTACAGTGTGGCCCGGCTAGCTGGTCGAAATAAAAGTAGTTCTTCTAGTAAATAATAATATTATACAATAAACTATATACAAAATAAATCAGTCAACACGACAGGGTCAAAATCTATAGTCACTGGCCTGTATAGAGAGTAAACGCTCGACGATCCCTTGAACCTCGAAGAGGTCAATTACTAGGCTTCAAGTGGTATTTTATCTGCCTTCTACGCCACTAAGTTCTGATTAGTTCACAGCTACCAGCAACGCACAATGTAGGGCGCAGTCGTGAGCGCTCAGGTTAAACCTCAAGGGTAGGGCTGTAAGAGGTGTCTTCAAGATAAGACCAGTGACACTTAACGAATGAAACTTGGATTGAGTGAATACAATCAAATTACAATTTATATAACACGCACAGTAGAGTAGTGTTTATAAATAACATACAACACGTACCTGCTTAGTTTGCAGCCCTTACATATAAGGTATGTACAGTTTATTGATTTTTAAACGTAGAAATACTATTTAAACCTCTCTTTACAATGATATATACAATCATTTGGTCAATTTAGACAATTAAAAGATAATATTTTACTCAAGTTATAATTCAGCTCGCTCCGAGACCAACTAGATTTGTAGTGTGCCTCCAATGAAAATAAACAAAATCGAATCGACACTTTAGAGCGCTATTCAAGCGGCCAGGCGCTGCACCACAGGTCTAATCAATTAAGTCCTTTCGACCAATATTCCACCGAAGATATTTTTTGAGATTTATTGATTTCAGTGATTCTAAAACTAAATGCTTAAACCAAACCGTATTCTAATATGGGTTTGTTAAATTTTGATGAAACCCTTGTCCTTTAAATAAGCAGTCTTAAAACTTATGTATGAATTAAATCGTTGGCTTGGACATAAAGACGGCGACGGGCTCACCACCTGTTACTATGTCCCGTCCCGTACCTGTCCCGAAAATATCTTTGGTGGAAGGTGGGTCGTAGGGACTTAATTGTCTAGACTAGACCTCTGTCTACCCCTGTATTGGGAATTGCGTGAAGATATTTATTTGTTTTTATTTAGAGTTTCATGTACCTTTTAGTAAGTCAGTAAAAGATCTTGGTTTACATATTGACCAGAATGGCTCTTGGTATCTGCACATTGAAGAAAGTAGCAAAAAGTTGTTTGCGGCAGCATTATCTTTAAGACGTTTGCGAAATTCCCTCCCTATTCCCACAAGAATTTTGCTGGCACAGACTTTGCTACTGCCTATATTGGATTATACTGATGTATGTTATTAAATATAACTGAGGATCAGTTAAATATGCTTGATCGCCTTCTAAATTTTTTCATAAGATTCATATCTGGCCTTCGCAAATATGATCATGTTTCCGACTATCGTGCTAAGCTCAAGTTGCTCCCAATAAGACTTCGTCGGAATACTCACATTCTGGAGTACACAGGAATACTGTGTACTATTTGATCCTAAAGCCCCGAAGTACTTAAAAGACAAGTTTGAGTTGTTGGGTGCGGATAACGAAAATTCCACACTAACTAGGAGTCTAACTTTGCGAACGCAGGCCATAAAACAAAATTTTTCAACCCATCTTTTACTGATAGAGCTGTCTCTCTGGAACACTCTTCCGCTAAGTATTAGGAAAGCACAGAGCGCAGATTCCTTTAAAACACAAATTAAGAATGTAGTAATTAATAAAGTTCAACAAATTGCTTTTATTGATTAGAATTAATAATTTCATTCCTTTTTTATAACTATATTATATGTATAATGTTATACATTTGTTTATGTGTGTATATATATTTATTTTATGCATGTGTATTTTTCAGTATTTTAGATAAGTATTAGTTTAAAATATTACACTTATTTTTGTACCTAGTATTTATTTTACTTCTATATGTGTGCACACTTCCCCGTTTTTAATTTTATATTAATCTCCTCTAGCAAAAGGTTTACCTGGAAGAGATCGCTGTTGAGCGATAAGGTCGCTTTTTGTACTTTCAATATTATTCACATATAAAATGTATTTCTGATGTTGTGTGTACAATAGAGTGTAAAAATAAATAAATAAATATATACAAGAGTTGTGTATGTATAGTACTGGCATATATCAAATACACGTACAAAATCCTTTTAAAAGAAAAAGGCAGGAAGGAACTAACGTGCAAAATTTATGTTATGTTGCATAAATATTATTAATGAAAGAGTCATCGGACACTCATTATAAGTAAGAATAAAGCAAAACTTTTACTTTGTCTTGCAGTATTGTTACAAAGCTTCACGTCACTTTGAGTAATGTTATTATTTTGAATATTTGCACTCACGATGTTTTGCAACAGAAGCACGTCTACATTCCTTGAAAGAAAAACATCAATAGACGTATACTCAGAACTTACTAAAGAATCCGTCTTTCTGTATTAAATTCACTTTTATTTATTTAATAATTATATTGATAGCTTACATACCAAGACTTTGAAACGAAACCTTATTATGAATTCCATATAGCACTTTTCCTCTTGAGATAATCGTAACCGTGTCCGCGGAGCTGTGGTAGCCGCCAACGTGGAAAAGCTTGTTTTAACTTTCTTAAGCTCAGAAAGGTATTTGAGGGCAGTCAGGTACCTTCGCGTAAGTAATGCACCTGACCATATCATAAGGAACCTAGTGGATTAATTTTTCTATAAATAGAAATAGGAGTTCGGCGAAAGGTCACAAAGAGGCTGTTTCGGATGGTCACCTCGCTATTATTCATTTACCATACATACCTTGCCACCAGGAATATTCATCAAGGATTAATACTTTAATTCAGAAAGAAATTCGTATGCATAATTTTAAATCCAGATTGGGGACTAGGATTAATTATTAGTCAATACTAAGCGTCAATACGTTACGTTAAAGCTATTTTGGATAGAACAAGGCATAATCGCTACAAGTCTAATTGACATTGACCTGTTTTATTACCAAATGCATATTATTTTAAAATTCATATAAATACGCGGCGATATTAAGACGGCGACGGGCTCACCACCTGTCACTAAGTCCCGAAAATATCTTCGGTGGAAGGTGGGTCGTAGGGACTTTATTGTCTAGACTAGAGCTCTGTCGACACCTGTATTGGGAATTGCGTGAAGATATTTATTTATTTCATTTATTTATAGAAATACACACGCTTACACACTTCAAATATTTATATTTAACAAAATATTAATATACCTTGTTAAAATATTTTATGATACAGTTTGGTTGTTATTAAAGTTACAGAATTATTTGCTTAAGTCATCAAATTTTTTTTTAAAAAATTTGTCTGCCCTGGCGACGACGGCTGTTATTAATATGATCAATTATGCAACCGATCGGCTGTATGCCATTACGAAACTTGGAAGACTAGTCTAGATATAAAATATAGCTGCAGGCAATAACATGGTAATGTCGAGATGTTTCGTTTTATTTAAATTTTTCCTAGCAAAAAATAATTACAAATTTTACAAAAAATACATTATAAATTTTACAAAATGTTTATGTTGGTTTTCAAGCTGTAACCGCTGCACGAACTTAGGCGACTTAAAGAAACCTGACAAATTTACTCTATTCCTACTAATTTTGAAACTGCAAATTAAATCGCATGGTTAGTTGCTAGGTGACTATCAAGAGTGTATTACCATTGAAAAAGGATAGAAAGTCCCTTTAATTTGTATTTAATTACAAATATTTAATTGGTGATATCACAACAAGGATACCGGCAAATGACGCTCACCAAACCGGAAATTGTTTAGTATCCGATGTTTATTATCTATCTCTAGTATTTATTTTACATATAAAAATTTAGTGCGTATAAACATACACAGTTGTATAAATTTTAGTCATATTCACTTTGTTACTTATTATTACATTTTATTACTTAAAGATAGCTGTTTGGGTGTGAAATTGAGTGACATAAAAGTAAATTGTCTGCTGTATGCTGATGATGCAGTGCTTATTGCACCATCAGAGGCAGAACTGCAGGCATAAGTCACGTGTATGAAAGAAGAATGTGAAATTAATGGTCTCCGTTTGAATGCTAATAAAACTAAGGTTCTGGTATTTGAAAGGGACGAAGAAAGAACGAAGTGCGAAATTTGGGTAAATCAGGAATGTCTAGAACAGGTGAATGAAATTGTATACTTGGGGAGTGCGTTTAGCCGGGATAGAAGATGTGATTTAGATGTGGACAGGCGTGTCGCTGCCGGGAACAAAATCAATGGTGCCCTGACTGCGTTAATCAAAAGGCAAGGCGTTGTGAAAAGTGCACGCCTTGCAATACATAACGCAGTGTTGGTACCGACTTTGTTATATAGCAACGAAACCTGGGTATGCCAGAAGAAGCATAAAAGCAGGTTGAATGCAGTGGAGATGCGATCTCTTCGCAAAATTTGCGGCCTTACCATGGCCGACCGAAAGCGAAACGAAGAGATTCGCAATATGGCAGGTTGGAAAGATGAACTTGTCACAAAAATGGATAAGGGCGTGCTTCGATGGTTTGGACACGTTGAGCGAATGAATGAAGACCGAATAGTGAAGAAAGTATATAGCGCGAAAGTTAATATTAAAAGGTGTCGAGGTAGACCGAGACTAACTTTCGAATACCATGTGAGCAAATTGCTCGAAGAGAGGAGGGTCAAGAGTACCTACCAAGAGTACCGGATACCTAGACGTACATGTATGAAAAAGATGATGAATCTGAAAGAAGCGAAAGAGGTATGTAGGGATCGTGACACTTGGCGATCTGTTTTCTCTGGCTACTCCGTCAGGGATTGTGCGTGAAGATAAGTCAAGTCAAGTCATTTTGTTACTGACTGATCGCACCCAGAGTTTCACGGAGATCACGCTGTATCATTAAAAACTCCTACGAAAAAATCACATGAAATATTTTACATTTTAATAAAATTGTAAATAAGATATGCAAATCAGCAAACACATGTTTTGAAATTAAACGTTTCATTTAATCTCTCTAACTTTAGTCAAAGTGTTGGTAATAACTAATGAAAACGCATTAAATATTACAAGGATGCCCAAACTCTTTGCAATCCTTATAAGAAAAAAATAAAAAAAGCTCCGGAGCGACAATTCGACACAGAGCCGACTGCGTCAACGTTCACAAAGCTTTCTCATTAAACCGTCACCGGTCGAAGCCGTGACACTAAAAGTCATTTCGACGAAAAAAATTCCCCAACCCGTTTTGTTACATTTCTTGACGCTTGGAAAAAGAGTACAAAAGATTTTCTTAGTTGAAGCGTGACCGTCGTAATTAAGTGGCGAGAAAGCGACGGACGAGTTGACGCTGCGACTATGTACTCAATCTCATACGTCATCGTTGTGAGCATCGATCGACGGTCGGCGATGTTTTTGTTAACCTTTGTAATAGGTTCTATTTGAAGTGCTGTGCCTACATTTCAACGCTCGGTTAGCTTGTTACATAATTATATGACGGCGTTGCTTACACTTACTGCACCTACAATCTTGATAGCTATAACAACTCAGTTACGAAAAGTGATTGTACAAATTGATTTATATAATAAATATTTTTAATAACAAAACATTTATTGTGGAAAAAATAAAAAGCTCCGGAGCGACAATTCGACACAGAGCCGACTGCGTCAACGTTCACAAAGCTTTCTCATTAAACCGTCACCGGTCGAAGCCGTGACACTAAAAGTCATTTCGACGAAAAAAATTCCCCAACCCGTTTTGTTACATTTCTTGACGCTTGGAAAAAGAGTACAAAAGATTTTCTTAGTTGAAGCGTGACCGTCGTAATTAAGTGGCGAGAAAGCGACGGACGAGTTGACGCTGCGACTATGTACTCAATCTCATACGTCATCGTTGTGAGCATCGATCGACGGTCGGCGATGTTTTTGTTAACCTTTGTAATAGGTTCTATTTGAAGTGCTGTGCCTACATTTCAACGCTCGGTTAGCTTGTTACATAATTATATGACGGCGTTGCTTACACTTACTGCACCTACAATCTTGATAGCTATAACAACTCAGTTACGAAAAGTGATTGTACAAATTGATTTATATAATAAATATTTTTAATAACAAAACATTTATTGTGGAAAAAAATAAAAAAAATTGTTTGTATAATTACAATGATCATTGTTTTAATTAATGTTTCGCTTTTATGACAACATTATGTTTAAAAAATGTACAAAAATAAAAGTGTTTTTTTTATATTAGGATCTAATATTTTATGAATGTTCATATACTATGAAATATTCCGACTTTAATTCATTTAAAAGACTTATTTTTGTTATATTATAGTGGCATTGACCATAAGTCAAAGTTCAATTTAAACGTTATCCTTTTTTTATGAATAAAATACCAAATCTGTTTACGAAATTCACTCACTATCATTTGAACCCAGGTTTAATAAGTTGCTTCCAATTTAAATTCAAAATTATTTTTTAGCCCGCTGTCTCACAGAACAGGAGACCCGACGGGGCCCGGATTATAAATCATAAACGCCACGTTAGCCCGAGCAGACGGCCAGCTATTGAAATTATCGCCCGAAAACCTCGCGTTAAATATACAAAACAGTTTCTGGTTGCCGCATCAAATATTTCTTTTGGAGCGTCTTAAATTAAACTCCTGACTCATTAGCAAAGGGTCTTTACCTAAAAAGTAAAACCAAACCTAAAAAAGTAAAAAACGAAATAGTATCAAAACTTTTTAATTAAAAGTTTGCAGTTTCGTTAGCAGTTTTAAGGAAACTTTAAGCATTTTATAAAGTTGATATGTGTTAAAACATGGTATGGATTTACAAATTTTTTAGTTAGGACTGTTTATTAAATACCAAAACTGATAGACCGGTAACGGGAAGCAACGTGTCTGGTAATGCGATCGCCAATCCGCTTGCTAAGCGTGGCGTTTATGGAAAACTGTCCCTTATGGGAGAAACGTTCACGACGACACGTTCTAAAGTAGGCCTTGCACCTTGGGCGCTACTTCCAGTCACCGGGCTGTTAAGTTTTGTCCCGGTATCTTAAAAGATAATTATCGCGCTGTCAGTCGGTATCCAATGACGTTTTGAAGGCTTTTCCCTTAGTTGGCAATCACGAAATACGAGGAAATTATTGTGATATTCTTAAATATGTTTCATATGGTAAATCCCTTGTCATAATATAAATATGATACACGTCACAAACATGTCGCGTGGGGTATAGAACAGCAAGATAAATAAGCATAGTTATAATTCTTAATGGTACATGATAAATATGCGGCTCTTTATTTAGTATTGACTATAACGTTATCGGTAAAACTAGATCGTACCGGTCGCCACATCCCTTTAGTAAAGTAAATTGTTCGGGCCATATATATATATATATATATATATATATATATATATATATATATATATATATATATATATATATATATATATATATATATATATATATATATATATATATATATTATATAAACTTTTGAATCCCCTAGATATTTTTGATGAAAAATCAAAGATTACAACACATAAAAATATATCCGCTTTTGAAATCTAAGAATAACGAAACAATAGAACAGATAGTAAATATAATAATTATTTTAATTCTGTTTCTTCTATTTAAAAGCTAGAGGCGTGTTTAAATTATGGCTAAAGCAAGTACGTCGGTCCATAGTCCGCATATCCGTGGATTTAAGATGGCGGCTGCATGCCTACCCAAGATTGACTAGTAGCTTCATTGCCAACGGCAATCTGGGATGCAATCGTAGACCATCCTGGCATGAAGGAATGAAGCTGTTGCGCTCGGTAAATTAAAATACTGTTTATTTGCACTGCACGATTAGCCCGGGTAAGTATTGACTATAAAATCCTCCATCGCTTTTTATTCAAATGTTGTATATAAACTTACCAACCGCTGCAATAATGTTGGTGTCGATGACGTACCTAAAAACCAAAATGATGATTAATGGTGTGGCATTAGATAGACATATTGAAATGTAAATATACGTCAAGGGACTCTTCAAGGTTTGTAAATTGCAAATTATGTTATATCGCGTGTACTAGCTAATGTACGTGTACTAGCTATTTAATAGCACTACGCTATGGCTTCGCCCGCATATATTACCCGCATTTGTAAGTAAAGTAATTAACGACTCCTATTGGGTATAACTTAAATAATGACGACTTTTACTACATGAGATATGGAAGGAAATATGTTCGAAAATGTGGTTAATATGTTTTATTTATAATTTTAATCATAATAAAACAACATATTTTATCAATACATTTTAATACATTTACGTCCAAAAGGACATAGTTATTCTCAGTGTTTCAACCCTTATTTTACCCTAGTACAGCAGCAGCTTCGTGCCAATTTCATCTTTTTAGATAATTTTTTTTTTTTTTTTGAAATTTCATGGTTAGCCAGTGTCGGTGACCTTTTGCTAATATAAATATAAACGATTATAATTTTGAACAATCACACCCGCTATCACAAAGTAGTATTCCGTGTCATAACAACTGTATATAGGTTTGAACTGTATATAATATAAAGTATATACAATAATTATTTTGTATTTTGCCCAGGGTTGACTGGCAAAGAACGCTATAAGGCATTAAGTTCGCCCATTATTACCTTCTTATTACGTGTCAATTATTTTTGAAAAAGTGAAATTGATTATTTCTCTAAAATAGTGTCACTAAGTAAGCATAAGTAATAAGTAAGCATTGATTACGAAGGTACTAAATTATTGCCCAGAAAAAAATTTTCATGAATGCACAAATTTTGTGTTTAGATAGTGTTTTTATATTTTGAGTTTACCTTGTTCGGTGTCATCTAACCACAATTTAATGTAATCATTTTTTTGTTTTCATGTCAATTTATATACCAATGAGAGTTATAAAACTGCAAAAATATCGTGATAATAAATATCCAGCATGCTTTCGATTTATCCGCTACATCAAAACCACTAAAAAAAGTTAATAACTAGGTACGTTCACACATTAAACGGTGCCTGCCTAAACTGCACAAAACCCATCATTACAAAAATGTATTCGCCGTTAACTCCAAACCACATAAGTCACATTTATCGCCACATCAAAAAGTAATCAAGCGACAAAAGTTCGAGCGACTCATCGGGATGCCGACCAGCATTTTAGGACGCGCTTAATCGATCTTCAGGTAAGGCCTTCTTTAACACAACTCCCAAGTTCCTGTATTACAAAAATCGATAAAGCTAACGCGCTGCGTTAGTGCACAATAAATTTGTATATATATATATATATATATATATATATATATATATATATATATATATATATATATATATATATATATATATATATATATATATATATATAAATAAGGTTAAATAGATAATGTTAATGAACCATTAACCTCGTTCAATAAAAAGAAAGTGAGCATTAATCCAGATTTAAACAAGTTGCAGATTAGTGATCTGTAATTAGGGTACGCGTTCAGAAGTTTCCGGCCTTTCTCGTGTTAATACCTAACGTTTTCTTGCATGTTGACTGTGTGCAATCCACGAAATCATATATTATATTAACCTTTTTTGTAATAGTAATAGCTTTTATTTTAATTTTTAAAAACATAACCATTTAATAGTTTACTAAGTAAAAAAAATTATCATTGAAATTTTGTTTGTAATTATTGAAGTTCCACTATGGTGTTACATATTGCGGAAAATATTAGCTGATAGTAGACTGACAAAGGCTAATAATAATGGTGACGATGAAAATTTAATGAAACTGCATATACACAGTCAGGTCATAAGTATTGTCACACAGTAAAAACTTTTCTTTTAGAATGCTGGCCACAAAAAAGTTTTTTGAATTCGAATTTCAAATTGTTCATGAAAATAAAACTGTATACTTTTCAGAATTTTACTCCTTTTTAAATATGGAGTGGACGCTTAAAGAACCGTGTTGCAGTTATTACGTTGCATCGTTGCGGCTACGCGCCAATTAAAAATTTTTGACATACTGAAAAATTTTAATATAACCAAAAGATTCGTTTATCGTACCATCAAACGATACAATAAAGACTCTAGTGTAGATGACAGGTCAAGAAGTGGTCGCCCTCGGTCTGTTAGGACTCCAGCAGTGATAAAAGCTGTGAACGCGTGAATTCAAAGAAATCACACACGAAAGCAGAAACTGTTGGCCCTTCAGATGGGGTTAAGCAGAACCACGGTGAAAAGTATATTAAACAAAGACTTAAGGCTTCAGGCATATCGAAGAAAAACAGGACATCGTTTGAATGCTCGTCTAAAGGACCTGAGATTGAAGATTTGCCGCGCTTTTTTGAAGCGGTACGCGGGAAAACAAATATCGGGAAATTCTTTTTTCGGATGAAAAAATTTTTTACCGTAGAAGAGAGCTCCAACAAACAAAATGATATGGTGTACCCACACAGTAGTGAAGAAGCGAGCAACCGTATTCCGCGTGTCCTACGAGGTCATTTTCCATCCTCGCTCATGGTATGATTGGGAGTTTCTTATTGGGGCTTAACAGAGGTACATTTTTGTGAGAAAGGTGCAAAAACTAATGCAGTTGTGTATCAAAATACAGTCCTGATGAACCTTGTAGAACCTGTTTCTCATACCATGTTCAATAACAGGCCCTGGGTATTCCAACAAGATTGGGCGCCAGCTCATAGAGCAAAGAGCACACAAGACTGGCTGGCGGCGCGTGAAATCGACTTCATCCGACACGAAGACTGGCCCTCCTCCAGTCCAGGTTTGAATCCGTTAGATTACAAGACATGGAAACACTTGGAGGAAAAGGCGTGCTCAAAGCCTCATCCCAATTTGGAGTCACTCAAGACATCCTTGATTAAGGCAGCCGCCGATATTGACATGGACCTCGTTCGTGCTGCGATAGACGACTGGCCGCGCAGATTGAAGGCCTTTGATTGAAGAATTGAAGATTGAAGATTTGAAAATGGGGCCGTATTCAAAATCACGGAGGTCATTTTGAATAAACTTTAGTGTCATAAGAATCTATGTTTTGTTAAGTTCATTTTGGTATATAAATGGTTACATAATGAATAAACTTGTTTCAATTATTTTATATTAAACATGTGACAGAATTTATGACCTGACTAGGTATATACATACATACATGTAATCGATTACCAAAAATTGGATTGACTGTTAGAAGTCAAAAGTCACGATAGCCGAGTGGTTGGGTGGTCGGGATTTCGAGTCGAGAGACCCGAGTTCGATCCCTAGGTGGCGGGCTCGTACCAATGGGTTTTTCAAAAACTTATGTACGAATTTTATCGTTGGCTTGGACATAGAGACGGCGACGGGCTCACCACCTGTCACGTTGTCCCGAAAATATCTTCGGTGGAGGGTGGGTCGAAGGGACTTAATTGTCTAGACTAGACCTCTGTCTACCCCTGTATTGGGAATTGCGTGAAGATATTTATTTATTTTATTATTTTACTGTTAGAAGAAATTATTTAAATTACATTAACCCTAATACGCATAATAAAAAAGAGTAAACCTATGGCATGGTCGAAATTCGAGCACCAAAATGGGATTTTTAATCGGATCGTGCAGTCATTTCTAAAATTTATAGCCACGTCAATGCTTTAGTGTTTGTTTCCTCCATGGGCCGTCAGGTAACATATTTCTCGTAACAGCAGGGGGTGTCTGGGGCAATCAAAAAATGCTTACGAGTTGGTCTATCAGTAATGGATGCGACCTTCTTACTGTAATAAATAAAGTAGCAACATTAAAATCCCATATTTGGGATATGATCTTTCAAATATTAACGTTAGAACCAACTTGAATTTAAAATCTGTAATCAGTTTCATTGAGCGTGTTTTCTGTTTTACTACTAGGTTACTACTACTACTAGGTCTTTAATAACTTATATTCTTCGTCCTAATCGTTTGGACTAGGATATAATCACGTAATACTCTATCCGGGGTAATATCGGGTCTCCGATTATCACTTGTCGTACTAATTGCATTATAGTAAGGTATCAGCATATCATATACAATCTATATCGGATAATAATATTCTTCAATAATTTTCCCATCTATAATCATTTCAATATAATAGTATTACACGAAATAAAAATGTTACATTATCACGTGAAATAATAATAAATAAATAAATAAAAAATTAATATCTTCACGCAATTGCCAATATAGGGGTAGACAGAGACAATTAAGTCCCTTTGACCCACCTTCGACCGAAGATATTTTCGGGACAACGTGTTGAGCCCGTCGCCGTCTTTATGTCCTAGCCAATCATATATTTCGTACATAAGTTTTTAAAAACCCATTGGTACCTGGGGATTGAACTCGGGTCTCTTGACTCGAAATTCCGACTACCCAATCACAATTATTTTGTCACATAACCTTTGTTTAAGTTTCAACTTTATTAACATGTTATATTTCAACTTTATTAATATTTATGTCCTGAATAGTTACACTGAATAGAACATTTGTACATTTATTTCGGTATTGAAATTTCCATTTCCAAAAAGATAGCATTTATTTATAATACGAGATAAAAGTGTTGATACATTTAAAAATGTAACTAAACGCTGCCAACTTGTCCTATTTAAACTAAAAGTTGATTCTTTTATTACTTTTCTACAACGCGACAGGCCAAAACTCATAAAATTTACAATACAAATCAATATGTACATAATGAATACTAATAATAAAATTGTCAATTTATGAGTGCTTTGGCATTGTATAGGGTGGCATAAAATGTTTGAAAAAAAAAATATTCCATAAAAAAGTAAATTAAATACATAAATATACTTTAAGAAATCTCTAATATAAAGTAAATAAAATTACTGCACATGAATTCTGCTGTGGTATTAAATATGTTAGTACTCAAGAACTTAATTATTACGTCAATGTCAATTATTAATTATCTATTCAGATAGACTGAGAATTTATGACTACCGGTCGGAAGTGACCCTTACTTTGAAAACTAAGGGGAAAGTTTATATAAATATGCGTTTTTTTTTCGTTTTTAGGCGTTTTACCTTATAGAATCTCAAAGATATTGTTTAAATACGAGTATATGTCTGCAAGTACATCAGGGTCTCGTATTATCATGAGAACTTCATTTAAGTGTTATGTATCTATTTATGTATGTATTTATGTGTGAAGAAAAAGGGAGTAAGCAAATATTTCTCGCAAGTATTGACTGTAGTGACAGTTTACATGATAACATGTACAATTATAGAATTTCCTTGTCTTTGTATAGACAACTAAGTTCTTTCGAACCACCTTTCACTGAAGAAATTTTGTGGGACAACGTGATAGGTGGCGAGTCTGTCGCCATCTTTATGCCAAAGCTACCGATATAAATCGTACATAAGTTTTGAAAAAACACTTATGCACAAGTCAACCACCAGGGGATCGGACTCGGGTCTCTAGAGTCGAATTCCGATCACCCGACCACTCGGCTATCGTGACTTTTATTGTTCTTAATTTACAAAAACCCAATATCCATTTTAACGTGACATTTCTTCTGAATCACGACTCGTACTGAAAAGAGCTCATACTGTATCTTTATTCAGTTTTTAAATTGAAATATATGACGTTTGACAATGGGAACATGAACAAAATCAGTTCAGTGGCTTCAGCATCAATCTTGAACAAACAGACATGCATTTTTAAAATCGTTATTTTGGACTCAGACACATCTTAGCAACCTATTCCAGTTATTTTTTTATTGTAATATTTAAAAAGAAAATAACCGGAATAGTTTAACTTTAATGTTCACACACGACTTATTTTAATTTTATAATAATATTGATTTTAATACCAACCCCTCTAAATAAATCAACAGAATTCTATTAAATTAAACAACTCATAACAAGCTGCTGGCGGCTACGAGTTCAAATTGAAAATAGTGCACAACTGGATGAACACCTTTTGATTCAGGGCATTAATTAAACCTTTAATTTCTAGACTATCATCGTACGACCTGTGCGTGTTGGTACCACGGACAATGCGTAAGTGTCGCTTGTACCATATAAACTAGGCATTAATCTGATAGCAGAAAAATTAAATTTTTCAATATCAAAAAAATGGAGGATGTAAATAACTTTAAACTGTAATGGTATAATATCTTAAAGTTTAAATCCATTCGGCAAACAATGAAAAAGAACGTGAAATCAAACAAGGAGCACATAGTTAATAATTTATTGTAGTAAGACATGCAAACCCCGTAAACTTAGCTTTGGTACATATTTTGGTCTTATTCAATTTTTAGGTGTTAGTTTTAAGAAAGTGTCTCACGGGGCAACTTGAGATTAAGATTTCAGCTTATTTTCGTAAGTAAATTGTAAATACGAGTATTTTATGACCCTTAACATATCTGAGTTTGAATTTATAGTTTCAATTCTCGTGTTATTTAAAAAAATATATTATTAAATGCATTGAAGAAATATCTACCAAATGTAATTAACTTTAATATATAATATATATTATATATATTATAATATATATTAACTTTTCTAATATTACGATTAAAGTCATCCATAATTGAAGTACGCTCATTTTAACGTAAAAGAACGTTCAATTGATCGTAATAGTATTAAATCTTGAAAATAAATGAAATTAGTTTAACCATGAGGCGAGCTAATATGGCATTATTAAATTTTAGTAAATAAAACCTGCTCAACCATAACCGAGCGTAACAACATAAGTGTCTCAAACAATAGTCATAACTGTTGAGCAAACAAAAGTTATCGCTGGGGACTGAGGCGTTAGGTCGAAACCGAGGGGGCGGGCGGCGCAAGCCGAGAATGTTAGAAAAACTTATAGAAAATGACAAGAGGCTGACAAGGACAGATAGAGCCCCGCTGTAGAATAGAGAGAGACGGAGAGAAAACTCGTTCGCCGGCATTCCGCCGCATGGTGGATTTAGGAACGGGGGCAACACGGTACGATTAGGTGGTTATGCCTTGTTATTTTTAAAGTTCTGTGATTTGATTCAGTTTTGAGAGATTATTATTATAGGGAAAGGGAAGTTATTAATTTATTTCCTTAAAGGAAACGGTATTAAACAGAATCTATATTCATTTATAGACAGCGTACCAACATATTTGTCATGACAACACCATTAAAATTACATTATATGATATAATGTAATTTTATCATTGAGTCCATAACAAAACTTTGCCATAACAAAAATATAACAAGCCTTTTTGCCATTCGCTGTCATTTTTAAAATTAAAAAATATTATACACATTCTTAAAAATAATATTTGTAGTAGCTTTAAAACTCTACTATTATATATAACTATTAATATATCTATACTATTCCGATTTTTTATTTTCCATTTTATCTAATACTGGCATGACTTAAAGAGCTATTACAATATTTTTATCTTCATACTCATGTTAATAGATCATCGCTAAGATGTCTATGGATAGAAGGCTTAAACAGCTACACTTAGCATTACCGTTTGCTGTGGTGATGGCAATAATTTAGTAATAATGAACCTAACCAAACTAATATAATTCATACATGAGATCTTTTACATTTTTAAATATGAATATAATCATTAAGACGGCGTTTGAGCCGATCAACACCTGTCACTTTGTCCCAAATAAGTTTAGCCAAAGAGTGTTTTGTAAGGGACTTCATTGTTTAGACCTCTGTCTACCCTAGTATGGGAAATGGCGTGAAGATATAAAATATTAAAATTACACAAAAATTAACACAATGTAACATTTTTCAGACTAAAGCTTATTCATAAATCAGTTTTTGTTCTCTGTTTTTATCCTTTGTTAGGTATATCTCAAAGATAAAAATTACGAGAAGTAGTTACTACATTTGGAGAGAAACTTAATATACGCATATAGTCCCTATAATGTTCACTAAATCATATTTCTAACCCCAACGCGTTTTCTTTTCTAAAGCTCTTTCAAGGAACAGATAATTGATTATAGGCGATAAAATTATTAAATATAATTTTTAAAGTCACGATAGCCGAGTTGTTGGGTGGTCGGAATTTCGAGTCGAGAGACCCGAGTTCGATCCCCAGGTGGTAGTACCAATGAGTTTTTCAAAACTTATGTACGAATTTCATCGTTGGCTTGGACATAAAGACGGCGACAGGCTCACCACCTGTCACGTTGTCCCGAAAATATCTTCGGTGGAAGGTGGGTCAAAGGGACTTAATTGTCTAGACTGGACCTCTGTCTACCCCTGTATTGGGAATTGCGTGAAGATATTTATAAATATAATTTTTGGACTATAGGTTTCGTTGTTTGAAAGGACTTTATCATCTAGACTTCCGTCTACACCTGTATTGGGAACATACGTAAAGATGTTTAGTAAATAATTATTGACTCTAAAATTAATAAAAGCAAAACAAAACAAAAATCCAGTTAGCTACGTCAGCAATAAATTACAAGAATAAGCATATATAGCGATTTATTGGCTTTCCACGGTTGAGTTCATCATTGCACATAGAAATGCAAACGACAATCGTTTGAATTGTATAATTTTAAGCTATCCCGCTGAGCTGATTAGCATGGACCGCTATTCTTGCACCGTGTGACTTATATGATAACTTTAACGGAAACGGTAATTAAGCCCTAAACGCTAATATTACTCATTATACTTATAATTTTTTATGTCATATTCAAGAATCAAAAATAATTAAATTAACGCGATACTATTAGATGAATATTTATTACAGAGATCATTTTCGTTCAAAAAATTAATTATAATCTTATTACGCCTACAAAGTAAGACTCGCTCACATACTCATAACTGCTTAAAACGTTTTTCAATAAAAATGGTTTAGAGTGATCTGTTAAGTCGACACAAACTCTTCGAACTCATATACAATGCAAATATACTAACAATGGTATATTTGAATTGTGTGTGATAATTTTAATGATTCATATATGAATGTACATAGAGGTCCGCAGCGATGGCCTAAGTGCCACACGCACTCTATACGCCAGAAGGTGTCCGGTTGCTTGTCGTGTTGCGTTACTGACGTGTAACAAACCTCGCCGCGACAAGTTATGACACGACAACAAACGCCGACCCTGATAAAGATTTCATTTTATTTTTGATATCAACATGGCCTTCTGTTGATCCCAATTTTGTGCTGCTGGATACTGTGAGAAATTATGTTTTTGATCACGCTCGCATCGCTTACATTAGAAGGAAGAACTTACAGAAATGTTTGATACAGTATAGCGTTGCCAACTCTCATGCCGACTATAGTAATTACAATTTTCTCTTCTTTCGAATATAAAAAATTAAGGTCAGCGTACTCAATTATACCTAAGTAGGTATCTATTTGGGAATAGATGTGAAGTTGTAAAGAGATATTAGACTAGAGAAGTCGAGTCTTATGACAATAATAACATAAAGAGACGTGCCAAATTGTTTCACACCACCACCACAAAAGTTGAGTAAAATAAACATCATGTCTTAATACCTTGAAATACTATAATAATAGTATCGTGCAACAATGAAAAAAAATATTTTTCATGTCCGTTACACTCTTGACATGAATAGTTTGAAAATATAAGTCTCGTATCTTTAATAAAATATTCATCTAAAAATGGAAGTATCAATAGTTTTTCGTCCGTGACTTTACAAGAATTTGCAAAGCCGCCTACTATTTTGCCAATTTTGACAAATACTCGAAATTCGGAGACTATATATCCAGAAGTTATTATATAATATTTAAAACACTACGCAGTACATTCCCTATTAATTAGCCCTATTTTTGCTTCTTTCATGTATTTGCATGTTCAAGCGAGGATACCTATTGAGTTAAAGTACCTTCTACGTTAAATTAATGTCATTACAAAATGGAAGTAGATTCAAGAAATGACAATCCATGGATGTAATTATGTATATTACATATATCGATAAATATATATTGATTTGTATGTAGACACTTGCGCACCATAACATTACTTAATATTATCATGTATAATCATACTGCATTGCTTCGTATTTAGGCCATTATCATAAAATAATAAAACGACATTATAAACTCAATCGATCGTACTCTCAACCCTCGAGCAATGAACATGCTGTTTTCTTAAAAATTTAAATCGATATACATTTTAAGGTCGGGTCCAAACTAACTTCAACCCGAAGAGTGTCGTACTCTTACGGCATTAAGTCATAAAATATTTTGTTTCTCTTACATATTACGAATAATTCTTTCGTGAAACTTTTTTAAAAACTGTGTACACAACAGGAATTCTTAAACAGCACATCCATTTTTTAAGTTCATTAAATCGCAATTGACTTCATTATTATAGGACTTATATAATATCCCAGTACGCAATCATTGATTATCACTATTGGAGAATTACAAGATATTCCAATTGCTGAAAAAATTTTATTGACTGTCACTCAGAAGGCACGAAAACAAAAAAGCACGAGGACTTAAAACGTAAACTGAATATGGCAAATGACACTGGGACACATGGAGACAATACAAAGTTTTTATACGCAGTAGCAACACCTAGATGATTAAAAAAGCATAGACTGGTTAGTTATAAAGATGCCATACGTTTTGGAACCGGTTTGTAGACTAGTTTACAAAAAATATTTTGCTCGAATTCAAATACTTGAATTCATACCTGAAAATGCCTAGAAAAATTCATATTCATGTAAACCTTTTAAAAAGTAAGTATAATAAAGACGTCGTTAATGACCTCTATGTCAATTCTCAACCCGTGCGGGTCAGTGCAGAAAAACTCTTTCTCTACTTTATGTATTTAATTTTGTATCTACTTTATATTATTTATTTTTGTATTTAAAATAAACAATTTTTTTCAATATTACCATATCATACTATATAGATTTATAATTAGTTTGTAAGTATATAAGTATGATATAAAATACTCATTCCGAATTATTGAAATACCAAGAACGGCCGATCCATAAATGTCAGAAAAAAAAATTTATATCGTATAAAATGGTATCGGCAACGATAAGGGCAGCGACGCGTTCGTGCAACTTAGCCCACGGCTGCGACTCAATATTTCATAAAACACCCGATTTATATGCGTGCACTCCAGAGAAACCTTAATTTCATTCGTAATTGTTTGGAATAAATATAGGTGGCTGATATATCCCACTTTTGTCTTACACGATATTCTTCTATACATATTATATGATTAATTGCGAAATTTATATACTTAAATATATTTTTATACCTTATATATATCTATAGATGATTTCTCTTTTTACTATAATAAAATTGCGAAAAATACCATTAATCACCTATACTTGATTTATTAGCACAAATCCAACCCAAAACCCAACTAGAATAAATTTACACTGTTAGCGCGCAAAACGTTTTCTTTGTTATTATTTATTTCAGTTGTAGGGTTTTGTTCATTAATACATTCGGACTTTTCAAATAGTTATTTAGTTATAAATCACTGTTATTTAATTATTGGTTGTGCTTTACCTTTTATACAAAAGAAGTCGCAGGCTAATCTTGTTTATTATTTTAATTATTAGTTAAGATATTTTAAAAAATATCTTCACGTCATTCCAATGCTTACCTGTATATCCTGTATTATTATTAAGCATAAACTTTAATACAAAATCTTCATAAATGACGAACTTTCCACGTAAATTTACTTACAGTTGTAGATTCATATACGAAGACAAATCTTCTAAGGAGTAAAATTTTCTAAAACGCTTTCTTTATTACGCAAATCTTTTATTTATTATTTGTTACCTAACAAAAGCAGTTATTCGAAATTTTATGCTCCTTAATTTGATAAATAAATGTGGAAAACATCGCAAATATTACTGTAATCACAAAGTCTATCACTAAAGTGCTAGTATTATACAGTGAAAAATAGCAAAAGTTTCATAAGCCAATCCCAGACCCTATATATGGCGACACTTTGAAAACCGGTGAGTACGCAACTTGACTACGAAGGTCATCTAAATCCTTACTTAGTAAATGAAGCATCCATACATATGTTACATACATAATTTCAAGTTTGCAACCCCAGCGGTTTAGGCTGTGCGTTGACATAGATGTAGAATAAGTCTCTTGACACATAACTAACTGATTATCTACAGAATTATGTTATAGTTAAGGTACTTAGATTTTGAAGTAGATAATCATCAATTTATAAACATTTGTTATTCATTCAAGCAAATAAAATGTCTCTCCAACTTTTATTTGTATCAATTAATGTACATTCTTGCCATAGGAAATAAAAATCGTGATTACACGTTATGTCTCTTAAGTTTATGGCATCAATCCAACGAAACCTTCCGATAATTGGTCAAATTTTTTTCGAGAAGTTTGAGAAAATCTTTAAACAAAGTATTAATTTTTCATTATTTTACTTCACATTATTTACTTCACATCAATTTTCAAATTGCCGTATATTTAGTAACAGAACGAACTTCGGACTACTTAAACTTGTAGAAACTGTATTATACCAACTATGAGATTTTTGGAACTCAAAATCGAAAACATTGGAATTATTATATAAAATAACAAGACTCGCCATACACCTTTGATATATGCCATGTAGATTCAATTAGTAAATCAAGATAAACACTTAAGTAATGTGACCATGCACTATTTAAAGTATTTTAGCCAGTTAATGTAGGTGCGAACGATTATCAAAACATCAAAATATTGTTCAACATTATAATTTTAATGTTGAACAATATTTTGATAATCGTGCATACCATCATTATTGTGTTAAAACAAAAACAAGCATCTAAATCATCTGACGAAGATTACTGATGTTAATAAAAAGTGTTAAATATGTAATAAAACTTGCAAGATAAAAAACTCCAAATCCGGCTTATCTAATATTTAAATTGTATAGTTTATTTACCGTGAAATTCAAGACCCCGTTAAAGAATCATGTTTGGCTTGCGTTTCTGATCTCAAACACGCACTCTACAATTAATTTCTCACACTTGTAGTATTTTGTTTTCTTCTACATAATGTTTGCTTAACTTTTATATAATATGTATGATATTTTAAATTACCATACATATTTACGCTACTCGCTTAAAGATTTAAATACACAATAAATATAAATAATAAATATCTTCAAGCCATTTCCAATACAGGGGTAGACAGAGGCTAGTCTAGACAATTAAGTCCCTTCGACCCACCTTCCACCGAAGATATTTTTGGTACAACGTGACATGTGGTGAGCCCGTCGCCGTCTTTTATGTCCAAGCCAACGATATGAATCGTATATAGGTTTTAAATAAAACAATTTTCGGATTATATCGCGTTTTTAATAAGTTTTTACAAACTATTTTTACTTCCCGACGAAACGGTTTTATTTAAAATGTGTAGTATTCGCCTAAATACAAGAAAAGATTACGTACATAGGTTTTTGAAAAAATCCCATTGGTACGAGCCTGTTACCTGGAGATCGAACACTCGGGTCTCTCGACTCGAATTGCGATCACCTAACTACTCGGCTATCATGACTTTAACAACGTGTATTAAAATCTTTAATACACGCAATTAAAGGGGTAGACAGAGGCCGAGCCTAGACAATTAAGTCCCTTCGACCCACCTTTCACCGAAGATATTTTCGGGACAACGTGACAGGTGGTGAGCCCGTCGCCGCCTTTATGTCCAAGCCAACGATATTCGTACATAAGTTTTTGAAAAATCGAACTCGGGTCTATTGACTCGAAATTCCGACCACCCAACCACTCGGCTATCGTGACTTCAATACACCGTGTATGAAAATCTACAAAAGTATAAAAATAATTTTTTTTCTCATTCTAGATTTATTATCTGTACGTGGTCAATTTACTCGTTGTTGGCAACAAAATAACAATACATTTTCAAATAGACGTTATTTTTAACACAATATGTACATTTTACAGATACTGATATACAAGGAGGGTAGGGATAACTTGGGAGTCCACCCGCATATTTATTTTATATTACGCATAACTTTTGCAGTGTTGTCCTATTCTGTAATTATTCTTTTTAGTATGCTAATAAAGACACTTTTAAGTTTAGGTAAATAGACGAATTCTTTTGAAGCGGCGCCTAAGTTTTTTTCATAATTTATTTTTAAAGTTATGTTAAAAAAGTTTTTATTATGCAATAATAATAAATACTGCATTTTTTTTTATTTAAGCAGAATTTAAAAAAATTGTGTTTGTATTAAATTTTTGTTGAAAAAAATTAGATGGTATATATGCAATATTCAAACATATAATTTCTCCAGAGAGAGCTTGTAGTCACAAATTAATAAGTCAGAAATTAGATCTGAACTTAGACGTTACCTTTAAATTTCATAGCAATTAATTTTCTATCCAGAGTCCATAATGTATTAATAAGTTAATATAGGTGAAAACCAATTTAATCGATTTAGGTTCTACTTTATCGTGGTGCAGCTACGCATGCAAATAAGTCTTATCTATTGAAAAAATTCTCATCTTATATCCATTATATATGTTTTCTTTAAAATGCATCTCGCCTTTAAAAGTTATCTGGGGTTAGCGCGGTAACACTGATGCTATTTATTTTAATAAATATATATTCTATACTTCAGTAAATTGTTTACATCTTTCAAGTGGTTGCTCCAACTTGTCAAGCGTTATCTGATAACGTGTTTTAGTAATACACATTAGTCGCCACAGCGTGCTTTTACACAACATTGTCGAGCGATAAGACTTTACTAGGAGACAACTATTTAACGTAGACTTGCATAGATAACATTACATAACTAAGCTATTATTATAAGGTAACAAATATTTAATGAAGGATCATTAAGTATTTGTTCAGAAATAATTATATTTTAAAAAGCTTTTAATGAATCTGTTCATCATTTGTGTTGATTCAAAACAGTCCGTTGAGTCAAACCGATAATTTTAAAAATTTACTTACAAGTCATATAATTTTGATGTGTAAAGATTACATTAACATAATATTATAAATGATAATGTATTTAATAATTAAAATGTTTCCATCCCATTCCCAATAGAATGTCGCGATGATTTTTTTTTAAGTTTTAATTTACAATCTTACATTATTTATCAATATACTTATGCTTTCATCTTAGGCATTTTTTTAACGCTAAAATAAATTGTATTTTGCACAAGTACCAAGCAGAATTTCTTTCAGCGGCCTGTAAAAGTTAATTGCGGTACGTAGTTCTCTCTCATAAAGGTCTCCCGCCATAATCTCCAAGCTCTCTGCGGAAGAAGAATCTGCGGAATTTTGGTTTTACCGCCATGTATCGGTAGCCATTTGCATTTTCGAGCCTTGTCCTTCAGTCGATCGTTACGACATCCACGGATAGAGAAGGCATGAATAACCACACAGTTAACGATGCTGTGTCCGTAAACGACTAAAGAAATCTTTGTATTAAAAATATAAATATTTATGCATTTTGTATTCGCTAATAATAATGTTTTTACGATTTCATCTTATATTCGTATGAAATGTCTCATACTATTCCACATACGAACATGGTACATGTATAAAATATGTACAAAGTTTCAATAAATATTATCATATATTATGACCAGCGTCTTATTACTTATCACTGTGACAGGCATACGTCCTTATCAGTGACCAGTACCTGATGGATCGAAGTTTAAAAAGCTCTTATTGCGCTTACGCCAGTCCTCTAATCGATTAGTCTTTAATGGCAGGAGTCTTTTTAGAATTTGTATTAAATATGTCAACGTTTTTTAACAGTTAATTTTCTGAGTACATTCATTAAATGTTTTTTATAAGCAGATATTTTTATTTCAAAATAATTTGTTATGGATAATGGTGCTAAATAATCGCAGTGTGGTCCCATGGACGATTTATTAAAAACGGAACCGCACCATTTTATTTGTCTTTTTAAATTGTTACAAAAACAGACCCATCTGATAGCTTAGTTTGTGGTGACCGTACCTTTAATACTAAAAGTTTCGGGTTCGTATTTAGCTGGATGCACACATTTGAGCGATTTATAAGAATGTTCTTACTCGAGTCATGCATTTTTATAAGTATATTTATATATGTGAATAATTATGTACCTAAAAATATTGTGCCATCACCTTTATTAAGACGGCAATAGGCTCACCATCTGTCACATTGCCCGAAATAGTCTTTTGTGACAACTGGTTGAAAAAGTCTGAATTGTCTAGACCTCTGTCTACCCAGTACGGGGAAATTGTAAGAAGATTATAAAAACTGATTGATGAGTAATTCTGAACAACAGTTTAGTTGACAGCAAGGCCGCTGTTAAACTTTACAGAAAATAAAAAAATGTACAAGTTATACAAAAAATTAGTTTTCTAGTTCAACCTGTTCGGACATCGAATCCAGGACCTCACAATTTGCGCAGACCCCGAAATTTATTAATAATAATTAAATGTGAGAAACAAACTATTTAAATTACACATTTATGTTACAAATTTTTAAAGTTAAATATATTCACAAAATATTAATACATAAATAGGTAGAATATCGTTAATAGTAATCACGTCATATACATAGATCGTAGACGCTCACAATAACACAACTCAATATTTCTACGAATCTACACCTCTACCTCAAGAATGTTGTAACAGATAAAAAACCTGCGAGGCTCTTACAAAACCCACACCCAGCGACCGATCACAATAGAACATGTCAGATTATAATATGAATGATTTGGATTTTGGCGTCCTAACCGGAAGCCTGGTACGTTATATGTTTATATACTACTCTACCTAAGATAAAATGAGTACCTGAGTTATTTGAGTTAATACCATTTATGCCATAAATTATTAAACGTACTAATTTTCAAGTCAAGTTAACCATCGTACAACTTATCACAGTTGGTCGAACATGATTTTTAATTAAGCGGTGTGCGTGAACTTGTGCTGCATCATGAATTCATCAGTGCGATAGCTAATTATGGCGGATGGCGTTTATTTAGGTTCGAATTGTTCAATGCTCGCCAAACGGGGCTGCATATTAAAGCTGCGAGTATCGGATATCCGACGTCATGCCAAAGTACAATCATTACCGAACGACGATATGAGCGAACAGTCGAAATTAAAACACCTCAAATCAAATTAAGATAAACACATACATATATATATATATATATATATATATATATATATATATATATATATATATATATATATGTATATATATATATATGTATATATATATATATATATATATATATATATATATATATATTTTTTTTTTTTTTTTTTTTTTTTTTTTAAAGAATACTAGCAATGCCGAATAACATTACTAGTATTCCTGTTATATATATATATATATATATATATATATATATATATATATATATATATATATATATATATATATATATATATATATATATATATATATATATATATATATATATATATATATATATATATATATATATATATATATATATATATATATACTCTTGACTCAGCTTCACATTTTAAATAAAAGATATGGTATATCTACTGTAAACTCATCTGGAATGCTAACCATTCCAGATGAGTTTACAGTAGAATAAATCCATTTAGCTTACATGATGATAATGAATATGATTATCATTTAAAAACAAAAGTAATAAAAAAAATAATTTCAATAGCCTCACGGATCATCTTAGGTAGGAACTGGTATTCTTTTGTGAGGATGTGTATTTAGTCAAAGAGGAAGTAGATATAATGGTTGGGGTGATTTAAAATAGGTTCACGGATTGCAGACATTCTTAGAGCGTCTATGTTTCATATCAGCTACATGTTCATCGACGAGAGTTTTGACTAATCCTTTTTGTTTGCACTATTTCAAAGAGACTAGAGCGTGAATACAAGAAATCGTGATTATCATTTAAAAATTAAATTATTAAAATAATTACCTTAACTAATATTAATCTTTATGTTGTCCTCAATTTATGTTAAGTTATACCTTAAAGTTTAGTTTCGTTTTCTTACGTTCCTAGACTGTCACCAAATAACTATGATATTATCGCTGACTGTACCAATGCAATCCCGAACAATGGTTGCTAATAATAAGGGACGCTGTATTTACGACCATACGTGCCTTTTGAGCTGAGACGAGTAAGACCTATTGTGCTCAGACCTCCTATGATTATTTCAGTCCCTTGCATTTTTCACAAATCTCTTTTTTTAAGTTTAATAGTTTGTTTGCCAAATTAATAAGAAATTTGTCGCATAAACCTATGTTAACCGTTAACATCTTATTACATTGAATTGTGAAATGTTTCACATTAGTATATTAAATGTAAACTTAAATTTTTAATCCTATAGCTTAAGGGGCATCCACTGCCAAGACTTATTATTATTTATAATATTGTAAGATTATGTCCATCAAGGACTCACAATTGAAAAAAAATATAAATTATGCAAAGATTTATAAATTTAGACAACATATTGTATGTTGTCTTTACATTAGCTACGTTTAACTAAAATTACGTTTATCTTATTAAAGTATTTAAACATCAACCACAAAAATTATAACACTTCATTTTGGTTTTATATAATTTATAGAGAATTAAATAATTAACATTTAGCCAATTTGAATTTTTCTATTAGACCAAAAATTACCCTCATAAAAGACTGAAAATAATCTATTAATAAAAGTCAATCAAGGATTTCGGAAATTAAAGTCGTTGAAGTAATAAGTTAACATGGATATGGATTAAATGCAATATAATAACAATATTTGAACCACGTAGATAAACGAATTCCACAACAGTTACCACATTCAGCCCACACTATGACCTACATAAATGTTTTGCCTGCACACCCGGTGCTTGCTCATTAAGCACCGACATTCGAATTAAAAGCTGGCGCCAGTTCTGGAGTCTATAAATCTAAAACGTTATTATTTCGACACTAGTCAACCTAAGAATTACATAATTATGTATGTCAGTATGCTTCCATACGGAGAATTCGTCATAATCGACGACCCTGGGGCGTGTTTTGGCAAACACTGTACCAGTGTGTTTTCAAGATGGCAATCCCGCCATCTACGGGCTGCCATTTTCATTTTAAATTGCCTATGCTTTAATCGCCTTTTACGATACCCGAGGAAAAAAAGGGGGTAAGGTGTTCTTACGCTGACAGCACAGAGCATTTCCATCATCTTACTTTAATTCATCGATATAACGTTATTTCACTTAGTCAAATAAATCAATATAATATCGACTCAATAGCATAGTGAAGGGTAGTGGGTTGGAATTATATGAAGGTATTTTATCATATTTATCACACATATATGTGATAAATATGAATATTTGTACTCGACCCATGGTGTTTATACAAATATGTCTATAAATATCTTTGTTAGTATATTACCTCTAAAACAACAAGATTTTCGTTTCGTCATGCTTCGCAATTATTTGCCGATAGCAATTTTACATCACGTTAAATCGACTCAGCGCAAAGTACACTATATAATCTTTTCTGTTTGCCGACAAAACTGTCCAAAGCGAATTGTTACCGTCTTGACCCATAGCGTATTGGTGGCGCAAGGGGTACCTATAAATGTATAGATTTTATTCAACATCTTTCTTGTGATAATATAGTATTATATTAATTTATAGTTGTTTACAAAATGCCACTATTTGTGAACTTAAAGTTACATAGTCTCAGTAACATATAATAGTTAAAGTAGATGTCCTACTCCTGTTTCATAGCTTGTTTTTATATGTAATTATTAATTGTTTTGATATATTTGAATAACCTCTATAAACACCAAGAATGTCCTTTTCCTTCTATTTCTTCAGTAGATGGAATGAAAATGAGTCTTTAAGACAAATTTGTAGAGCCCAATTTTTGTAGTTATTTTAATCATATGAATTCTACGACCGCTACCTCCCATTTCCATTATTCAAACCAATTTATTTTGTTTACAAATATTCAGTAGAAATAAAGTAATAATGTCATATAATTTACGTTGATAAATCAATCAATTTATTCTTATAAAAATGAGAGTTCGTCTGAGATTGATTCCATCATAAGATTAATTTGGAAATTTCTACGTTTGAACGCATTGACTCTCATTTATCGAAGAATTATAATCTTATTTCTCATTCAGTAAATACACCAGAAACATAAAAAAGAGAAAATTTATAAAACTCAGGTGAGATGCAAGAGATAAGCGGTTGAAATTAGACTACTACAAGTTTGATATTTGATTATCAATTTAAAGGAAATTATGAATTAAGTGTTTTACGTTTTGCTTTGCTTTTGTTTGTTGATTGCGTTGTAGTCCGTAATTAACTTTTTTACATTTTGCACTCAAACAATAATATTTAACCTCTCTATATTAATCTATAAATATTATTTCTGAATTATTAGAAAACACGATATTATTACTGTTCGTCACAAAAGATAAACTCCTTCATTATTAAAATTAAAATCCTCGAAAAAAGGACTGATTCGCTGCCGTTTATATCTTGCCCATTTCATTTCTATTATAGAGCAGTCTGGCAACTTATTCTATCTGATGCGACTGTTCAAGGACAATTCGATATGGTTCATCGCTCTTTTCATAACATCGTGGATTATTTTAATAAATAAGCCTTCAACTTCTCTACTACGTGTTTTACACTAAAACATGATATAGACCTTAATATCCTATGTATTCTAAAAAGTTTTTTTTTACATATTTCAACATGTTTAGGGGGTCATTGTAGAAGCGTGCTCGTCGCGACCCCTGCCAGACCTTTTCAGGGCTGCAATTCTACACAGCTGCGCACTCATGCCTACGAGGGTTAGGGCGTCCCCCCAAGGCGACGCACACCAGTTCGTCCCCGTTGGTGTGAAATGCAGCGCGCAAAGCGGCGATGGGGACCGCCACCCGTCACGCACAGCCCGACACGGCGGAAGGTGGAGGACGGAGTGCAGAGTTGGCACGTGGAATGTTAGAGGAGGCATGAGAGATGAGACGAATGAGTTGATTGAAATAATGAAAGAAAGAGAATTAGATGTCGTGTGTTTGTCGGAGACCAAGCGGAAGGGCAGCGGTACTGAAGAGCTCCCTGGCGGGGCGTTAGCTCTATGGTCCGGAGTCCCGGAGAGCGAGAGCGCCTGCCAGGGAGTGGGGGTGCTGCTGTCGTCTCGGTTGGTCGATGTTATGACTGAATATAAGGTTGTGAACTCGAGACTTCTCTGGGTTCGCTCTAAATTGGGACTGACGAAGTTATTCCTTTTGGCTGTTTATGCGCCGGTGGCTTCGTCGTCCAGAGCTGAGCTGGAGGAGTTTTAGGAGAATGTAAGAGAAGTTCTAGACTTGGTTAGAGGAAACGAAAGAATTGTTGTATGTGGTGATTTGAATGGATGGGTTGGTACCGCTCGGCCAGGGTACGAGTCGGTGCTTGGAATGTTTGGCGATAAAAGGGTTAACGATGCTGGCAAGCTTATACTGTCTGTATGCAAGGAAAAGGGTCTTCTTGTGACAAACACTATGTTTAGACACAAGAAAATCCATATGTATACTAGAACAAGAGAGAATGAGAGAAGTATGATCGATTTATGGTGGTGGATGACCGACTGCGAAAATAGGTGATGGATACGCGAGTATTCCGAGGTGCTGACCTGGGAACGGATCACTATCTAGTGATTACTAGATTTAGGCTTCTGTTCGCGGGTTGGCGCCACCGGACGGCGATACCAGAACCACAGTCGGTCGGTAGCATCCGAAGCTGGAAGCTTCAGGAAGCGGACACTAGGGATAAATATCAAGCAAGGGTAGCCGAAAAGCTGGACAGCATTGGTGTCAGGAAAGAATGTGTAGAAGAAATATGGCAGAGCCTTAGAGATGGAATGGTTAGTGCAGCGGAAGACGTGTGTGGAACTGTGAAAAGAGGTAGTAGTAAAAAGGGTGATGCATGGTGGAATGACGAAGTGAAAGAAGCTGTAAATAAGAAGAAGAAAGCATGGTTAGACTACTTGGCCTCTAGTAATGATAAGGATATGAGAGAGCAGAGGAAAGAAAGATATAAGCTCCAGAAAGTTCACACGAAAGCATTGATTGAGGAAGTGCGTGAAAGGAGTAGAATGGAAGCGGACGAAAGGTTGTCGCACAACTTCAAGGAGAACTCCAAACTCTTCTTCGGAGGCGGCGATCATGCGGAGCATGATCACGGAGAAGCTTCTGGCTGCTAACCAGAAGATTTTCTGTGCTTTTGTGGATCTTGAGAAAGCATTTGATAAGGTTGTAAGGAAGAAAATGTGGGAACTGATACTGTATCTCGACAGCTGTTTACAGAAGCTGAAAGATAGCTGTTTAGGTGTGAAATTGGGTGACATAAAAGTAAATTGTCTGCTTTATGCTGATGATGCAGTGCTTATAGCACCATCAGAGGCAGAACTGCAGGCATTAGTCACGTGTATGAAAGAAGAATGTGAAATTAATGGTCTCCGTTTGAATGCTAATAAAACTAAGGTTCTGGTATTTGAAAGGGACGAAGAAAGAACGAAGTGCGAAATTTGGGTAAATCAGGAATGTCTAGAACAGGTGAATGAAATTGTATACTTGGGGAGTGCGTTTAGCCGGGACGGAAGATGTGATTCAGATGTGGACAGGCGTTTCGGTGCCGGGAACAAAGTCAATGCTGTCCTGACTGCGTTAATCAAAAGGCAAGGCGCTGTGAAAAGTGCACGCCTTGCAATACATAACGCAGTTTTGGTACCGACTTTGTTATATGGCAGCGAAACCTGGGTGTGCCAGAAGAAGCATAAAAGCAGGTTGAATGCAGTGGAGATGCGATCTCTTCGTAAAATGTGCGGCCTTACCATGGCCGACCGAAAGCGAAACGAAGAGATTCGCAATATGGCAGGTTTGAAAGATGACCTTGTCTCAAAAATGGATAAGGGCGTGCTTCGATGGTTTGGCCACGTTGAGCGAATGAGTGAAGACCGAATGGTGAAGAAAATATTTAGCGCGAAAGTTAATATTAAAAGGTGTTGAGGTAGACCGAGACTAACTTTCGAAGACCATGTGAGTAAATTGCTCGAAGAGAGGAGGGTCAAGAGTACTCGGATACCTAGACGTGCATGTATGAAGAAGATGATGAATCTGAAAGAAGCGAAAGAAGTATGTAGAGATCGTGACACTTGGCGATCTGTTCTCTCTGGCTACCCCGTCAGGGATTGTGCGTGAAGATAAAAAACAACATGTTTGTGCCATAAAATTTAAATTAGGAATCTATCGATTCTAATTAGCTTTAATAGTGTCTGTCTTCACTAGAATTCCGATCATTCAGCCTTAACCTTAACCTTAACTTTGACATATCGTTGCAAGAATTACACCCTCGATTCGCCCATGGATGTCATTAGAGAGCTAATAAGGACTACTTTAAAGTTAAGCTTAAGCAGTTACGTATTTTATTCATAGCTAAAGCTGACTGCGACTGGGGCAAAGTAAACTGATGAGGCTATTAAAATTATTAACGTTTTTTGACGTACTGAAGTTACTAGGTCCTGGTGACGATGGATACTCCTTTAAAGTACCCTAATTACTTAAAACAATGTCAGAAATTAAAAAATAATTTATCATGAAGGTATTTTTTTTAATATTTAATTCGTTCGAGATCGAGTGAAATTGAAAAAAAATATATAAAAATCTAATTAAGAACTTAACAATATGAGCTTTAGTTGCTCAAGGGATGAGTCTTTTATAAGCTTTTCCAAAGCCCTACAGCACATTAAGCCCAAGCGAAGATAAAAGCACTCAGAAACTTCGATATGTTACCTGACCTGTAAATAAATTTATCTACTTTGCTTTTGTTTCCTACATTTATCGGGTACATTAACTAGTTCCAGGTATTTTACAACGTAACATAGAAACATATTTTTATGAATGAATAAAATACACTTTACTGTACACCCATAAACAAAACCGAAAGAAAAAATATTAATAAAAGTAATATTAGTCAATGCTATAATAATACAATTGGCGGTCTTGTCGCTAATAAGCAATTCATCCCGGCAACCAAGTTGCAGGAGATCTAAACATCGGGGAGAATTAGACTAGGTATTAGGACATCCACAGTTTGACAGGGTTAATACCTCCGTCGACAGCACTCGGTTTTGCTGGTGGTGTCTGTTACCACCTTAAATGCATTGATTAATACAAAACTCATCGGCTAGCTTAGGAATCTCTTGAATTAAGTTAGAGTTCTCAATTTAAACAATTCTTCAAAGTCATAATAGATGAGTGATAAAATGACTATTTTATACCAACCCTCTTTAAGAAAAAATAACCGATTTTGCGTTGATTTCAATATGTATTATCAACAATATTTTTAATTTTATATTGTATATCGTAAACGTAATCTTAAACGTAATCTTACATTTATAGAATAAGCTGTAACACCAAGAAATGTTAAAGAAACGCAACACAGATAACTAATGCTCTACATAATATAAAATAAAATACAATAATAAATCCCAGGTGTGAGCTAGTGACAAAATCCTCTCGATCCGGAAAAACATTCTTAGTACCGATGAGTTATAGCCGTCGCTTAAGCAAAAGTAAGTTCGATATTTCAAGTCACTGTTAAATATTTGGATGTTATTAATAACGAGTATTTCTTAACTTAATCTGACTTTAAAGGCAGAAAGGCACTGAGGCATCTGTCGTGTAAGCAATGTATTGTTCTGCGTATGAATAGAATATAGGCGACGATACTACGATTTTTAAGATTCCGAGTTCAAAATTCTGAGATTTCTGGTTCAAAATTTATTCCAATTATTATTATTGGGGTATTTTTATATGTTTTCCTATGGTTAGGTTCATACTTATAAAATTAATGTACGTATAATACTATAAAATAAACAAAATAAATATGTATGTATATATATATATATATATATATATATATATATATATATATATATATACATATATATATATATATATATATATATATATATATATATATATATATATATATATATATATATATATACGTAATAAATACCGGTATACAAATATATTAAATGAATATTAAGACCGAACGTTCTCATTATTATAGTTATTATATTCACATTATTATGTGTACCTTATAAATTATTATTAAAAAGCTTGTTCTTTTAGCCAACCATAATTTTAAAGTTTATAAAAATGTATTTTTTACATAACACATTAAACACTAAGTATCCATAAAGTAACAATAAATTTGTTATCGGATACTCTAACCCTATATACAGGAACTATATGTACAGCCTACATGACCAATCTTCGTGGCTTTATTAGAATTGAATGAAAAGAAAAATACTTACAAAAGTCTGTGAAGGCGTCTACAACCGGTGCATGTTTGAATTTGGAACGATTAAACTTTACAAACAGTGAGTGATTCGAAATAAATTGTAGGACTTTTTGACCAATACGATTATTATAATAAGACATACTTTAAAATTGCCACGTGACTGATAGATGTAAAGCGTACACAAGTTACAATCGTAATAAAAAACATTAATTATCTTGTAGTGTTTTGTTGTCATGCGTTCGTTTTCTTAATTAGTTTGACGTAGTACAGGGGTAAACTTTATTTCAAACTTACAACAAACGACATTTGTTTATTATATTGTTAATAAAGTGGAAGTAGTTCGCTCCAACACAAAACCAGTTCTGTTTAGGAAATTGGCAATGCTTGACAAACTAACGCTGCTTCCAATACTTTTTATTGAACAAAAAAGAAATAAATGTAAGTATTTATCATTTACATTACAGTACAGTAACTTTGAAAATACAATTTCAATGTTATCGATACATAAATTTGTTTTTAAAATTTTCAATTAAGTTCATGAACCCTCTGGAACTTATGTACAACTTTTACCGACTGGAACATAAAACAATATTTGTCCTCTTTTAAAATTTAAATTCTATCGTCACTCGTTAGTAGATCCTAGCTACAAAGACAATTTTTAAAAATTTAAGTATCTTTCTATCCCTTGTAAGCTTATGCTGTGTCATTCCACGGACTGGAGACAAGGGCTTCTCCGAGTGCAACTCAACTTGCGTCTTAATTGGTGACTATACAAAATTTCAACGTAAACCTTTTTGTTTATTTGCAATTAAAATAAGTGCGTAGTTGTCATGTTTAAAACATTTTCCTTTAAACATTTTTAAACTTACTTTTTTAAAGTATTACAAAGTATTTTGATTAAGTTGACACGGTTTTCTGTTGGTATAGAATGTCCACAGGAATACGTAGTACGCAGATTGTAGATGGAAATTTCTGGCCACATAATATGTGATGTTAACTATATTTTTTTTTAAATATCTGCGTCTAATACCAAGTTTTTACTTCAAGCGGTTTATGGTTGAGAAGTGTTGTTGCTTATTAAAGTTTTTTTGTTTGTTATAAGTATGGGAAAACTGAATATTATTAATTAGAATATACGTCTGCTCTGATTTCTTGTGCTTCGCTACAGATTTAGACAGTTGAGGGACCAAACGTGGGCGTTTGGGCAGTTGAGGAACATTGAATTTATGTTTTATTTTCTTTATGCTTATGCGACTCATCGAAGAGATTACTTTATTGTTATATATCTTCACGCCATTCCCAATACAGGGGTAGACAGAGGTCTAGACACTTAAGTCGTTACGACCCACCTTCCACCGAAGATATTTTTGGAACAACGTGACAGGTGGTGAGCCCGTCGCCGTCTCAATGTCCAAGCCTACAATATAATTCGTACATAAGTTTTTGAAAAACTCATTGGTACGAGCATGCCACCTTGGGATCGAACTCGGGTCTCTTGACTTGAATCCCGACCTATAGATATATATATATAAACTTTTATTATTCTTTATTTTTATTTTATTAGTATTGAATAATCATCCGTGTAAGTCATATTGGGTATTCAGTCACTAAATTACACAATTTACTTGAAAATTAAATTTCAAGTAAATTGTGTAATTTAAATGAAAAATTATACAATTTTCATTAATTTTAAGCATATAAGTTATGCTGAACTTTTCGTTATTAGGATTAAAGAGAAATAGTGTTTAAAAATTCGAATGACACGGGCAAGATTCTCACGGTAACAAAAACAGAACACGGTACGACTAAGGTTATGGTTATTATATGATTATTTACGTCAATAACTTAACATAAGTCAAATAACGAGTCCGAGGGTTGTGTAAAATAAATGTGTAAAAATGAAAATTCGTCGGTTTTGAAATCCATTCCTTATGCGGACGTCATTGTGCACCACAAACTAATATGGCCAGCATTTTAACGTTCCTGTAAAATGCATGAACATAATGAGGTTTAAGTTATTGCGCTCGAACCGCACAATAGTTAAATGATTTATTTTACACCATTCGTTTAGTGTTTCCCTATCATTTACATGGGGTGACTAACGCTGGTAACCTTGTTTAATTGCATGCGTTTCTTCATTTTTCCATTTAGGTTCTGTTACACATTCTGACTATTTAAAAGGCAAATGATATTAGCAAATAATTCAAGTTCTCAGCACTTAGATAATAAAACATACTATGGACAATATGTCTTAATTTAAAAAAGTAGCTTTTTAAAAAAATATATGAAATGATTGAACTGTGTCTGACGTAAGTGATAATTTTTATTTATAATAAGTGAGAATATTGTACGACCTAATATTGTCGTTGGTAGTGACCATGCCTACGACGTTAAGGGTTGGGCATTCGAGTCTTAGTAGGGAAAACATTTGTATTAAGAATACGAATGAATGACTATTATGTTTGTGCTCGAGAGTATTAGTTTATATGCATATATCAATACTTATGTATGTGACTTTTACTAACAAATTTTCTTTCCTACAATTATTACTACTTTTATTAACAAAAAAATAAAATATCTTTACGCAATTCCCAATACAGGGGTAGACAGAGGTCAAGTCTAGACAATTAAGTCCCTTTGACTCACCTTCCACCGAAGATATTTTCGGGACAACGTGACAGGTGGTGAGCCCGTCGCCGCCTTTATGTCCAAGCCAACGATGAAATTCGTACATAAGTTTTTGAAAAACTCATTGGTACTGCCACCTGGGGATCGAACTCGGGTCTCTCGACTCGAAATTCCGACCACCCAACAACTCGGCTATCGTGACTTTTTACTTTTATTAACAAATTATATAAAATATTAATAATCAAATCACGTTAAATTTAGAAGAGAAAATATATGTTAAATAAATGTATCGTTGCGTGGGCCACTAAGACCAACTGGCATGTTATCCCAAATAAGCTTTTGTGGGTCGAAAGTGCTTTATTGTCTAGATATCTGTCTACTCCAGTACGTGCGAAATTACGTGAAGATATTTCGTTATTTTTTTTTCTATTTATAAAATTATATATATATATATATATATATATATATATATATATATATATATATATATATATATATATATATATATATATATATATATATATATATATATATATATATATATATATATATATATATATATATATATATATATATATATATATATATATATATTGTTATTTATTTTGAAAATTATATTAAACAACCATCTTATCGAAATGTTCAAGGAAGTGTCGACAGAGAAATTTAACAATATGGTTTTTGCCGTTAGTCATTTAGCAACTTAATGCCCCACGCCGCCTGTAAGAATCACCCGACAAGAGCGACGATAGTCCCTATCTCGGCGATTATTCAAGAATACTGAAGATGGTCGTAGCTGTCTTTATCAGTCTCCAAGCCCGTTGAAAACTCAAGACCTCACTTTACAATACATTACTGAACCAGGTATTTTATTTTTCAACCAAAACAAAACAGTTTTTCAATGAAGGCATTATTCATTACAGATAACATTAATGAGACGGATAAAATCTTTTGCTTTTAATATTATTACATCTTCAATTTGTCTCTTTATGTACGCATTCGATTATCATAAACACAAAAAAATTGATCTCTCTGCACGACTCGATTAAATCAAAAAAGTTTAGAAATATGAATTTTAAAAATATACATTAGGTTCTTACTACACACACTTCATATTACTACATACCTTTGACTATACATTTTCTCCTTTTCTGTGTCACCAAAGGTTACACCAAAGGTAGTAGGTAGGTAGGGGTAAATTTTATACTAATAAATATAACACTAAAATATAAACAAGCTCTATTAATTTAAGCCGCGTTGATGCTGTGCTCAATAAAGTGACACACCTTTTCTAAGAAGATATTTTAAGAGGAAAACTATAAAAATCACAATGGCCATCGACAAATGGTTCAGCCATTTTTCGACAGCCATTTCATCCATCTGAAAAATGTACCAGACTGTACAGAAATTAATAGAGAAAGTTAATAGAGAAAGAAAAATTAATAAAAATGTACAGATATTAACCGACTACATGAAGTTGAAGGTAAGAGATGGCCGAACTGTGATCTACAATGTCAGTGACATTGTACCGATAGTGACAATTATGGAAAATACTTCTTAAGTTTGCGGACATGTTCAACATTTTTTGGGTGTTATATATGGAAAAATAATACATAAAATTACCTATGTCAATGTTAAGTGCTAATTTATTGTTTATAACTTCATTTATTAATAAATTATTAAGTAAAATATAAAGTATATTAATAAATTATTAAGAGCATACAAAAATAAATTAATATCTACTTAAATATTTCTATAATTGTATAAGCTATTAAACACATAAACCCAATTAAAAACATAGCAAATATGTATTTAGATATGTCAGCGCACGTATTTACTCTATGGTTATGAGATAGCGCAATTGGTAATAAAAAGTAAATACAGTAAATTTTACACAGTCTTTATAGAGGGACAGTTGCCTAATTTAAACTAACGATATGAACAACATAACGATATGACTAACTGGTAAAGAAATGTAAACTATGCATGTTGGTAGGTTTGGATAAAATCAATTATGTACTTTACTGTCTGATCTCATAATAAATACAGTTATATAGGTTTTAATTTTTAAGTTAACTGCCTTAAAATATTACACAGGAAAAAGCCTTATCGTTATGCTTATAAGATCGAAAGTCAATGTAACAACCTACAAGTCCAACGTTACCTTTCTCATGTTTCGTGGACAGTATTTATTTTTGTGTGAGTCAAAATTCTTGTTAGAAACGAGCGGTAAGATGAAACCGGTTCCTGATTTTTTATCTCATATAAATATGTAGATAGTAACGCCCTCGAAGTGATCTCCAGTTGTTATAAAGATTTTTAAATATTACATCCTATTTCCAATTATACTATATTTTATATCTCTATCAGGTAAATTAATGTTTACTTTAGTCGATGCCGTGAATTATTTAATCTCAAATTTTTGGTAATAAAAATGCATGTGACTAATTAGGACTTGATGGCTATTCCAAACGTGACCATCCAATTAAATGTTCAATATTTTGCTATAAATAAATTTTATGATGAAAATGTGGTTGCTAATTCTATCAATGTTCTTTAACTAACCTCGTGTGTTCTTCTGTTCATGTCCTTAAATATTTAATTATTAAAATACATAAAATTCGTGATTAGCATAAGAGATGTGTGCACTACACGCTAACCTTTTCATCGCAATCAGTATTCGGAACTGATGTCGGTGAGAATGAATTAAGGGCAACATGTTGTGATACGACAGAGAACAATAGAAAGGATACGACACAAAAACAAGCACGCAAGTACAAACACAGGCCGAAACTCGAAACATACCTCTGCTCGCGACGGTCTAAAGGAGTATTAATTAGTATCAGTAGGGTGACAATGAACGATGAAAAAATTCAAGAGAATAAATTGATATATTAAAATCTGAACTTTCAACACAGTACAACTCTATTAAACTCGATCGAAATAAAAAAAATTAATACAAAACATAAATTATTTATTTATTTTTACAATTACCAAGAAAAAAGTCCGTATGTCATGAATCCTCTACGGGTGTCTTGTTCTTTTGATTAATTTCTTCGGTTGAACGTGATCGTCCGAAAGTTGACGTTAATGATGGTTGTCCTAATTAACGAAAAAGTGTCGCCAAGATGACGGACACCAGAAAAGGATGGTCGAATGTATTCGGGCATTGGCCGTTGAGGCACTCAAAAAACCGTTTAAAAATCACTCGCCCCGCCCACAGTCCGCCCAGCGACTTTTGCACACATATGATTTATCGTTACAGCGACAACCTGCCCCTCGCACTAACTACCCGGCTTCCGTCCTGCTAATTATATACCAACCGTAGTATCGCCATCGAAAAATCTTAAATCGCGTTCTCGATTTTGTCACTGCTTATCGAGATCTTTGAACGAAGTCGTGTGTGATGTTAATTTATATATACATATATTAAGTACCATATATACCTCTATAGAACTTTCTATTACATAACATCCTGTTGAAGTCCTCTGCAAGACGCAGGCTTCTCCCGTAAGCTAGATTTGCCATAATCATCACGCTTGATAAGCGGAGAGGTATCACAGTGCAAAGAAATCTAGCATCTTAAACGATCGGCATAATTTTATTTATGGCGCCAGCCATAAATAAAATAGCCATTCGCATTTATGCAGCCCCTCCTGAAAAAAATTGTATGGCAAATAGAAATAACTACAAATTAGTGTAAAGAGCCAAGATAGCCGAGTGGTTGGATCGGGATCTCGAAGAGACCCGAGTTCGATCTCCAAGTGGCATGCGTGCATCAATAGATTTTCAAAAACTTATGTACGAATTACATTTGAATGAAGATGGCGACGGGCTCGCCACCTGTCACGTTGTCCCGAAAATATCTTCGGTGGAAGTTTGGTCAAAGGGTCACTTAATTGTCGAGACTAGACCTCTGTCTACCCCTGTATTGAGAATTGCGTGAAGATATATATATACGAGTATTTATACTAATTATTGGAACTTCCTTTAACTATTCTAAATTTTTGGTTGATTTTTAATTACATTGCTACCTCATATGAATACAATTAATGGTTCCTTTTTTGTAAAAATGTGTACTTTAGCTAAGAACCAAAAGTAATTAATTTGTGAAAAAAATGTATCGTGGCAAACATTAACGACAGAAAAAAATCCCACATGTGTTTTTATACCTCAATTCATTTCATAATATTTTATAAATATTATTATATTCCAAATATATTATAAATGTATTCTAGAAATTATAAATATATAATAATATTCTATAAATATTCTTTCATTTTCTAATATTAGGGTGGACACATGTCCAGATAATTCAGTACTTTAAGCATACATTTCATCCAGATGTTTTTGTAACTTCCTAACAGGTAGTGAGCTTGTTGTAATCTAAGTATCCAAGCTAGCTTTAAGACTCTTACATAAATCGAAAAGATCACTGATACAACCATTCTCTAAGTCTAGGCAGACAGGCAGGCATGCTAAGTATTCTCTAAAAAGAGGTCAAGAGAGATCTGTTAATTCAACTACACCATAAACAGACCTCATTTGGGACGTCAGAATTTTGGCACATCATACTTTTCTAAAAGTTGTTGGTAGACGAGCTTTTCACATGTGGACTAAACTCAGGGCTACTTCGCATCCAGTTTTATTGTGTTAGTAAAAATTACTGGTTTAAAACTTTATCGTATATTTTGCAAAGAGACATCTATCTTCAGAAAAGCATTCATTGTTAATAAAATGCTATAAACGTAAGGACATTTTATAAGTGTGTGTCCGATAACGTGCGAAGTAAAGTAATTCCATGTATTGCTCATTGTTTCAGTAACTGGTCACGCATCAAGGACGTGAAGGAGACGTATTTAGAATAATTTTGAAGTGGACACCGGCAGTTCTCACGCTATTGGCATTCTCAGTTATTATAGAAGGATGTTATGTATGCATGCTGGTGATTTAAGAACAAATTTGTATATGAATGCTTTGTAATTGATGAGGCTAAGCGTGGCAATTGCGCCGCCTTAAAACCAAATCCGACGAATAAAACTGCTTATACATAATAGGTAATATTTTTATTAGGCTACGAACAATATGTATATTACTTATTGCTGTTATATTACCTATATGTATCTATAAGCAGTGATGTTAATTCAGCATATGTAACTTGTAGTCGGTAGGTTGAGGTGTTTACTCATCAACATTTGTAATGTTATATTTTATACAGCTTTTTCAAAAAAAAATGAAACCTACTTGTACGATGGTAATCCATAAACTAACAGAGAATGCCCATGACAAATTGGTCGCTTAATCGGTAAGCGCTGCACTAAATAAATTACTTACAAGCTTCTTTACGAAGAAAAAAAGTAGCTCGTCTGTTTGTTGTGACAAACCGAAAAGATTAAAACGTACGTCGCAATGAAATGAACCGTGTAATTGACGTCAAATCATGATATCGAATTTAAATTTAATAAAGACAAAAAGCTTTAGTGCTTTTTAGCTTTTTTCTTGGTTGCCTCTAAATATACATTATGTGGTAGAAAATACTAAAAGATTATATTTAGCTTCTGGACATAGCATACGACAGATGCTTACGTACATGATATTAAAATTATATTAAAAAGAAACATTATTAACTGATTATTATTTCATATTAAGGTGCAGAATTAAGGATTATACAAAATATTCATTTTATATAAATGAATATTTTCAGAACGATAGATAATTTTATAATCCTTAATCTATGATAAGTACATATAATATAATGTAATACTGCATTTTTTATATTTATAAATAAATAAATAATGAAAAAATCGATATCAGTATTTTTAGATATTGACTAAAGCAACGTTTTAAATTATAGAAAAGAAAATATCTTCGCGCAATTTCCAATACAGGGGTAGACAGAGGTAGTCTAGACAATTAAGTCCCTTCGAACCACCTTCCACCGAAGATATTTTCGGGACATATCATAGCATTCTATAATTAAAAATAAACTGACAACGTATCTTATTTTTCCTAATATTCGGTTATCGAATTAACACATGCTTGGTAAGTTTATGCAGGGTAAAAAGTTTGTGATTTTTATCATACTAATAAAACTATCAATAAATTAATTAGAAGATGCTTACATTTATAAAAATATAAAAGTATTTTTTTTTACTTTTTATACTCTCATAAATGTTTTCATTTCAATCATTGTTTATATCGCCAATTGTACACATGTATCCGGTTACTATAGGTCTAGGAACATTTGCTGGAACATGAACTTTCGGTTGAGCTTTTGCCTGTTTAAACGGATTCTGTTTGAGGGAAGCTAGGTGTAAATATGTAACTTGATTTTCAATGCCACGGGCCAAACATTATTTAATCCAATCAAGCACACAAAGTACCATATGATAAATTTTTTATCTATAAGTTACCATCCACTACACCAAAATCAGCTGCCACTAGAGTAATAGTAAACAATAAACCATTATAAAATTTACAGCTCGCTGGAGTCGAGCCGCGAATTTAATTAATAAAAGCGGATAAGTTTTTAAAATTTCTCTACATAGGTATTGTTTTAAAAAAAAATACTGATTTATTTTATTTTAAGATAATTTACGACCTCTGTGGATGAGAGGCATTACCCACCGGTCTTCATAGCGTTACCAGCTCTGTGGTCCCGGGTTCGATTCCCGGTCGGATCAATGCAGGAAACACTTTTTTTTAATTTTTTTTGTATCTGGGTGTACGTTTTTTCTGATTCTACAATACAACGCTTAAGTTGCATACTTTGGGATCAGAGCAATGTACTAGATGTCGTCCCTATCTACGTATGTATCTAAATATTTAAGTATTTAAAATAAATAAAATTAGGAAAATTAAGAACTTATATTTTCACATTTGCAAATATGATCTGTTTCATTTCTGTTTTATTTCTTTATTCTGGTACCTTCATTAAAACTTTATATATAGTCTAGTACTGTCTGCAGATGGATAGGAAATAGTAAGAGAATCCATATAAATATAATACCCACTAGAATAGCCCGAGGTACACGTTTGCTCCGGGATCAGATACTATAATTTAACACGCAACATATCAATTAAAAGGCTTATTAAACATGCACATCTCGATGTAGTGCATAAATATTAATGTAACTCGCCGTTTTTTTATATATCCTTTTACAGTTTCATTACATAACAAATTATCCAGATAAATTTTTACAACAAAAATAACAAATCTGTTTAAATAAACACAATTGTGACAGTACTTTTATTTAAAATAAAATTATTGGCCTATTTAAATTAGATTAATTTTAATTAATAAATATCCGATAGTCTTCGTTTGGCTAATAAATTGGCTCAAAATGACTCAATTGTCTAAACCAGACTCCATTATACTTTAGTCTTTAAAGCTGTAGAAATAACAAAAAATAATTAGGCTAACATGTCGAACTAACATTAACTGGCAAACATAACAGCCGTATCCTAAAGTACAAAATATACATTAACGCCGTAAAAATATTGTTACTCATATCATACTCGGTATTTTTTAAAATTGACTCCCAAAATTTACACGTTCACTAAAACCTATTTGGTACAACGTGTTAGCGGTGGCTTGTCATCGTCATTGGGTAAAAAACTGGTAATCATACTTTTATCACCCGATTCGAAAATCTCATTGGCGTGACAACTGTCACAGAAAAATTTTGGAATAATAAAACTATTATAGCGTTATTGCACTAGACTCGACTGTTCTGTTATTATCTTTTGTCATAAATCGCAACTTATTTACGATCAGCTTCTAAATGTGATTTACAGCGACAGCGTTATTAAGCATCTTTTAGTACCCGCATCCAGATAACACGACCATCGACAAATATATAATATCTGCAACATACCACATAATACGTGTTGTATATAATTTTATAAACTGCTGCCACGACCTGCGAAAACTTTACGATGTTTTTACTGCATACGTACAAGGTTTTTTTTACTTTTATTGTTCGCAGTATTTTGTCTTTTTAACATAAACACACTCAATGGCAATAACCACATAACAATCAAGAGTATAACTTAAGTATATTTTTATCAACGCATTCTTCAGGAGAAATCTAATTGGACCAGAAATGTTTGTTTCAGGTAATAGATGTAACATAGTTATGGCAATTACTTATACTTATACTTGCCTTTAGCACAGGTTATTGATCAACTTCCTAATCAATCCAGTATTATTATAATGAACTATCTGATGAAGGGTTCGAATTCTAGATAAAATATATAATAACATCTTCCTAATTATCTATCTAGACTATGGCATGAACTACTGAAGTAGAAACTTAAAAAGTTATCTTAATTTGAAATGTTTGTTATAAAATTGAAATTATCTTATAAAATATGCGGACAGGTTTATCTCAAAATTATCTAAAGCTCTAATAATACGGGGGAACCACTATTTATAGGTATGAGTAGCTAATTATATATAGACATTTGAATAAGATTTTCTTTGCTAATACTACTGTAGTCAAGAGTATTGGGAAACGTTTATGGTGTATCAGATTTTATTGAAGATTTTGTTGAAAAGACCTTATCTGTCAAACAAAATTCTGGCATATCGTGTTCATAATTTTAAAGTATTATTAGTTTACGGCGACGGGCTCACCACCTGTCACGTCGACCCGAAAATATCTTGGGTGGAAGGTGGGTCGAAGAGACTTAAATGTCTAGACTAGACCTCTGTCTACCCCTGCATTGGGAATTGCATGAGATACATTTATATTATATTTATAAAATTAGTATAAACAAAAAAAACATGACGCATAATTTACTGTTTCCATCTACAAAATGTTTATAAATTATCATGTCTGATAATTGATGCTGACTGACTTTAATAGCTTTGATTTAATTGTTTTTGACGCCAACTTGCGATTCATCCCGTAACCAAGAAACATAGTGAAATCGATAGTAACAGCGTTAACAGTTTTATGTATACGACAAATATACTTATATAATAAGTAAATATATAATAGTATTCGCTACTAGTACTTAAATATATAAAAGTATTTGTCACAGCAATTTCAAGATGAGTTGTTAAGGAGGGCCGTCGGGTTATCTCTTTTGTTACGCCTGTGATCCTTGTCATTGGCCTCATAAGTGCCTATAGTCTAAAACGGCGGTTTATAAGAAACGCTACGTGAATTTCTGGCCAGTACTGAATAATTACAGCGATCCAAAGCATTAGTGGACAGATCTGTAATCTGGCACAGACTGCACTTAAACGTCTATCGCCATCTCGATGTTTTGAGATAGCCATTTTTGTCTTTAATATCTACTTGAATTTCTATAAAATATAGCGAATACTTTCATACATAATTTTAAAGTATTTTTACTTACATTGTACTACATACTCTATTACAATAATTTTAGGATATTCTCATTCAAGTTAAATTTAATACTTATACTCATATCATTTGCATACTTCTACGATCAGAAATGACAAAGTTCCTTACAATATTTTACCCTAAACTAAATCCCAAAAAGGTAAAGTTAGAGTTTCCTAAATGAGTTATGTTGATTTATTAGCATATGAATGAGTGATTTTTCGACTTTTTATATACATATATAGACAACAATTTTGATACATGTTTACATCCTTATCGTGACTGCCTCTAGGTTGCGTGGTCATTTAGATCATAAAACAATAGAACAGTTGCAACTAGGGAATGCAATGCGCAGTTATGCAAATAGTGGGGGTCGTGACCGCAAGCATGAATATTGATACAGCATTGTTGAGATTGCAGATTTCCCTTGCGATACCCCGAACCTCTACTTTCTACGGACACGATTCGTAAACGAATTATCGTAAGTTGATTATCTGTTTTCATATAAGATCGATTTGAATTCATCGCTATCCAAAAAAGTATCTTCAATATTCAAACTATCTATGTTAGCTTCTGTAATATAAAAAGGCAATAAGAATGAGCAAAGGAGTACATAAACTTGAGCAAAAAATTCTCCTGTCTTGCGCAATACTTTTAGTGCGGAATGAATAGCATGGACACGCTGAAAACTGGTCACGCAGTCACAATGGTCGGTCAGGCTAACAAATGGCTTCAAAAACGTATATAACTTCGTCAAATGGTCATAAAATGAGAGCCGTTTTATGACGCACCTTTATAGCCGCGGGCTGCATAAGGATGAACGGCGGATGCCTTGCCTTGGTCTGGCATGCGCAAGACACTGGACATAGCGTAAATTATTTAAAAAAAAAACTACTATCTACAAGTAACTCGTATAACGCTTAATGTAATTTTCTATTTCGGAAATCCTTTAAAGATTCTATTGCCTAATACTTTTTTTGTTACGCACAAATTAAACATTTTTCTAATGGAAAAAATATCTTTAAATGTTAATTTATTTTCATTAATAAGAGACAACCGATGTTTATTTTAAAAAATATATCTCTTCACCATTCCCAAATCTGGGGTAGACATATGTCTAGGCAATTAAGTCCTTTCACTGAATTCATTTATTGGGACTAAGTGACAGATAGTGAGCATGTTGCCATGACATTTATGTTAAACTCAATGATATAAATCGTATGTATTTTTTTTAAATTGGACTAGCCTACCACCTGGGGATTGAACTCGGGTCTCATGACTCATGTAACTATCGCCCAAGCATCGCATAAGAATTGGTAAGTAATCCATTGATTACAATTATAAATGTATTTTTACTTTACTGAATGACATTGACATGACGTTTTATGATTACAAATTATAATCAATTATAATAAATATAATTATATGTTTAACAACGTTTTCGGAATAACATCCTAATTCACACTTTTGTACAAATAAGAAAAAATTCTAAGTTAACCTATTACGTACTTTTTATGGATTTTTAAAGCATATCTATGCTGAACTTTTATGTGATTAAATTAAAGAGAAAAAATAAAAAATGACACGGATAGGCAGAGGTCACGGGTTCGAATCTTGCCCGTGTCAGTTGAAATTTTAAAAACCTTTTTTCTCTTTAATTTAATCACATCTAAGCTAACCTGCTTTAAGTAATTTAATTATAAGTTGTTTTCGGTCTTAGTGTTTTAAACGTGCAGTTCCAATAAATTTTGTGTACATATGTTTTCGGTTGAAGGTGTGCTTTATTGGGAATGGCGTGAAGATATATTTTTTTTATAATAGAAATAAAACTTTAACTAAACTGTTTTATGCTTAACAATAGCATCTTTACAATGAATACTCATATAACTCCACAATTAAAATAATGTATACCATTCGTATCATTAGCGTAGCGTAGACATTACATAAGTAAACTCAAATTACTCACTCTCACAGGATGCAAGATAAATCGGAAAGATTTCTATGGGAGGCACAATGCGGATTTAAACCTGGAAGAGGATGCACGGATCAAATGTTTTCTCTCCGCATGATCACGGAGAAGCTTCTGGCTGCTAACCAGAAGATTTTCTGTGCTTTTGTTGGATCTTGAGAAAGCATTTGATAAGGTTGTAAGGAAGAAAATGTGGGAACTGTTGCCGGGGTATGGTGTGGATGGTCGATTGCTAAGGGCTGTGCAGTCACTTTACTGTGACTGTAAAGCCTGTGTGCGGGTAGGGCATGACCTGTCACCCATGTTTAGCGTCCAAACGGGCGTAAAACAGGGTTGTGTCATGTCTTCCTGGCTGTTCATACTGTATCTCGACAGCTGTTTACAGAAGCTGAAAGATATCTGTTTAACATAAAAGTAAATTGTCTGCTTTATGCTGATGATGCAGTGCTTATAGCACCATCAGAGGCAGAACTGCAGGCATTAGTCACGTGTATGAAAGAAGAATGTGAAATTAATGGTCTCCGTTTGAATGCTAATAAAACTAAGGTTCTGATATTTGAAAGGGACGAAGAAAGAACGAAGTGCGAAATTTGGGTAAATCAGGAATGTCTAGAACAGGTGAATGAAATTGTATACTTGGGGAGTGCGTTTAGCCGAGATGGAAGATGTGATTTAGATGTGGACAGGCGTGTCGCTGCTGGGAACAAAGTCAATGGTGCCCTGACTGCGTTAATCAAAAGGCAAGGCGGTGTGAAAAGTGCACGCCTTGCAATACATAACGCAGTGTTGGTACCGACTTTGTTATATGGCAGCGAAACCTGGGTATGCCAGAAGAAGCATAAAAGCAGGTTGAATGCAGTGGAGATGCGATCTCTTCGTAAAATGTGCGGCCTTACCATGGCCGACCGAAAGCGAAACGAAGAGATTCGCAATATGGCAGGTTTGAAAGATGACCTTATCTCAAAAATGGATAAGGGCCTGCTTCGATGGTTTGGCCACGTTGAGCGAATGAGTGAAGACCGAATGGTGAAGAAAATATATAGCGCGAAAGTTAATATTAAAAGGTGTCGAGGTAGACCGAGACTAACTTTCGAAGACCATGTGAGCAAATTGCTCGAAGAGGGGAGGGTCAAGAGTACTCGGATACCTAGACGTGCATGTATGAAGAAGATGATGAATCTGAAAGAAGCGAAAGAAGTATGTAGGGATCGTGACACTTGGCGATCTGTTCTCCCTGGCTACTCCGTCAGGGATTGTGCGTGAAGATAAATAAAAAAAAATAAAAATAATAACATTAGGCTATATAGAAAATCTAAAAGGATAGTCTGATATAAATTTTTAAGTTATAACTTAAGCAAAGGTGTATTTGTTTTTGTTCATTAATTTTATCATTGATCTCCAAATCTGTTAAGAATGTTAAACGAAGTAAAATTTCTCAAAAATAAGTTATTACTTATAATGAAATGTTAGGTTGCCGGACTTTCTACCTGCGACAGGTAGAACTTTACAAGGCGTTGAGAATGAACACGCAAGGAAGCTTACTAGCAGCAAGGCACTTTTTTCAAGTTATTCAAGAGCTTAATTAATTATTTGTTAATTATAAAAAGACTTCTCGAATAATTAATCGCTATTAAAATATCGTCTTTGGAAGATCAAAAAGGACTTAATTGTCTAGACTAGACCTCTGTCTACCGCTGTATTAGGAATTGCGTGAAGATATTAATTATGTATATTTTATGAGATAAATGTTACTTAAATATAAAAAAATATTTTTCTAATATTTAGAAAAAACCTTTAAATGGTAATAATTTGTTTAAAAGATCTTGAATAGGAGTGAGACAATGTGAATAATTGCTCATAAATATGTATACGAACTCTTTGATTATAAACTTCGTTCGAAATTTATCTTCCAAATTACTACCCGTAAAATTATACCCACTTAGATTAAAACGTTGCAATAGTCTTAAATCAAAATTAAATTATTACGCAAAACTCAGTCATGTTTAAGTTTGTTTTATTTTCTGCATAAGGCATCGTCATATATTTGATAAGTAACAATATTTGAGATGTTTTAAGTATATTAAAACATCTCGTAGTTTTATAGGTTTCCTCATTTTACCTTTAGTAAACCTAATTTTCTCCTACCCCATAATGAGGTGTTTTACCAGTTAAATAATCACAGTTAAATGATAACTTATACAAGGAAAGCCGTCAACATACCGTTTTGTCGGACAGGTATGAAGCGCCCTGAGCTGGACGAAAGAACGTAAATTATTTTTATGTACCTGCTCCGAATAAGATAACGGTGCAAAAGCTGAACATGGGTGTATGATTCTTAACATTTCACTAGCGCCATTTGCATTTTACTACTTTTATCAATGTACCTAAGCATTAAATTGCCGCGGGAGGCGTGAGACGTTGCGTCTTCATATGACCCGAGGTGATAAAAATGATAATTAATTGGATATAATTATTTTGTTGCACATTCGCCAATTGTATTATCGTACCATAGAGAATAACCATAACTATAAATTTTAGATGCTATAGCATATTTTTACATTATCATAATCAAGTTTATGACGCCAAAGAAAATTATGAAGATTTTTAATTAGTAAATATGAACTGCGAAGGAATGGAAACAAATTCGCATGTAAAATATAAAATTTACAGAGAATGATCAATTAGCGTCAAATTTTTTATCATATTTGACGCTAATTGATCGACTTGGTACCACAAATCTTATCTCTCTTAATTTTTTTTTTATAAATGTATTAATACTTAATAAGGACTTGAAAGTTGTAGTTTATTGTTATTAGTTCTAAAAATTATCTATTTCTATTGATAATCGGTGACATAACCTCTACTGTATTCGTACAGACTAGTAAAAGACGAACTACTAAATAACTGATAACTCCGTAGTACGTATAATTAAGACGAATCTCTCATCAATATGCTATTAGAAAATTTTTGTGGATATAAACTCGAAACTGATTCATATTGCACACTATTTATATAATTAATAATAAATAAATAAATATCTTCACGCAATTCCCAATACAGTGGTAGACAGAGGTATAGTCTAGACTCTAGTCGTCTAGTCGAAGGGACTTAATTAAGTCCCTTCGACCCACCTTCTACTGTATTTTCGGGACTACGTGACAGGTGGTGAGCCCGTCGTCATCTTTATATCCAAGCCAACGATATAATTCGTAAATAAGTTTTTATTGAAAATCCATTGGTAAATCCTCTTGACTCAAAATTCCGATCACCCAACCATTCGGCTATCGTGACTTATGATATATAAAACAATTAATGATATATAAAATTTATAACAATTTATGATACATAAAATTATGGAAAATATAATTATTATCTATAACAAATTTCTAATTTTCACTAATGTTCTAATTTACAAGTAACGGAGCTTTAAAAAATTTTTGAGTAAAGAAAAAATTTATTTCGTGTTTATATTTGTAGAAATACCCGGTTTTTCGGTCTTTTAATCTTTAAACTCTATCTGTTTTTATACTATGATGATACTAAAAGTCACGATAGCCGATTAATCCGGTGATCGAAATTTAGGTCAAGATTCATATTCACCTGGAGATCAAACTCGCTAGACGTCAGCAGACCGGTGACGTGCAGCGGAATCGAAGTTGCAAGGAGTCTGTACTGCAACAACCAATCCGCTTTTCCAAGAGCGGTGATTATTGCAAACCCCTTGTATAGGGAAAAGCAAAGTCCAATAGTAGATTTTTACAGGTAGTTGTGAGGTTAACGATATTAATATATCTCATCCTCTAAAAAATCACAAAAACACGTTGTAATAACTAAACTTAATATGTAAATCAAGGCCTTTTATCTTGTAACTTTTATGGCGGAGATCGTTATCACTGCCGTGCTCATTTGAGCATTTCCGAATTTCATTTTACTGATACAAGAGATGGATGCACCAGCTATGTACAATAAGGCATTAAATCAAATCAAACGTAATACGACGGAGGTGTGCCGGGCGCAGAATTAAAATGCAATAATATCTCCCGCGTGTTGTAATTCTGGCCTGTCTCAGATCTCAGACGATTATCGTAAAGTATTTATTTATCCAACGTTTCCTCGGGAGGTTAGATAGCATCAGGGAATCAATTTTACTGCGAAACGTCGCGGAGGCGTAAGTTTTGCGGCCCTTTAGTTACAGGTGGCGGTTATATCGGTGTAATAGTAACGTATTAGCTCCCGAGTTTCGGAATGTTTCAATACAAAGATGTAGATCCAATTATAGCAGTTATTTTAATTGTAATTAATTTTTTATTAAATGTAAATAAATACATATATCAATACTGACAACATCACATAAATTGCTCCAATCCCAAAGCTTAAGCACTTATGTGATGGAATCAGAAACAACGAAGGTACCGCAAACACCCTGACCCGAAAAGAGGAAAAAAGGTGTTTTTTACAGTGACCCGACCGGGAATCGAACGCGGGTCCTCAGAGCTGGCGACACATTGAAAACAGGTGTGTACCCCAATCGTCCACGGATGTCGATTCTTTTTTTAATTTACCGTTGACTCAAGTTGGAATAAGAATCAGGCATAACTTTCAACTTTTATCTGTGGGTGATAGAGCAGTGGATTAGAGTATTACGTTATACTCTTTTTCTTTGTTAACAATGTGGTACATGTAATTTTATTTTTTTAAAGTAAAATGACAATGTTGATACACTCATTGTTATTGTGTTATAATATAACGAAGTGTTTGTTATAAGCTTATGGGAATAACAAAATTTACTAATATGGGCCCCGTAGATATCACAAACATTAAAAAAAACTTGAACGAAAAAGGAAATAACAACTTTCATACCTAAACTGTGTTTTATAACAGTGGCGATTATGGCAAATGTTCTGCAGTGGACTTTAACAGGCCGTTATGATCTCTTGATGCAAACAATTAAATTACGTCTGAAACCAAGCTGAATTAATCATAATTATTAAAAAATCCTGAATGAATAATATAAAAAAGTAACCGTATTGAGAACGTTCTCGTTTATTGAAGTCAGTTTAAACCCATGTTTAACTAAACTTCCTAAAGCAAAATTGATGGCGAAAATATGCTCCGACGAAATGTAGGAAGAAAGGACTAATAAGTGTCTCTATCTTATTATCTCCAACTGCACCTGTATTTGGAATGCGTGAAGATTTATGTGTATGTATCCTAACTAAACTCTTAACATATCCAATAACACAAATCATTATAAACTAGAGTTAAGTACAAACTTATGAACTACAAGCCTGCATCTATAATATTGCCTACAGGATCACCATTGTATGACGTAGAAAGCAACAGAGCCTCCACAAACCGGTCCAACTCGCACACATGTAAAGAGTCCAATTAAACGTGATCCATGCCAACATTTGATATTTGTTTCCACTAAGGTCCATATAGGAAATAATAAGAGGCCACGCGGATCACGCTCAATTGGACGGTAGAGTCAACAGTGATAAGAAAGCTGGCGCAATAGACTGTCGGGGAACAATCTAATGTGCAATGATCGATATTAGAAAATTTTGTAGAAATACGAACTATAAATATATTTACAACAATAAATCAGGATGTATTTAAGAACGTATTAAATTAATACTGTATGAAGAAAAAAGAAAATTCTTAGTATAAACTTTGTACAATTTTTCTTTGAATTATCATGCTACTTCTACAGTATTTATATACTTACGATGACCATTTCAATAAATTATTTTGAAGAGAAGATGGTCAAGTGTACTTGGACACCTAAACGTACGTGTATAAATAAATGATGAATTTGAAAAAAGCGTATGCTATGTGAGTAACACTTAGCGATCTTTCCTCTCTAGCTACCACGTCAGGAACTGTGCGTGAAGATATTTAAACATTTATTTATTATATCACTCTGCTGCGCAAGATATTAATGAATGAAAGAAAATGAAAATTTTTGTGTCAGGTATATGTTTGTGTAGACAAATTATTAATTTGTAATTCTATATATGTTCGAAAATATATAGTGTATTTAAAAATAAAAAAATATATAAAATATCTTCACGCAATTCCCAATACAGGGGTAGACAGAGGTCAAGTCTAGACAATTAAGTCCCTTTGACCCACCTTCCACCGAAGATATTTTCGGGACAACGTGACAGATGGTGAGCCCGTCGCCACCTTTATGTCCAAGCCAACGATGAAATTCGTACATAATTTTTTGAAAAACTCATTGGTACTGCCACCTGGGGATCGAACTCGGGTCTCTCGACTCGAAATTCCGACCACCCAACAACTCGGCTATCGTGACTTTTTTAATTTTGTAATTAAGCTTCTGATTATCATTACCACCGCTATTTATAATAGTCTACACGAGTATATTTACTTTACGAAAATAGTCTCAAAATCAGAGACCAAATATTGTACTTCAGTTATCTAAAAACCTAATGGTAACATTGGTGATCGATTCTTTAATAGGCACATTTTTCGAATCCGCTTCGTGAGTTTGTCATTAATCGCATTTGACTTCACAAAGATTAATTTAATTATTTATAACTTTATATTTAATGTTGCTTGTAAAACTGCTAATAAAATTTACCAAAGTAAATTAGTACAAACGGGTCAATATCGCAATCTTTTTTTTTATAGAAAAGCAAGACAAACGAGCCCGCGGCTCTCGTGATGGTAAGTGATTACCGCCGCCCATGAACACCCGCAATACCAAAGACATCTCGGGCTTGTGTAGCGGTGCAATCGGTGAATAAGGAAAGTTTTTCAACTAGTACTATTACCACGGCACCCGTCGCTCCGAAGAACTCGGTCGAAGTTCTAAAGGTTGAGTTTACTCCTGAAGTTCCTAGACTTTGAGACTTTGGGCGACCACACCCCAGGATAACGTCTGTTTGCCAATTGACACGCCCTTGCCGTAACAATTGTAACTGGCCAACAGCGTTCCAAGCGCGTCGGACACCCTATCCCTTTTCTTAGAAAAGGGCACCGGTGTTCGGCCCTGCGGTGTACTTGTACACTTCGGGGTATTAAGTCTCATTTCGCGGGGACATCTCTCTTTAAGTTAACAAACCCCAAACCGCTCGCTGGGCGCTGTGCTGGGCCTCCGAAAGGTTTCACCCGGCTAAGTGGCCCGCGCTGAGGGGCGGGGGGGAGTGGTCAAGCGACATAGGAACCGTATCGTTCGCACGTCTACGAAATAAGCACATACATACATACATCAGGTACACACTACACTCAGTGTATAAGAATGTCGGATGAGGGGACCCACCCCTCCCGCCGACCTAGGGAACCACCGACAAGCGGCGGACAACGACGTTCGAAAGGACACTAGTGAAGCGAGACCTATTCAATCCCGAGAAATCGGTGATCTTACCTCCCGGGATAGCAAGACCGGGATACCGCAACCACTGCCGCGCACACGCATCGCCCCGACCCCGCGTCTACTGACCGGCGATCTGAGTATCGTCAGGTGGAAGACACGGAGGTCCTACAAGGGCGACTAGCCGCAAGACGTCGCACGCCGCCGAAATCGACGCTCCCGCGAAAAGGACAAAAACGCCTGTTCGGCATGAAGACCCGCCGCGATCGCCATCCTCATCCTCCTCGTCGGAGTATTCCCCAGCCACTGAAACGCAAGTTGAAGAGGAAGGGGGACCAGCACTTTACCCGGGAGGATGGGACTCTACCGAGTACGTCGGAATCTCCAATTTGGAAAGCGAGGCCGGAAATACGGTTGCTGTACCTGACGCTAGTTGTGTAACACAACTCAGCACGGGCCCGGCAACCAGTATAAATACGGAAGGAACGGACCTCGCAAAAGTCGAGACGACTTATGATGCCCCCACCCCTCTTGCAAACCTCCGTAGTGGGGTCAGCGTACAGAGGGGGGTCGCCTCGACCATACTAATCGAGCCAAAGAGGGGCATGGCTCAAAGCCGCTCTACCCCATCTCCCTCCGAAATGGAGGTTGAGACAAAGGCAGGGCAAAAACCAATGTCGCCGGTAGAAACACCGGTCGACAAAGCTGCCGTCTACGATGCCCAAACGTGGGGGGGGCCAACGCGCCCAGGAACGTCGTCCGCGTCGACGTACGCCACGATGGCAGCGGCACCCAAGTGCCCGCGCAGCCCACCTGTGCCATCACCTAGGAAGGTGGTGGCCAAGGAAAAGGAGGATAGCAAATATCCTCCTATAATAGTAGAGTGCCTACCAGAGTGGGCAAAACACTTCCGTGCCCTGCACAACATTTTAGGGCACGCGCCGAATGCGCGCCCCTTCGGGAAAGGGGTAAGATTCCGCCCGCATTCGGCTGATGAATACCGGAAGGTGCAGAGGTACCTAACGGAGCGCAGCAAGGAGGACGCAGCGCTCGCATGGTACTGCTATGCACCGACCGCGGAATTGCCCACTAAGGTGGGACTGCGTGGGCTACCAGCAGACACACATCCAGAAGATATCGAGGAGGCCCTTAAGGCATTGGGCTTTCCGTTACATTTGTGAGGGCAATCCCCGAAGAAAGGGAGACCGGGTTGCCTTTTCCACGTAAAATTACACCACCTTAGCCAAGAGGAGCTCAAGAGGCTGTATAACGTACACGAGCTCCTCTACATGCCCGGAGTAACGATCGAGGCATGGCAAGGCAGGAAGGCCCGGCTCAGTGCCACCGTTGCCAGGGGTTCGGACACTCCTCGGCAAACTGCTATCGCCCGGCCAATGTGTTAGATGCGCCGGGGATCACGTCGCATCAGATTGCCCCAAACCAAGGGATGGGCCACCGAAGTGCGCCAATTGCGGTAAGGCGCACTCGGCAAACGACAGAAGATGCGCTGTTATACAGCGCATCGCTCCTGAAGGGGATTAGAATGCCCCTCCCATCCCCCGCCAGCGCATGCGCCGCGGCAAAATACGCACAGAGGTGCACCATCAGTCGCAGAGGGCGCACCCGATGCGAGACCCATGCCACAGCCGCGACAGCCGCGGCGCCTGGAGGTGGCAACAGAAGTGGCACCAGCCACTAAACCTGGAAAGTTAGCAGCGGTCACAACTCTGCAACCGCCAGCTAACGTGGCCACGGAGAGGGAGGTCCCTCTCCACTAAGAGGAAGAGGAGGGGAAGAAGAAGAAAAGAAGACGGCCAAGTCCGAGGCCAGGGTGACCTCCACACCCATACCCCTCCCATTGCCACCATCCAGCCAGGGCCAGCAGTTGCCAACACGCAAGGAAATGTAACTCAGCATGTGCGAGTGCAACACCCAGCTCCGAGCACAAGCCTCAAGGGAGAACCGAGGCCTCCCCTCAAATAACACCCGTGCCGACTACGATCGAGGCTGCACTAGCACAATTGGTCACAGTCGTCATGAAAATCCTAGGCGACGTCCTAGCGGCGATGACCACGGGAGCTGACCCACTCACGGCTATTTTGACAGCCCTGACCCACCTGACAATGGCAAGAAATGGCTGAGCTCCGGGTAATGTACTGGAACCCAGGCGGCATCCAACAACAAGCCGCCAGTCTCCGCACTATGGTGCAGCAGCACGGAATCCAGGTCGTGTTGCTAGGGGAGACTAAACTCAGACCCGGACGCCATTTCAAGATCCCCAATTTCTTCGTGTATCGTCGCGACGAGGTCTCTCCCGAAGGAAAGGCCTACAGAGGCACGGCCATTTTGGTTAGGAGAGACCTAGTGCATGAGGAATTGGAGCTGCTGCCATTTATTTCAACCAGGAGCATTGGGATACTCCTGAAGACGGCCGGTGTGGAGCTAAGGATCTACGCAGCGTACCGCCCACCCGGCCCTCCTCTCTGCCCCTCGGACATCCGAGCCGTCATGGACAACAGTTCTCCTGCCATTATGGCAGGAGATTTCAACGCCAAGCACCTGGCATGGGGTTCGCGCATCATGAACCCCGCCGGCAGGAGACTGTTTGAAGACGCCGAAGAAGGGGATATGAAGTGCTGGGACCAGGAGCTCCCACACATATCCCCACGACAACAACACATCGGCCGGATGTCCTGGATATAGTTCTCTGCCAAGGAATCACATGTCCGGTCCAAGTGGAGGTGCTGTATGACCTGGACACGCAGCACCTACCAATTCTCATTACCATGTCGACCAGCGCCGACTCCGTAGTGCCCCGGGGCCTCCGAACGAAGACCAACTGGGAGCAATACAGAAGAGCGCTGGCGAACCTTACCTACGGTGCGAGTATAACATCTGGAGAAGAGGTAGAAGTGGCCGCTAAATATATCTGTGAAAAGATACATCAAGAGTATCTAGCGGCCACCAGGACAATACCTGACACGCACCGTGGGGAGGTACTCCCACGGAGGCTCAAAACTCTCCTAGAGGAGAAACGATCCACTAGGAAGCTTTGGGCTAGAACCAGATGTCCCAAAGTAAAGGCAAAACTCAACTCCATTACCGAAAAGCTGTCGGAAGGGATAAAGGCCTTCCGAGGCGAGTCATGGAACGCTCGCATCGAGGAGGCCTCGGAACATCCAGCCTCGCTATATCAGCTCACCCGACAGCTTTCGCGCACACCACAGCCCATTTGCCCACTAGTGGACAGCACAGGAAAACGGCACTACGGAGCACGAGACCGGGCCGAGATCCTGGCAGAACATTTAGAGGGGCAGTTCAAACCCAATACTGCTGCTGCTGTCGTCGCAGACTTCCACAGGAGGTTGAGCATTGTGTACAGGAGTTCCTGACGAGCCCGGCGCCACCATTAGGAGGGACGATTTCATGTCCCCTTCTGAAGTAAGAAGAGTGGCACAGCGCCTACCACTACGGAAAGCGCCGGGCAACGATTGCATAACCACTACTGCAATAAGACAGCTGCCTAGGAAAGGGATCGTAGCACTGACCCGTTTGTTCAACGGGGTGCTACGCACCCAACACTACCCTTCCAAGTGGAAGGAAGGGAAAATCATAGTGCTGCCGAAGCCGGGGAAAAACAGAAGACACCCGGCAAGCTACCGTCCCATCACGCTACTGTCGTATGTAGCAAAGCTTTTTGAAAGGCTGCTGCTGCGGAGACTGCGACCACATGCAGAGCTCCGAAAGGAGCAATTCGGATTCCGCAGCGGCCACTCCACCACGGCGCAGCTGACCCGAGTGCTACACTACCTAGCGGCCGAAACCCATCTCGGCCGCTCCTGTCTGGGGGTCTTTCTCGACATAGAAGGCCTTCGACCGGGTGTGGCACACGGGTCTAATCTAAATTAATAAGCAACACCACAACGCCGCCAGCGCTCATACGACTAGTGGCGTCATTTCTGGAGGACGGAGCTTCTGTGTTAGCGTCGAGAGGATCGACTCGGCAGCACGAAGGATAGAGGCAGGAGTGCCACAAGGCAGCTGTCTTTCTCCGCACCTGTACGCAGTTTACACCAACGACATCCCCACACTTGAAGGTCGCGTCCAAGAATGGGAACAAGATGTCATGCTCGCCCTCTACGCAGACGACAGCGCGTATTTTACGTCGTCCGTCGGGCAGACATTGCAGCCAGGAGGATGCAATGTCTGCTGAACCTGCTGCCTGAATGGCTAGACAAATGGCGCATGGCCGTGAACGTTGGCAAGACATGCGCCATAATTGTCAATAGACAGGGACGTGTACCACCACCACTCAAGCTCCGAGGCCAGGATGTAGAGTGGAAGAAAACAGTAACCTACCTTGGATGCCAGATTGACCGCTCTCTACGTATGACCCCTCAGGTCGAATACGTCATGCAGCGCGCAAGAGCTGCGAGGGCGGTCCTCCGTCCGGTTCTGGCATCCAACCTGCCAACGAAGACCAAGGTAGGGATCTACAAGACCTACATCCGCTCGCGAATCACATATGCTGCACCAGCGTGGTACGCGTTCACATCTCCGCACAGCGGAAAAGATTGCAGGTTCAGCAGAACATTTCCCTAAGAACGATTGTGGGAGCTGGTCGTTACGTCCGGAATGACGTCATCGCCAGAGATCTTAAAATCGAATCTATCCACGACTTTGTGGTCCACTTGGCGCGGAAAATGTATGACCGCGCTGATAATGGGCCACATGAACACCTGCGCGACCTGGCGTCCTTATCGGACCTCCTGCCGCAGCACGCTCGACCACCAGAGCGGCGACCTCTCCCTAGGGAATTGTTGCAGCCACCACCCGACCTCGTTGAGGGGGAGGACGGGGAAGAGTGAAAGACCCGACGCATGGCGTAAAATACGCAACACACCGACATGTATACCGCAGAAAGCGGTACCCAGGACCGGGGGAGCAGCAGCCCCCTGAGAAGACGCCCGGGCAATGAGGCTTGCCTCGAGGCCCGATACCTGCGAAAGCAGAAGAAATCCGCTCACGCTCACCAAAGACATAGCAGATGCGTTGCCGGCCTTAGAGTGCCCCCCCTCCCCAGAATTGGGAGAGCGGGGTATGTGGGCCTCCGATTATCTGCACTCACCAGACGAAACGCAGAAGTTTGTTAGACTTCTATTTCACGCCGGCATTCTGAGAGGTCGTGTTACTTCCCCGGTCGAGCCGGCCCATTCATGCAACAACAAAAGCTGACGCGTGGCTCTACCACTTCTCTCGAAGTCAACTCTCTCTCGGTGTAAACGATTCGATTTTATATCTCGTTCTCACGCCTAGTTTTACTCGCCGTGAAGGTTAAATAGTATATATTATAAAAGGTTTTGGAATTGAAGATTGTTACTTATTACGTTAAGACGTACTGGACGTACGTAAGATCCTGCCGGAGAAGAGTTTCATTATTTTTGTTTCATTATATGTAAATCCTAACGCAAACTCTATCTAAGAAAGTACTATTTAGACTGATTGCATAAAAATATACATTGTTTTTCTTAGTTTGAAATGGTAATAGAGCCCACATAGTAGCTTTAGTTTATTACAATCGGCCAAATACTTGGCCGTGTGGTATCAACACAAAAGTTTATCACGACCTCTGATTCCGTTGATGACGAAGGGGTCAAAAGGGAAAAGCTTAAAAATGTCAATATATCGCCTGGTACTGCAATCCCCAACCCAAATACCAAATATTTAATTTCTAATATACCCTTACCTATTCTTATTTTATTGTTCTGTTTTTATAATATTTTTATCTCTGTTTTTATAATATTTTAAAACAAACCGAATAATTTATTGAACTTAAAAGAAAAAGTGGCGCACCTACCTTAATGGATTTTTTTCAACGATAACGCTTTTAAAGGACGAGCCACCCATAATCGTTATCAATTGTGTTTCAGAATGCATTTGGTCGAGGCGGGTTGAAAGAAACTTGGATTTAACGTTTAAAGTTTTCTCCAATCGGCACGTCCGCTCTAAACACCAATAAATTCATTGATAAAAGTGAAACGTTAATAAGTTAAAAACCTCCGACAGTAATTCAGCAATTTTCGTTCATGCTCTTCGCTGATAGCCTTTTGACAAATTAATTCAGTTCCGTAAGAGCAATTTATAAACATATGTAACAATCAAAGACTAATGCATATCCTATCCACATCCCATATTATCCACCCTGACTGGGTTTCATCAAAATACGAACAACAAAGTAAATATAAGGTATTCAAATAAAGACCTAGAAATAGAACAAAGAATTAGTTGGAACACTAACTGAAGATTAAATGCACCACATACGGTAAACTATTAGCATTGGCGTGAAATAATGAACACTATTTCGCAATATAACGTAACTTGTACGTTCATTAAAGCGGGTGTCGATGCCCGCGCTGGCGGGTGCGCAATGCATAAATCAGCCAGGGGAATGCAGCCAGGCGCCCTAATGCGCTTTTGGTGTCGACTGATAGCTCACACCCTTTCGAAATTACTTCAATCGGCCCACAACGCAATCATATCCATGAGTGATTTTCTTATGGCCTTCTGTAGAATTAAATGAATCGTGAATGAATCTTTCAGTACGGCGAAATAATAAATAATAATTTATTAGTTATTGCAATAATTACTCGTGGTCTCTGGCTCTTGAACCAGAATATGTTTCTCAAAAATCAATACCCAAGTCATAAGCTTGTGCAAAAAATAAAGTGAAATTTGAAAGAAAAATCCAAAATATATCACACACACACACACACACGCGCGCGCACGCACACACACGCACACACATACACACAAACACACACACACACACACACACACACACACACACACACACATTTCTAATAAGTTACAAATTGTATAATGTTAATTGAGCTTACTGTGTACAAAATTTACATTTGTTAACTTTGAAAATCAAGACAGAATGTTTCGTTTAACCAGTATGTCGAGTAAAAATACTGGTTATCAATATTTCTTTAACTGTTTCACGACAGGAATTATTTAAATGACAAAAATGGGTAAAACTTTTAAACATACGTAGAGATTCGCACTGTAAGGATAAAATGCACCTGTGGGCAACTATTATTTATCAATAACCTACTCATAAAAATTATAATTACAAGTAAAGAGATGCGTTTGTAAGAATAAATAAATAAATACAAAAATGTGGGAAACATTACAGACATTGCCGATCCCAAAGTAAGTAGCTAATACACTACCATAGTACGCATACGAATAGTAATGGTATGAAATCGGTAACAACGATAGATATCAAAAACACTCACATCAAATACAATGTTGTAAAAGTGTTTTTCTACATTGATTCGTTCGGGATTCGAACCCGAGACCTTAGAACTGATGAAAACAGTTGACGACTTGCTTGAACGAGTAGTGTAGACAACTACACCACTCGTTCAAGCAAGTTGTCAAATTGAATTGAAGAATAAATGCTGCTTTTATCGGTACCCGACCCGTTTTATAACATTTTTTTACTAATGCAATAACCAGATCGAGATATGGTATCAAAAGCCATGGATGTGCATAAAAGTTTGAAATATTATAAAGACTTCGCCGTTCGTAAGTTTGGTTTAAATATTGTATCTTTGCAAAATCTCAGAGAATATGTGAGCAGTTATCAGAAACCCTATAAAGTTAGCCTCATGCACAGCGCATTATCGTAATATAAGTCCGTATTGCGCGTTATAAATTGACTTTCTGATTGGTTTTTGGGTCCATTGGAATTTATTTTTATAAAATACCACAGTATACTATGCGATATTCAAATTATCATGAGTCAACAAAGAGAAGACAAAAATTAAATTTTAGAAGAACATGCGTGACGATTAATTTGCATAAATAAAAAAATATCTTCATGCATTCCCAATAGAGGGGTAGTACAGAGGTCTCGACAATTAAGTCTTTGCGCCCCACTCAATCAAAGACAAATCAAAGACATTTTTTGAGACAATGTCAATGACAGCTGGTGAGTCCATCGCCGTCTTTTTGTTCAAGTCAACGATATAATTCATAGTCAACGATATAATTTTTGAAAATTCCCATTGGTACAAGCCTGCCACCTGAGCACCGGGTCGAGTTTGATCCCCAGGTGAATGTGAATCTTGACTTAAATTCCGATTACGTTTCCAATCGGCTATCATACATTTAGTATAAATCGTTCATAAGTTTTGAAAGAACCCATCGGTACGAGCCTTGGGGATCGAACGTTGGTCTCGTGACTCGAATTCCGATCACCCAACCACTCGGCTATAGTGACTATTTAAGAGAAAGTATTAGCAGAGTGAAGAGAACATTTGTATAGTTTTGTTCCGGAAGATTTTTGTATATACAACTTTTGAAAAACTACAATAGACCATTGAATATTATGTTATAAAAAAGTACGTTTCATATAATCTTTGTAAATTTCAGGTTGAATGTATGAGATATCGTTACGAGACACAACTTATCGTTAATTTAGAGGTTAAGATTAGGCTCACCTGCCGACATGCACTAACGAGCATTTGTTTTACTTATTTTTATTTTAACAGGAGTATGGTGCCGATGTTTTGTCTTTTGCCGACGTTTGTGCAAATTTAATTGGATTATCCTTTTCAAAAGATAACGTATTATACTTTCTTTCTTTAAGCGGTGTTTTTTTAAAACATTTTACAATAGATTCTTATCATTTTTCACAACGCGATAGCATTGTTGGTACGACAGACGAATAGGTAAACATTTATGTGATGAAAAAAAATGTTTAAAATCAAGCCGTGGAGGTGTAGATACATATGTAAATATGTAATTATGTAAGTATATTCTAAAATTGACTTGGATTCTAAGACGGCGAAAGACTCACCATCTGCCATATTGACATCCCATCATGCTGTCTAGACTTCTGTATATCGCAGCATGAGAATAATGCGTGAACATTTATTTCCTTTTATTACTTTTTCTTATTAATTTCTTATCCTTTTTAAAATATGTTAAAAAAATAACAAATTGATATATGTAAAATAAAATATAGTTAATTTACCTTAGTTGTAGTTGACTGCAATGGTGTTTCCGATGACACGGCGCAAATTTCAACTTCATATCTCCCAATGCCTGCTTCTCGATCCAAAGAAACAGCTGTCGATAGGATGCCTAAGGATGAATCAATATCAAATAATCTATCCACCTGTCTTCCATCACCCGTCACATTAACGATATAATATTCTAATGATAACCGATAGTTATTTGTCACATTTAAAATAGCAGTCCCAGCTGGTTCATTTTCAGCTACTGATACGGAATTCACATTAGTCCACACGATTCCTTCCAGTTCAGTTCCTCCCATAATTACTGTAAGATAAGTTTCAGTGCTTCTTTGCTCACTCAAAACGGCCTCATCGGTAGCTTTAATGACTAGATTCCATCTGGCTTCTGGGGTGGTTGGAGGATACCGTAAAACTAGGGCACCATTACTTCTATGTAGGTCAAAAATATCATTTCCACCATGCATAAGCTTGTACGTAACCAAACCGTTTGTCCCTGAATCTAAATCTCTAGCCAACACATTCATAATATAGATACCACGGTTTACGCTTCTTCCTAGACGCTCTGAATTGATTACAGCAGCATTCATAGAAACAAAAATGGGTGCATTATCATTTATATCTTCTACAATTACAGTTACCAATTTTTCCGCTGAAAGCCTTGCAGACACCGGCTCGGCTCTGTCATAGGCAACAACCGTAATACGAAACGTATCTGTGCTTTCTCTATCAATAGGTAATAATGTATGTATTACTCCTGTTACGTTGTTTATTGCAAAATGTCGTCTACCATCGTTAGGATCCTGATGTGTAATTGAGTAATAGACTTTTCCGTTTAACCCTGAATCAGGGTCTTCAGCGGTAACTGTTACAATAGGGGTATGAATAGGAATACCTTCTCTGATTTGTCGTACAATAGCTGTATTTGTGAACACGGGTGCATTATCATTTGCATCAATTACATTAACAGTAAACGGAATACTTGATGATAAACTTGGATTACCATTATCCGTTGCGGTTATATTCAAAATATATGTACTTAGATCTTCATAATCTAAATGTTTGTGTAGGAAAAGTTCACCAGAATAACTGTCGATAAAAAAAGTTTCTTTTCTGTTTCCAGATGTTATTGAAAATTGCACTTCATTGTTAATTCCTAGATCAGCATCATTTGCGTGAAATTGTATAATTTTCTTATTGATTGGTTCCGTCTCTAAAACTGATACTTTCATTTGAGTTTGTGTAAATACCGGAGCATTATCATTTTCATCAAGAACATCAACAGAAATCGTTGTTGTGGCAGACAAACTTATTAATTGACCTGAATCATGTGCCATAACAGTAAGTTTATATTTATCTATACTTTCCCTATCGAGTTGTTTATTAATAAATAATTGCCCTGTAGCTTCGTCCAGTGAAAACTTTTCCATATCATCACCACCAATTAACTTGTAATATATATCTCCATTTAAGCCTTCATCTGCATCTGAAGAATATATTCTCATTATTGATGCTCCTACAGTAGCACCTTCGGACACTTCAACTTTATATGGAATCCGATTAAAAACTGGAGCATTATCATTAACGTCTGTAATATAAATAGTTACCCGAACAGAATCTGATAATTTAACTTTACCGTTATCGCTAACAGTGACAGTCAACGTTATATAGTTCTGTCCGGTAGTATGTGCCAAATTTTCACGGTCAAAAGATTTTGATGTTCTAATAAATCCATTTCTAGAATCTATTCTAAAATCATTCTGAGCTATTGGTAAACTGAAAGTAAGTTCAGCATTTCTTCCAATGTCCTTATCAACTGCTGTTAATTTACCAACGAACGTATCCGGTGGCTCATTTTCTTTTATTTTAAAAATAAATGTTGTATTTGTGAATTGTGGGCTATTGTCGTTTTCGTCTAATACGTGTATTACTACTGGAACTTGTGAGGATCTGGCAGGTTTGCCATTGTCGGTAGCTACAATAGTTAAAGAGTAATAATCTCTCTCTTCTCTATCTAATGCACTTTTAACATAAATGTAACCGTCGGGAAAAACTCCAAATTTTCCATCGGAATTCCCTTCTGCAATGAAATAGGATATTCTACCATTAGAGCCTAAATCTGCATCGGAAGCTGATATAGCGAAGAATCTCGTATTTACTAACGTTGATTCCAACAAAGATGTCTCATATGATGTATGATCAAATACGGGGGTGTGATCATTTACATCCGTGATTATTGCCGCTATTGCATGTTTTGTAGCAAGAGCTGGTTGTCCATGATCAGTAGCCGTTACTTCAAGTGATATAGTACTTCCTGGTTCGCTGAATACAGCTTTATTTAAATAAATTACCCCAGTCGTTTCAGATATACGAAAACTGTTATCGGGATTATAAGTTAACTGATATGTTATCGTTCTGTTTGAACCAGAATCTCTATCTGTAGCTCGAGCAAAATAAACTTCTTGTCCTACAGCCGTATTTTCAGGTATATTTATTTCATCTTTATCTTCTATAAACAACGGATAATTGTCATTTACATCTAAAACAGAAATATTAACTGTAGTAAATCCGAATGCTAAACCACTTCTCGCCATAACTTTAAGATAAAATGTCATTTTATCTTCACGATCTATATATGATTCTGTCGATATGACTCCGCTTTTTTCATCTAGTTTAAATATATGTTTAAAGTCGCCTTCTACAATGTAAAAAGAAGTTAAATCACTAGACATTTTTGCTTTAATTTCACCAACATACCGACCAACTTTTGTTTTTGACAATCCATCGTCTTCAAGTATTTTGAACCTGTACCCATCAAAATTTTCAAAATCTAAATTCTTACTTTGTGAGGCTTTAATGATTTCCACAATTGCATTTTCACTTGCACGTCTTTTACCTTTATCTTTACATGAAATTCGTAATGAATACATGGATTTTGTGGCTTTATGAAAATCTTTGATTAAAATTATATTTCCAGTTAAAGGCTCAACATCGAAATATCCATCTCCACCACTTTCTAATTTAAATGTTATTTTTGCGTTTTCACCTTCATCGTAGTCCACAGCTTTCACTTGCAGTATTTTGGAACCAGGAGGTAAACTGTCACTAATTGTCTCCAAATACCTTTGTGGATAAAAGAAAGGGTCGTTGTCGTTAACATCAATAACCTTCAAAAATATTTTAGCAGTTGATGATTGAGATGGAAAACCTTGATCTTTAGCAAGCACTTGTATTTCATACAGTGGTATTCTTTCTCTATCTAATTCAATAATGGTACTTAGTTGTCCTGTTATAGGATCTAAAATAAACGTATTCGGATACTTTCTTTCCATACTCGGGGGCAAATAATAAGAAACAGAACCATTCGTCCCTTGATCATAATCAGAAGCTGTTAAAATAAGTATATCTTTTACAGGTTTAATATTTTCATGGATGGTGGCATTTATTACAGACTGGGTAAAAGTAGGAGCTTCATCATTTTCATCTAATATAGTTACTTTTAATCTTGTGTATGCCCATTTAGGATTGGGACCACCATCCCTAGCTGACACGTTTAGTTCGACTGTGCCTTGAATTTCCCGATCTAATATTGACTTAGTCGTAACTAATCCCGTCAAATGGTCAATAAAAAACCATTGTTGTTGATTTCCGTCATAAAAATCATAATATATTTCTGCATTTACACCAGTATCCTCGTCAGTTGCCGTTATTCCTGCAACAAAAGTACCTGAAGGAGCAAGTTCACTTAGTATAGCCGAATACTCAGATTTTTCAAATACTGGTTCGTGATCATTCACATCATTGACATGTATCACTAAGAAGGAGGTACTTGTTCGCGGCGGTACTCCTCTGTCTGTAGCAACTACTGTTAAATTGTATTTGCTAATTTCTTCTCTATCTAAAACTCCATTTACATGAACAATGTAAACACTTGATGAATTCTCTAAACGAAAATGGTTAAGCTCATTACCAGATACGATACTAACACTGGTGATACCATTTAATCCTGCGTCTAAATCGGTCACTGTGATAGCAGCAACCAACGATCCATTTTTAGCATTTTCATCCACAGTTGCGAAATTTGCTGTTGAAGGCACGTACGTAAAGGTTATTACAGGATCATGATCATTTGCATCTATAAGATTTACTGTTACATATGTTCGAGCATCCTGTCGAGGTACACCGTGATCTTTAGCAATAACGGTTAGGACACAAGTCATATTACAAGTAGAGTTGATGCAATACTTAGGGCATGTCAGTTTTTTCAATGTCGTTATTACTCCTGATTCAGGATCAACTGCGAACTGCTTTTCACTGTCAGTTACTTCATAGGTTATTTTACTATTATCACCTAAATCACTGTCCGTCGCAGTTACTTTCAGAACCACAGTTCCAGGTGGTACACTTTCATTTAACGACACTGAAAAGTCACTTTGATCGAAAATAGGTGGATTGTCATTTACATCTAATATAGTAACATTAACCTGAAGGTACCCGTATTTCGGAGGACTGCCTCCATCCCTAGCCGAAATATTCAAAACATAAAAATCATTGGTTTCACGGTCTAATTTTCCCGTCGTTTCAAGATGTAAATATGAGGTTTGTCCACTTGGATTAACGGTTACATTCAAACGAAACTTTCCTTCATTATCGCCATCAACTATTCTGTAGTCATTAGCAATACCATTCTCTCCTAAATCTTTATCAGTTGCCGCATCTAATAATAATTTTGTTCCAGCCGCAGCGCTCTCTGAAAACGCTACAGCAATACTTGGCTCAGGAAATTCTGGATAATTGTCATTAACATCTGTCACCCTTATCCGTACTTCTATTGGATATGTTGGCTGGCTCGATAAAATAACAAAAGCATAGCGGTCAACACTTTCTCGGTCTAATACAATGTTACTCTTTATTTCACCTGATATCGAATCAAGAACGAATTCCTTTGGAGGTTCATTGAAACGATAAGTAAATCCTGGTTTAATCGGAATTTTTCCAACTACACTGCCCACGGGCTGAGCTTCAGCTATTCGTAGGTCGATGCCGGTATCTACAGCACGTGACTGCATCTGTTCGGCGGCGGCGCCAGCGCCCGCGCCGGTGAGCAGCACCACCGCGACCAGCACCACGTGCCACCGCCCCATGGTGGTCATGACATCGACAGAAGCATCGTAAAGATTTTCTCTTTTCGGCAAAGTATAAAGTACGCCTGAAGCGGTCACTGTATCCCGTTCGCGCAGACTCGCGCGCTCATTCGACTCAGGTATGCAACATGGCCGCAACGACCTGCGCGAGCACGAATATCTCACGGGAGACCGACCCGTCGTTGCGCCTACGCTGTCACATTCATTCGTAAATACACGTGACACTCACTATCTACACTAGTCTAAAACAATCCCGAATAGTCACAATACCACTCTAACGAATCCCGTATATAACAACACAATGTTCAAGTGACTTTCAAAACACTTAGTCAGAATATATTACGGTAACACACGAGATATGTTCTGTATGTGGCAAACGGTCTGCGTCACAGCTGGCGCGGTACTGGCGGGCGGAGGCTTTCATGACGCCCCGCAATGTCCCCGCATCGAAATAACCCCTCCCCGCTTCTTTAAAAGCTTTGCCTTTTGCTGCGTGATCACGAAACTATAATGGCCGCCTAAGGATTCTACTATTTATTGTTCTGTACTAGTCACTCGCAGCGCCAAAAAAAATTTGCTAGAGACACAATTACTTATTGAAGCTTCCATGTGTATAGACTGTTCAAACAATTATCTTATTAATAAGTAATAGAATTATTAATAAGTGATAATTAGATGAAAAACGTATTAAAATTAAAAAAATAAATAAAAACCTTAACATATAAAATATTTTTATATAATTATATAACAATCCCTTAATGAATGAACTTAAACTATAATAACATTCTGTTCCAAAAAACGCGTTGAAGTCTTTTGTATGTGGAGACATGGGTTTTCGATTAAAATATTATATTAATAAAATGAAAATGTTAGTAATCTGAATAATGAAAGTGAAATTATTATCAATGTTATCACGACATTTGCAACTCAATATGTATATGTTATATTTATTCCTGCGGTCTCAGCGTAAAAAATTACAACTCGTTTGTTAGAAACTAGCTAAGAGAGACTCTTAACTTAGTTTTCATATTAAGGGTCACAAGAGTTGACGCGGACGGTGAGGTTGAGAAGACCTTAAAAGTGGCAGTTGGCTACCGACCGACGTTCTAACCATTTATAAAAATTACAGATAAAAATGAAGTGCAATAAGTACGGACTGGAGCGTCTAATACTGCAAGTCCTCTTTATGGGGTAGGCCTACGAGCTTCAATAGCCTCTTACTAGATTTCTACATAATTTTATGAACTTAAAATGGACTTTCATTCTTTTCTACAAAGTATGTAAATATTTAATAAATAAATAAAAATATATGAAATATTAATTTAGTAAATTTATTTTATGTTACTTATGTTTTACTAGTTAAATTTAATACTAGAGCTAATAATTGTTATCTATTATTTTATCCCTTATAAAACTGTTACAAATAAACATACTATTTGTATAAACCTCCGAATATTAGAGGCGGTTAATTATTTTTTTATTTCTACCGTCTGATACCAATTATTTAATTAATTAAGAAAGCTTTGAGCCTTATATAAGACGATCTTGATTTCAACAAGGCCATCTTTTGGTAAAGTGAAACAACTTATAACGACAAAGCAATGAACTAGCACTTTCCATCAGTAGTACGGACTTTCTCCGTTAGATGGCTCCTATGTAAATATATACAGAACTTTTTGGAGAACTTTCTTTTTTTAAACGAAAAATATTGAAAAGGGTTATTATATTAAATACAATATTTTTTAAATAATTTTAAACAAGTTACAAAATTATACAATGTCATATTTTTAACTGACTTCAAAAATCAGGGAAGGTTCTCATTTCGGTTTTTATTTCATTAAATACTCCAATTTTAAAACTATACGGAGAGAGATTTAGCAATAAACAGTTTTATGTTCGTATTTTTTAAAAATTAAATAACAAAAAAAAATTTTTAAACAATTTGTCAACAAATTTCTTATTGTTAATTGCCAATTTAACGAAGAAAACTTTTTTATTTTCACCAAATTACTCTTACTGTAGAGGTCTAAACAATGAAGAAACTCTTAATAATTAATAAAATAAAATGCCTTCATAATGAACGTCCAACCATATCGTTGCTGACTGCAGAAACACTCTAAGGTAAATGAGTAAAAATAAAACCAAGTAATGGCTTCTGCCTTGCACCAAATATTGAGACTTTTTGAGTTTGTCAAGCAGATTGACGATCACATCACAATTTTCAAGGCTTCTCCCTTAGCCGCCTCTACCGTAACCCGTGGGAACAATGACGTATAGTACATCCTTATTAAATTCACAAATTACATGTCTCAAAATATACATGTGTATTGCGATCAGTATTACGTGTTTCTTATATCGTCGTTATGAAAGACAAGGTGTACCTTGTGTTTTTTCATCAACTCTTACTTTTCATATATAAATATTTAAATGTAAATCAAAGACTATTGTTACATATGTAGATCATTATTCACGAGAGCTGAGTGGTTAGGTAACCGAAATACATGTCGAGAGACCGAAATACTATTTTTAGGTGGCAGTGCAAAAAAATGTCTTTTTAAAAGATCATTGGCTTAATAAATATTGGTAAAATAACAGTGAAAAAATTTTAAAATTTATCATTTATGAAAAATAAAATTAAGTCCTTTATTTGTTTTCGATAAGAATTTTTTTATAGATTTTACCATAGCTAGGTACCACAAAGGACGTGGGTTTGAATTCGATCCCGTGTAATTGTTATTTCAAACATTATTTCTCTTTAATTTAATAACAAAAAATCACTACAACTTATAACTATTTTAACACAAAAAATATATTTTATATATCTTTTTATAGATTAAAATTATAGGTGAAAACTACGGGGTTTAGCAACATAAAATTACGTAACATCACATCTGCTATGTGGGCTCAGATATAGAAGCGACCAAGTCTAGGCCTTCGTTTCATTCATGAATTTTAGTTCTTACGTCAGTATCCCCCCTGGTGGAGGCGCGGTTTCACCCTTAAAGCAGGAGCATCGCGCATACACTGGAATGGGCAAGTGACGTCAAAGCTTTCATGCAACAAGTGTTCTGTACATAAAAATATACTAAGTCTGAACATCAGTAAATTTTTATCTAAGTGAAATCATTTATCCATTTTAATTACATATTTGCTAGAATTGACCTGATCAGTATTTTATAATCATAAGGGATTATTTTATATTTATTTTTATAAGGGATTAATTTATAATTTTTTATTTTGATCAAATTAAACTGCTATTAACAAGGGAGGTATGATACATAACATTTTAGCAATAACTATTAAGCACGTTTATTCATGAAACGGACTTATCTCAGAGAAGAAACACTTACTTTACGTGTTCCATATTTATATTTTCATATACCACATTTTTTGGACAAGTTGCATACGTACAAGGCTTCTCCTTAAAGATTAAACCAGAAGTAAATTTGAACTAGATTGTTTAAGGTAAATCAATTTATAAGTATCGATAGTATGAATAATATTAAGCAAGGACGAAATATAACGCTTTGCTAAAAATAGAATCAGCCACCTCCTACGCTGTACGAGATCGACCTCAGAGGCTACATCATAACTCCCGGTGTGGGTGTTATGATGTAACCTCTGAGGTCCCGACTTCGATTACTGGGCGGATCAACATATAAAATCACTTTTTATGCATTATATAGGGTCAGGGTGTTTGTGGTACTTTCGTTGCGTCTGATTCCACAAGACAATTACAAAATAACTAAACTAATTCAAATGTTCTGAAAATGTTAGGTATGTAAGATTGCATATCATGGATTAATTCAATTATTAAGAATCGAAGACAATAGTTATAACTACGTGTATATACCACTGAATATTTATCATGTTTATTATAACGAACGAATATCCTAATACTTAGGCAGACAGGTCGAAACAATTGAGTCTTTTCGACCCACTTTCCATCAGAGCTTATTAGGAACAATGTGAGAGGTCATGAGCCTATCGACGTCTTAATATTTTACTAAATAATTATATAAAAAATATAAAAACTTCCATGACTCGAGAAGAATCTTTATTCGTTATTACAGATATGTAAGGTCTATCGGGATTCGAACCTGTGATCTTTTTAGCTTTGAACGCAGAATAACTACTAACTTAGGTATCCGATCGTCATTATTATTATGCACATATTTATCAAAATATTTTCCCTGTACTTTCCTGTCGCATTTAAAAACAATATAGGTGGAAGATATTTTATTTTTAACCGACTTCAAAAAGTGTATGTATACCGATTACGCCCAGATTTATGATCCGATTTACGTGATCCTTATTTAGTTTGATGCGGAATAGTTGCCATTTGATCCCATAAAAATTTAAGATAGTTTGGACCAGTACTTTTTATTTCATAAACATTATTTTATTTATGAACAATTATTTCACGTGGACGATGTAATTTTAGTTTGACTTCGGCTTTTTTAGAAGTTATTATTTAGGTTGGTTATAAATTATTGGGTGCCCTGATAAAGGGGTCTTGGTTTACCTGTACAATGAAGCGGGTCGAGCGTGCGGAGAAGAGAAATTAAGAAATGTTATAGTTACCAATGACCATATTATTGTACCAATTATATCAATTAAAATATTATACCAATTACCAATTATAATACTATCTTCACGCAATTCGCAATACAGAGGTAGATAGAGGTCTAGTCTAGAAAATTAAGTCTCTTCGACCCACCTTCCACCGAAGATATTTTCGGGAAAGGTGGTGAGCCCTTCGCCGTCTTTATGTCCAAGCCAATGATGTAATTCGTACATAAGTTTTTGAAAAACCCATTGGTACGAGCTTGCCACCTGGGGATCGAACTCGGGTCTTTTGACTCGAAATTCCGACCACCCAAACACTCGGCTACCGTGACTTTTAATTACCAATTATAACAATTATTAACTAATACTATTGCATAAAATCTTGTCCTGAACAGACTTGTTGGTTAATTGATCATAAATAAGACCGAGTCTATGTACTCTCTGCTCAGCACAGACTCGATGGCTAGATGGTCCTAAGTGCGGCTAAAACTACGTAATATTATAGTTTACCTGATATAATAAGAAAAATCCTGCTGTAGTTTACAGAATATCCCAACATGCACTAAAAAGAATAAAATAACTTAATAGAGATTGAATTTAATACACCTGTTTTATACACCTTTAATATTAATAAAATATTATTCTTTGTATGTGCTACCTATTGAAAGGTTTGAAGTCGGTGCCAAGTCAAATATTATAGGTACCTACACGTACAGACATATCGGCCTTTTAAAGTCCACTGCAGGACATGGGCCTCTCCCATAGGGAGCCATAATCGCCACGCTTGGCAAGCGGATTGGTGATCGCAGTACCAGACCACTCGCACCCCAGACCCTGCTGCCCATCTTCGGTCTGATAATTTTGGTCTGATATTTTTTGAGATGGTTATCCCGCCATCTATCGGTTGCCATAACGATATTCAAGGCAGTGTCCCTTAGTCGTCTCTTACGACATCCAAGGGAAGAAAGGGTGTGGTCTTACGCCGTTACCACACGGCAAGTCCAAACTACGTGTAGTCATGTTATTAGTAGTATTTAGAACCCTAAGTAAACGTGCTGTCCTAAGTAAACTCTAATGAAATGGAACCTTCATTGAAACTTATCCAGTGAAATGGAAAAAGAGCTAAAATAATTTCTATACCCCTATACCTAAAGTATTAATTCTATAACTTTAAATCCCTTTACCATTGAAATACGAAATATTCAAATCGAGTTCCAAAAAAATCTAACTGTATGAAACAATTAAAGTGATGTAATTAGACATCTCTCATGAAAGAAATACCATTAAAACTATAAACTATAAATCTTTCATGAAAGAAATACCATTAAAACTATAAATGATTAAAATACCATTAATAAAAAGGAAAAAGAAAAGTATACTATAACTTTTAAATAATTTAAGTCTAATAAAAGTTACATGAATAAAACATATCGTCATACAACATGTGTCCATTGCGGACGCGATCTGCAGGTAACCGCCGTGTGTGGCACTACAGGTCGGCTGATTGGGAAGGGATGTGGTCTTTCTTTGCATCCTACCAATGGGAGCAGGTTTGCTTCTCGCTAAATAGTCCCAACGCCGTTGCAGATTCCGTCGCCGATGTGGTGCTTCAAGGAATGGAACTCTTCGTTCCTTCCTCTGTGGTGCCCATCGGTGGTAGATCTAAGCCTTGGTTTGGGAGCACCTGCAGAATGGCATCTCGCCAAAAGCTGCAGTGCTGCCAGGTCTGGGTTAATGTATCGTCGTCTCGGGATTCAAAAACTAGCGTTTTTAAGAAGAAGTATAACTCTGCCGCCAGGTTCTTCAAAAGAGTAATTGCTGCGACAAAGTCCGAGCACATTAGCAGAAATGGCGAGAAACCAGTTCGTCTTCCTTCGGGAACTCGTGCATTCTGGTCCCTCGTCAAGACTGTCCAAGGGGATTTCAGTCAGCCATCACTACCATCTCTGCACAGGGAGGACAACTCGCTAGTCCATGACGCAAAGGAGAAAGCCGATATCCGATTTTTTCAGAGCTCAGTGCGCACAGCACTCCTCTCCCTGGACATCCAAAATTCGAGTGGGCCCAACGTGTTGAATTCCCCCTATTGTGTTGAGGATGTGTGCTCCAGAGTTGGCACCGGTTCTAACGCGTCTTTTACGGTACTCCTACTCTCTAGGCGTCGTCCCGAAGGCATGGAAGACAGCTTTGGTGCACACGATCCCTAAGAAAAGAGACCGCTCAGATCCGTTCAACTACAGACCGATTGCCATCACCTCCTTGTTCTCCAAAATAATGGAATGCAGTATGAACTGCCAGCTCTTGAGGTATATAGAGGAGCACCAGTTGATTAGTGACCGCTAGTACGGCCTCCGTCGGGGTCGCTCAGCTGGTGATCTTCTGGCTTCCCGAGAAATTTTGCAATTGGGTCACTAGTTTTCTTACAGACCGGAGCATGAAGGTAGTTGACGGTGCATGCTCGGCTCTAAGTGTGCTATCGCAAAACCTGTTTCTTCTGCATGTCAATAATTAGTTAAAAATTAGTAACATTCATTGCTATGCAGACGACAGCACTGGTGATGCCTTATACACCGGCCGTGCCAATATTTCTCGGGAACACGTCGACGAGTACCGGAACAAACTTGTGTTTGATGACGAGATTTTGTTTGACAAAATCTCGGACTGGGGCCGACTAAATTTACTGCAGTTCAACCCTAAAAGACACAAGTTTGTGCGTTTACCGCTAAAAAGAAAGCCTTCGTCGTGTTACCTCATTTTGAGGGCACTCCCCTAGTTGCCTCAGTCAGCGTTCAGTTTCGCGGCCACTTGGAAGGGAAGGTTAAATTGGCCTCTAAAAAGCATGGCGTGCTCAGTAGAGCACGACAGTACTTCATGCCGGTCCACCGCATGTAACTTTGTAAGGCGCACGTTCGGCCGAACATGGAGTACTGTTGTCATATCTGGTCGGGGGTCAGATATGTCAGTGTCAGCTACTTCCATTTGACTGCATCCAACGAAGAGCGGCTCGATTCGTCGACGACCATATTCTATCCGATCGGCTTGATCCCTTGGCTTCGCGAAGAGATGTTGCATCTCTTTGCATTTTTACAAGATCTACTACGGGGAGTGCTCCGAGGAATTGCTCGGATTAATCCCAGCCGCTGAATTTCATCATGGTACCTTACAGCAAAGTCAAAAATTTCATCAACACCACCTTGATTCTTGGCATTCCACCACAGTGCCTTTTTCGCGGAATTTTCTGCCACGCACTTGCACTTTATGGAATGTGCTGCCGTCAGCGGTTTTTCCGGACCGATACAACAAGACCGGCAATGCATCTGCTAATCCTCCGGTATTGCAGATGTTCATGGGCGGCGGTAATCACTTACCAACACCTGAGCCACCTGCTCGTTTGCCTCCCTTTTCTAGGGAGTATGTAAAACGGTGCTCATAGAATGACAAACATTCTTGACTGTCTTATGGACTGTCTTTTCAGTTTTCTCCACTTATAATATCCTTTATAGTCCTGAATACATAGAAAGGGAGTGACATAAAAAAAATATATGACAGATGCTAAGAAATCATTTATTTAATTTATTCATTATAATTTGTTTGGTGTTAAGTTTGTTTTGCGTAGGCGTGTAAATGTCGAGTATCGTGAAATTGCGATGAAACAAAGTTTCCCAGTTTAGTTTCCAAAGTTTCCCATATTTGACTCGTTTCTTCGAATAGTAAAAGCATCGGAAAATTTGTTGAAAAGTTTAGAAAGAAAATTGTGAAAAATTAACTGTACATTCGTTTATTTATACAAATAGATGTTTATCATTGAAACTTACACACACTTTATTTAAAAACGTAAAGCTTTCAAATGAATCAGCTGTTTTGAAAATACGACCTCCATCAATACCTATTTTATTCAAGGCAAATTTAGGTTTAACCCCATCTCATTCCCAGATTCCACTTTACAGCAGATAGGTAGATATAGATGTGCTATACATATCTTTTATTATCTTTTATATTGTATTATTATCTTTGATATTATGAAAGTAACTAAACGTTGTTGATCACAAATTAACCTAACCTTGCTGGTTTGTTATCCTTTCCATTTATAAAGGCAACTAAGGCAAAACACACAACGGATTGTAACGGTTCTGTACACCTTTCGTTCCGGAACAATACAAGAGTAACGCTTATGTTAATCCGTGGTCCATATATTAATATAATCATTACGCTATGGTATCATAATCATCACTGATCCGAAGAGTTTCCGTTCCCTATTGATACTACTACTACATGAATGGCATATCCTTAAATATAGCATCAAATATTATATTTTCTATAATATTGCCTTTCATTTGCGACGTGGGGGCGCCAGTCGGACATCGACCTCGTGTTTGCGACGACTTCCGCTCCAAATTCTGACAATGCACCGTGCCTGAATCGAAATGCACTAACCCCCCCCCCCCCCGGCCCACCCCCTCAATTCCATGACCTACCCGATGAAATTATCAGAGATTCTTAACAACCGTTTGACCTTTAGAAGGAAAATTAATTTAAAGCCTATCAAAGTAAATGTTGAAAGTTGAAAAGAAATAATAAGTTTGCGTAGCGTTCTGTAATAGACTCTTAATGGTACGTGCTTTTCTGTCGCATATCTGTAATATTATACATTTACATGTTTTCATGCCATTCAATACTGATGTTTTACAGGATTGCCAAGCTTTTCTAAAGATTATGTTATTATTATTATTACATGAAAGTTTATTACGATTTTTATGCCTTTATATTTGGTTTAGTTTATTATTATTTATTATGCGAAGTTACGAATTAGCAAGTAGAAAAGAACATAGAAACAATAAAATATACTTTGAGCAACATACAACAATATATTTTAAGTATTTTCAATATGGTACCTCATATCTATAATAAGCTTCCGGCATCATGGGGTGACAGAAGTCTTGGTACTGTATTGTTTAAAAATATTAAAGAACTTTTATTAAAAAAAAATTTTAACTCATTTACTAATTATTCAACAGAGAGCAATATTTAATTATTATTTTTGAAATATATAAAATAACTATGAGATGTATAAAATGATGTGTAAAATAAGAATGACAAAGAAAGTGATGTTCTTAAGAGTAATTGAAATTTGAATCAGCCTGACATATGTAAATTCACGATTGCTTAGAAGTTATATTTTATATAATCAAAAAATACACCATTTAAAAGGAATTGCACGCCACTTTGTGGTAGATAAAATTTGAAATAAGATTAAATTCTTTAGACCCCCGATATTGAGTATATAGGAGATGGAATATTTAAAACATATTTGTATTACCTAATTGTAACCAATTATGTATAAAAATTCCACTCCGCTATTACATGCATGGTACAACTATAAGCTTTTTTTAATTTTATTTTTGAAATATCGATACACAGGAACAACCACAAAGGAACAACAAAAATGATGGCAGGCACAAAAATGATTGCAATTCTGCTAAACACGCCATACACATAGTTTAGAAAATTTCCGTACTTACAATTTGCCGTATATCAAATTTTGGAAGATTATTCCGATTCCGGAAATACAAGTAAGAATTGGTGTTTAATTTACATTGTTTGCTATCGACTGATTGAGGATCGAATCATTTTTTTCCCAAAAAAAAAAGTTGTGTCGATCCTAAATCAATTGACTGTGAGTGTGGTCACAGAAGAGGGTTTCTCTAACGGCTAAGATGATGTCTATTTAATAAACTATTATCTTATACTGCTTAGCGATAAAGAGAAACAGGGTAGGAGATCTACTACCTCCAATAAGGGCTTTATTAAATGGGTTAACTTACTTACTACTTGCATACCTGAAAAAATTCCAAAAGATTAAGATGCGTTCACTTGATACTCACTCATACCCTTCAATCAATGTAGCTACCCTTCAAACAGTTCTTTGACTGCTGTTTGGCTTTCTGTCTTTTAAGTAGAACACATTTACCGGTTTGATATAAATCTCGAATGAGTTGCATCCGTGATCTAACAATAATAGTCGAGACTATCGTTCAAACTATACTAAAAAATAACGGCCATAGACTATGACTGACTAGTTTGGAGTCCGCGTTATAAACGTTTAACACATAAAAAGTTTATTTTAGAAATAAATGTTGTTTAATAAATGTTAATAATAATTTATTTTAGAAATATTATAGAAATAAATGTATTCATTCTGATATAATTTCTCTACTCAGATCAATAAACAAGTATGTAGACTGTTAAAAAAAAGTGATAAAAATCTATTTTACTAGTAAAGGTAATTATATTTTGTTACCCTCTCGCAATATTTCAGTACATATTTCAATATATTTAGTATTTTAATTGAGTGCTAGTAGTTAATTAATTTATAGTAGATATATTTAGCGACTCATTATTTTAAGCGTCTTATAAACCGTTGAATCAATAAAACGTTAAATGATATTAAGAAACATGTACAGTTATGTTTCAGATAAGTTCATAACCAATTTTATTGATTAAATTCGCTCTACAAATATGTATTGAAATATTTTAAGCAACTTCGAAAAATGATTTACGACTTGATCATCCTGAGTTGATGATTTACAACTTGTTGATTGATACTGTCCGGTATTTGATGATAAAGGACGAAATAGGCTAATAGTTTTGACCGACTGATTAAAAGATATAGTACTCAGTACCTGAATCCTAAGACCAACACATTATTATGACCTCCGGCTTCACTTACCGCTAGGTATGATGAGTTGTCCTAAATAAACATAATGTGATAATACTTCAAGAGCACAGCAATATAAAATTTTAACTATATACTCATACTTTGGATTTTCCACATATATTTTTTTTTTCAATTTAATCGCCTTCAAAAAGAACACAAAATGCAGAAAACTACTTTCTTTATTAAACTTGTAACTTGCTAATTAAAATGAAATTTAATAATAATCATTACTTACTGCTGTGGTGAAATGCAGAGCCAATATGTCAGCGATATGACAGCTTATCTTAGCTGAACGTACTTGTATTTTCAAATAATATATGTAAAAATATAAGTAAGTTTATTAAACCGATAGCTTAAAAACTAAGCAGTGGTCATGTTGTTACAAATAGGCTTCGGATCACCACTTGTCACGTTGTTACAAATAGGCTTTGGTGAAAATTGGAATGAAAATTATTTACATACTCATAAATGTTCTTCAGATTTTATACAATACTCATGAACGAAAGTTTCGATTTTCAGAATTTGTAGGTACTTTTTATTCCACCGTTTCAGTTCTCTCCCCCGTCATTTGCTGTTCATGCCGCGTGACTTTGGAACGGTTAACCTGAAAAGTTACGACAACCCTACAGTAACTTCACATTCAAAATCTCCCCACAAACTTAAGCAGAGAATGCTTTGAGCATTATGTTGCCTTAGTTCCTTTATGTTTTGTAAAGTACATTTTGTATAAAAATTGAAAGTATCCTTGCTTTCGAAACTGGAGGTCGTATGTTCGAATTAAACCAAAAACAAACATTTTTGGACAAATGCAAATGTTTGGATTGATTCTTTGGCGTGGTTAGTTGATAAAAAACTAAGATATGTTTTGCATAAGCCTAAGTCTGGGAGAGGCTTTAGACTATTAAAACAATTCCAATAGCCAATTAAGAGAATAATTCACCTTCTAACTACTTATAACACAACCAAAAACTAACCGTCATTCTTAAACTAACAAAACAGCCAAGATAGCTTTGATACTTATCGTAATATGGTCAAATTACACTAAGTCTTCATATTGTTTCTATACAGTAGGGAGGCAAACAAGCAGGTGGCTCATGTGATGGCAAGTGATTGCCGCCGCCCATGAACACCTGCAATACCGGAGGAACAGCAGATGCGTTGCCGGCCTTTTAGAAAGGTATATGCTCTTTCTTTAAGGTTCCTACGTCGTATCAGCCCGGAAAGATCGCTGACGGTAGCACATTCCATAAAGGGCAAGTACGTGGCAGAAAATTTCGCGAAAAACACACTGAGGTGGAATGCCAAGCATCAAGATAGTTTTGATAGCACTTTTGACTATGCCGTTAGGTACGATGGTGAAATTCAGTGGGTGCGATTAATCTGAACAATGCCTCAGATCACACCCCGTAGTAAACCTTGTAAAAAATGCAAAGCCAGCGGATCTAGTTGATCAGATACAACGTGGTCGCCAACGATTCGAGCCGCTCTTCCTTGGATACAGTCAAATTGAAGGAGCTGACACAGTGGTGCCTCCGCCCAGAGATGTCATCAGTACAACAGAACATGTGCAGCCGAACTTGAAGGCGGTGGGCCGGTATGAAGTTCTGTCGAGCTCTACTGAGCACGTCAGGCTTCTTAGAGGCCTGCCCTTCCAAGTGACCGCAAAACCGAACAATATGTCGACGCGAAGGATTCCGATACTGGCTAAGGCAACTAGGAGAGTGCCCTCAAAATGAGTTGACACGATAAAGGGGTTTCTTTTCAGCGGTAAACGCGCAAACTTGTGTCTTTTTAGGGTTAAACTAGACTAAATTTAGTCGGTCCCAGTCCGAGATTTGTCTAACAAAATATCGACGTCAAACACAAGTTTGTTCCGGTACTCGCCGACGTGTTCCCGAGAAATATTGGCACGGCCGGTGTATAAGGCATCACCGGTGCTGTCGTCTGCATAGCAAAAAATAATCACAAATTCTAACCGTGTTATTCTGATGTACGAGTATGATGTATATGTACTGAAAAGATTTATCACAAAAGCCTTATTACGTAGGTTAGTTCTGGCATCAACAATTTGTTTTATCTAGAAATTTTGGGAACATTCGAGATTAACATACAATCAATCTGATAAAATCCGTAAATCTTTTATTTAAAACGTAGAAAAGAAATCATTATAAAATTAACGTTTAAATAAAAATAGACTATAATTTTAATAGATAAACCAAATTACACGTTTCCTATGAAGTCTTACAATGTTGTACGCCCACACAGCCTACGTTATTATGAAAAACTCTATAAAATATAAAAATCATCTTTTCTCTGTGTTTCTATTTGCTTTCAATTAATTTGTAATCATCTGTTGTATATTTTTCTAGAAATAGGATAAAAAACGAGTTAACGGCCTCCTCCAATAAAGCATGACGACTAGACGATATATTTCATTGCCGCACTGGCTCTGTATATCTGAGAAATCGAAATACAGTCTAACAGCCCCTAGTTGGAGATCTATCGTAACACTATATTTTTCTAAAGATTAATACAGTTTTTCCCTGAATTACTGTGACGGAATGAAATACGAGCATATTGTGTTGTGCCGGAAGAACAAAACAAAATGAGTCTACCACTATATACAGTCGTATATACTCACACATATAAGTGACTTCATTGGATTCATCCCTCTCTTAGACAACGTTGAAGAAAATTAAAAAAAAGGTAGTATTACACTTTTACACTACGCAAAGAAAATAGTCCTACGTTAGTAAGATAAATAATCTGTGGGTGCGATCGATACCTGAGTGGCGCGGGGATGAGAAGTAAAAGAGGGGCTGCAGGGGAGCAAAGTGGGGTCTGGAAAAGGCCGGGGGTAAACGTAGAGGGAGACGTTCATTGAGAACGTGTGGGCGGGCGCGTGGGCGAACTGCTTATAAAGCCCTCCAGTCCGCCCTGTACCGTAGTCGTAACCTGATCGCGCTGTTATTCACAACGAAAGTGCAATATGTGCAACTTACCGCTATCTAGTTGGAGGTAAAAAAAGTGTTTTTAACTATACAAAGATGATATATTTATATTAGTATAACATTTAAATTTTTATCAGAAAGTTTATAAACTTTTTGGTGAGCCTGTTAAAAATATGTACTACATATTTAATAAAAAAAATAGAATATTATTAATTTATTAACAAGTTTTATTTATAATCATGTATTAGCTAAAAATAAAGTATACTTTATTGAATCTTAAATTTTTTTCTTTTCTCATAGATTTTTAAATATTTAATTAAGTTATAACATATAACTTATAAATAAAGTAAATTTTTGAGGTAATATGTTATAATTTAACTAAATAACTGCTATTAGCCCTTCGTCTTTAAATATCTTTAATCAATGTATGTAGTAATTAAACAATTAATTTCTTCATAGATCGTGGGTAGCTTTCCTATGCTATATAATGGGACAAGCGGCAGCATATCCTATTGAAAGATGGCCTATATATCCTCAAACAGCCAGAGACTACCAAGACGATGATTATTATTACGCGCCCAAAGTCCAATACTATTATGATGCTCCTTCTGTGAATGCTCCAGAAGTTTATGGCCAAGTTCCATATTCATACTATTACGATCCATACGAACATTTTGGTAACGAAGCACCAGAAAGCCAAGACGAAAGACTTGCATCATTACCCATAGGACAGGAGACGTGGTTTGAAAGCGATAGTTCTTCCCGTTGGCGATCAAATAACATAGACGATGTGAATGCCGCTTTTTTAGATAATTTAATTCTAACACAGATGGCTCAAGATGCACAAAGACGCCGTGAAAATACTAGAGCTGCCTTCCCAAATATTGACTATGAAGACAAAGAAAATGAAGATGAAAATGTAAAGGAATTAAAAGCTTTAGCTGGCAAACCCCTTTATCATGTACCAAAAACAGTTCCAAGATACGAAGACGAAGATTACCAATCGGATGACGGATTTATTAACTGGGATGGAAACAAGAGAAGTATCACAACACCCAAACCTATTCCCACGGACGAGACAAAAACTGGTCAAAAGGAAATAGCTGTACCAAGACCAGCAAAAAATACAAACTCAAGGAGTCACCATTCAGGACATGAAAAAAGTAGCTCAACCTACTACAACACCATTGCTCAACTTCTAGAAAATAAATCTCACGTAAGTATGAAGATAAATTAACTTTTAAAACATTTTATATTATTGAATAATCAATTTACAAGTTTCCGTGAATGTAAGATATACATTTTATACATATGCAGACTGCGAAACCCCAAATCTAAAAATAACTTGGCCGGGCCGGGGGTGGTGGGTGACACGTTCGCACGGAGGCCGGGTCAATCGAGGGAGGGCGGGAGACAAGGAACCGATATAACCTAAAAGCTCCTTGCCGTATATAAATAAATTTGTATCATTAACTTATAGCATTTCATTGTAGGGTTTTAAAGATATTTTTTTTTATACAGAAAGCAACAAAAGAGCGAAAAATTGATAAGCGATTTGTGGCAGGAGATTCGGATCTTGTTGTTGAACTACGTGGGCTAAAACATCGTATCGCCACTTAAAAAGATTCATCGGAAAATCGCCAACACATATGAGACTGAGTATTACGTAGACTTATAGGATATTTATGGCAACTGCGACCGGATACAATCGCGATCCTCGAAATCAAAACAAAAAAAATTAGATTATTGATATTCGCCTAATTAAACGACGAAGTATGTTCTATCTTCCGTAATTAGTATATTACTGTCGTCCATTTCTGAATTACTTAGGTACAATTTTGGTATCACGTTTTTCTAGAATTCTATTTTCTATAAAAAAAACCGGTTAAATTAACTGTTGTAAGATGTAAGAAATATCTATATCGAATTCTTTTTGATTCTTTACTAGACTTCATGATGTGCGTATGTAACAGTAGCATATAAAGTATAATTGATTGTACAAAATGTGACTATAATCTCCATTAAATGGATGGATTGTGAAGGTATATATGCATGATTGTTTCCTTTGCAATCGCTTGAAGTATCCTCAATTCGCCAGCTTTTTTGTCGCACAAATGTGCATCTGTAAATATATTAAGATTGTGTAAAACTTAGATAGAAACAAAAACTGTATGAAGATCTATATAAAATAATTTTGTTACAGCATTGATTATTGAAATCAAAGTAAGTCTATGTCAAATTTAAAATTCAACTTGTTTAAAATTAAAATGTTGATTACAAATTTCTCTAATGTGACGCAATGCTTTCTTACTAATCGAAAAGCCCAAGAGTATAAAAAAATTGTACAACTCATAATTATACTGTTATATATCAAACATGTTATTTATTAACACATGTTTATTTTCATAATTCAAACAGACAATACGAAAACCATTTTGCATAGCAAAACCTAAAAATGGTAAACCTACTTTTTACCTGTAAGAGTGAATAAATTCTCTCATGGGGCAGAGGATTAAGTGATATTTTAGCTTTACCGCTTCTTGACTTGTATATTTTCTAATACGCAGTAGGTCTATAAGACCATTGTTAAATTAAATAATAAAACATATTTCCTGTAACCTTTGCATGTAATACTATGCATATAATAAATAACTATTGTTATGATCTCAGAGCGTTAATGTTATTAATAATTTTATTTCATCTTCAACACTTTAGCATATTATCCAAGAATTTGTTAAAGTTGATAGAAATATGGACCTATTTATCAATATATCTTCAAGAAGAAATATCAGGATTTAAAGAATTAAATTCTAATATTCTGACAAAAGAATAGTAAATGGTCTTTGTGTTGTTATTTGAGAGTTTCGATTATTAGAAGATAAGTTATTCCACATAATGAATTAAGAACATTTTCTTTATTTTATCTAGAAATAATTAAAGTGCTGTAGGTGGTGAACAAGAGGTAACAAAAGTTTGCAAAATGGCTTCTACTACTCTTGATAAGATTTCTCTAATTAACATATCTGTTTATGTGACATACGAGTACATTTTCTCATCCATGGTGAGTCTTTTCATTAAATTACTTTTGTACCATGTTAAAAAAATTATTACTGTTTAATACATTAGTTGTAGGTGTACCGATACAAATAGATTCTCATGATTTTCATGATCTGGAGTTATTGTAAAACTATACGTATTTCTAAATATCGAAAATATTATATATCTTCACAATTTGTAAACATGAAAACTATCATTTGCATCAAATCCAGCGCTCAAAATTTACAAATTAGTGCCTATATACCATTCTGTTATTTATATTTTGTAAAAAAAAGTCCCGCTATGTTTGTTTAAACTTTAATTACGAACATTTTTAAATAAAACTGAATAGTAAGGTACTTCAAAAATGTTATCTTCTATTAAGAAGTTAAATAATTAAACTTAACTTCAATGTCACATATAAAGGTTGTTTCATTTCCCGGGAACCTAATTTTTGTATATGTTTACTATTTTTTCCTTCATCTTTATGCATTCTCCAATACTGAGGTAATAAAAGATTTCATCGGACCGCGTAAGCAACAGCATAGATGGCGAAATATTGCTACTAGTCTTCGAGCTACAGGGGATCTAATTCGATCCTTCTGCTCTATAATATTAAAAAAAAAATAATAATAAAACAATATATAGCGCAAGATACAAAAGTGTAAACATTTAGAGGTCGTTAAAACGCTATACATTAGATAAAATTGAAATATTGAAATATGTTCACGCAATACAGGGTAGACAGAGGTCTAGTCTAGATAATAAAGTCTCTTCGACCCACCTTCCCAAGATATTTAAGGGACAACGTGACAGGTGGTAAGCCCGTCGCCTTCTTTATGTCCAAGTTAACAATATAATTTTTTAATTTTTTTTCTATTTAAAAGAATACTAGCAATGCCGAATAACATTACTAGTATTCCTGCTAACCACTCCAATTAAGCTGTGTCTGGAGTTGATTTACGACAATAGTCGAATGGCGGGGCCCGAACCTGTGACGTCATGTTTCGCAGTCCGCACCCTAAACCATTAGGCTATTGCCGCTCTAAACATATAGATTAAATCGTACATAAGTTTTTCAAAACACATTGGTACGAGCTTACCACCTGGGGATCGAACTCTGATCTCTTGACTTGAAATTCTGACCACCCTACCACTCAGCTATCGTGACTCTCTACATTAAATATTTACTTACTTATCTTCACGCACAGTCCCTGACGGTATAGCCAGAGAGAACAGATCGCCAAGTGTCACGATCCTTACATACCTATTTCGCTTCATCATCTTCTTCATATATGCACGTCGAGGTATCCTAGTACTCTTAACCCTCCCCTCTTCAAGCTATTTGCTCAACTGGTAAATTTTTAACAGTGGTAGAGCCACGCATCAGCTTATGATGTTGCATGAATGGGCCGGCTCGACCGGGGAAGTACCACGACCTCACAGAATACCGACGTAAAATATGAGTTTAACAAACCTCTGCGTTTCGCCTGGTAAGTGCAGGTAACCGGAGGCCCACATACCCCCCTCCTCCAAAACTTGGTAGCGGAAGAAAACATCTACCCCAGGGGGTACCAACATCACCGGTGCCGGAGAACCCCTCTGGGCACCAGCGCTCGGGCAACCAATCGCTGCCCGAGTGTGGAAGCTCAGGCTGCCCCTCGTATCAGGGCAAAGTTCCGCTCTGTTCCCATACTGTTCCAGGCAAACGAAGCAAAAAATCTACGGCACCTCTTACCACGCTAGCTGTGGATTTCTGCAATATCAGGGGACTCCATTCCAATCTTGATGGCGTCCACTACCATCTGGAGACGGCAAAGCCGGCCTTGCTCTTTCTTACCGAGACGCAGATATCCTCTCCGGCGGATACCTCTTATCTTTCCTACCCGGGGTACAAGCTAGAACATTCTTTTGTGCCACGGGCCGGAGTTTGTGTGTACGTCAGAGAGGATATATATTCTCAACGCCTCGGCAGTCTTGAAGGTAGGGACCTGTCCACCCTTTGGCTACGCATTGACAGCGACGACCACCCTCGCGTCTATGGGTGCCTCTATAGGTCCCACAGCGGTAATGCCGAAAATGACCGACTCATCGAACACATCCAAATGGCTGCAAATTCCCTGCTACAGCAGATCCCATCCGCAGAGATCGTGGTACTCGGCGACTTCAACGCCCACCACGCCGAATGGCTACGATCTCGAACCACTGATCATGCGGGGAGATCTGTTTTTGACTTTGCCCTAGCATATGATCTAACACAACTGGTTATTTCGCCAACGTGGGTTCCGGATGTGGAGGATCATACACCTTCCCTGCTGGATCTTCTGCTGACCTCTCATCCGGACGGCTATGTGGTCTCCGTTGATGCCCCTTTGGGTTCTTCGGACCACTGCCTGATCCGGAGTAAAGTGCCCATCATGTGGTCGCGATATGCAGGCCACCGCCGTGTGTGGCACTACAGGTCGGCGGATTGAGAAGGGATGCGATCTTTCTTTGCATCCTACCCATGGGGGTAGGTTTGCTTCTCGCTAGATAGTCCCGACGCCATTGCTGATTCCGTCGCCGATGTGGTGCTCCAAGGAATGGAACTTTTCGTTCCTTCCTTTGTGGTGCCCATCGGTGGTAGATCAAAGCCTTGGTTTGGTGGCACCTGCAGAATGGAATCTCGCCAAAAGCAGCAGTGCTACCGGGCCTTAGTTAAAGCATTGATGTCTCGGGATTCAAAAACTAGCGTTTATAAGAAGGAGTATGACTCTGCCGCCAGGTCCTTCAAAAGAGTAATCTCTGCGGCAAAGTCCGAGCACATTGGCAGAATTGGCGAGAAACTAGTTCGTCTTCCTTCAGGATCTCGTGCGTTCTGGTCCCTCGCCAAGGCTGTCCAAGGGAATTTCAGCCAGCCATCACTAACATCTCTGCACAGGGAGGACAACTCGCTGGCCCATGACGCAAAAGAGAAAGCCGATCTTCTAGGTTCTCTTTTTGCGTCCAACTCGACTCTCGATGACAGGGGGAACTCACCGCCAACCATCCCGTGGAGTGAGTGCTCTATGCCGGACATCCGCTTCTTTCAGGGCTCAGTGCGAAAAGCACTCCTCTCCCTGGACATCCAGAAGTCGAGTGGGCCCGATGGTGTCCCCCCTATTGTGCTGAGCATGTGTGCTCCAGAGTTGGCACCGGTTCTAACGGGTCTTTTTCGGTACTCCTACTCTGAAAGCGTCGTCCCGATGACATGGAAGACAGCTTTGGTGCACCTGATCCCTAAGAAAGGCGTCCGCTCAGATCCAGGTAACTACAGACCGATCGCCATCACTTCCTTGTTCTCCAAAATAATGAAGTCCATTATAAACTGCCAGCTCTTGAGGTACTTAGAGGAGCACCAGTTGATCAGTGACCGCCAGTACGGCTTCCGTTGGAGTCGCTCGGCTGGTGATCTTCTTGTGTACCTCACTCATCGATGGGCGGAGGGTAAAGAGCAAGGGTGAGGCCCTGGCAAGTAGTTTGGACATAGCGAAGCCTTTGATCGGGTTCCGACCTTCCGTCATATGGGCTTCCCGAGAAATTTTGCAATTGGGTCACTAGTTTTCGCACAGACCGAAGCATCAAGGTCGTAGTTGACGGTGCATGCTCGGACTCCAAGTCTGTGAATGCTGGTGTCCCACAAGGCTGTGTGCTATCGCCAACCCTGTTTCTTCTGCATATCAATGATTTGTTGAAAAATTAGTAGCATTCATTGCTATGCAGATGACAGCACTGGTGATGCCCTTTATACCGGCCGTGTCAATTTTTCTCGGGAACACGTCGACGAGTACCGGAACAAACTTGTGTCTGAAGTCGAGATTTTGTTGGACAAAATCTCGGACTGGGGCCGACTAAATTTACTGCAGTTCAACCCTAAAAAGACACAAGTTTGCGCGTTTACCGCAAAAAAGAAACCCTTCGTCGTATCACCTCGTTTTGAGAGTACTCCCCTAGTTGCCTCAGCCAGCATCGGAATCCTTGTCGTCGACATATCGAGCAACGTTCAGTATCGCGGTCATTTGGAAGGAAAGGCCAAATTGGCCTCTAAAAAGCTTGGCGTGCTCAATAGAGCACGACAGTACTTCATGCCGGCCCAACTGCAACTATATAAGGCGCAGGTTCGGCCGCACATGGAGTACTGTTCTCATCTCTGGGCGGGGGCACCCCAGTGTCAGTTCCTTCCATTTGACCGTATCCAAAGAAGAGCGGCTCGAATTGTTGACGACCATAGTCTATCCGATCGGCTAGATCCCCTGGCTTTGCGAAGAGATGTTGTATCTCTGTGCATTTTCTATAAGATCTGCTACGGGGAGTGCTCCAAGGAATTGTTCGGATTAATCCCAGCCGCTGAATTTCACCATCGCACCTTACGGCATAACCAAATATTTCATCAACACCACCTTGATGCTTGGCATTCCACCACAGTGTGTTTTTCGCGGAATTTTCTACCACGCACTTGCACTTTGTGGAATGCGCTGCCGTCAGCGGTTTTTCCGGACCGATACGACTTAGGGACCTTCAAGAAAAGAGCCTATACCTTTCTCAAAGGCCGGCAACGCATCCGCTATTCCTCCGATATTGCAGATGTTAATGGGCGGTGGTAATCACTTACCTAATCTTCTATAAAAAAAATGGTCGTCGAAAGATAGTCTCGGCCTACCTCAACCCCTTTTAGTATTAACTTTCGCTCTATATATTTTCTTCACCATTCGGTCTTCGCTCATTCGCTCAATGTGCCCAAACCATCCAAGCACGCCCTTATCAATTTTAGTGATAAGGTTATCTTTCAAACCTGCCATATTGCGCTCTCTTCGTTTCGCTTTCGGTCGGCCAAGATAACGCCGCACATTTTACAAAGAGATCCCCTCTCCACTGCATTCAACTTGCTTTTATGCTTCTTCAGGCATACCCAGGTTTCGCTGCCATTTAGCAAAGTTGGTACCTGCACTGCGTTATGTATCACAAGGCGCGCATTTTTCATTACGCCTAGCCTTTGGACAAACGCAGTCAGGGCACCGTTGAACTTGTTTTCGGCAGCGACTCGCCTGTCCACATCAATGTCACATCTTCCATCCCGGCTAAACGCACTGCCCAAGTATACAATCTCATTCACCTGTTTTTTATTAATTAGATAACTTTCCATTTATTGCATACTAAGAAATATCCTTATCATTCACTATTATCACGAAAATATCTTCGGTGGAAGGTGGGTCGAAGGGAATTAATTTTCTTGACTAGACCTCTGTCTACCCCTGTATTGGGAATTGCTTGAAGATATTTTTTTTATTCACTATTAAGAGGATGACATTTGAGAACTAACCAGTATAACATCGCTGTTACAATAGTGGTTGTCCATGCTTAAAATTCTATAAACTTTAAAAATGTAAAAAGTTTAACATAATACACTTGCGGTGTTGTCTCTTGGTAAAACTTCATCGTTTTGGAAATAAATTTAATAGGTACTTCTAAAGTTTCACTTATTAACGTTTAAAAATAAAAACTGAGTCTACTCATGTGTTTGCGTCTTCGCGAGTTCATAATAAACTATTACTAAGAATGCTAATTTCAATATGCAATTACGGTACATCCAAATTGATAATTTTTGAAATACCAAGCAATAAGTACTACCAGTGCTTTATTATTAAGTAAAACCAAAAAATGGTGTTATATATTTGTTTTACTTAAAAATTATGTTAAAGTTAAATATTGTTTTATACATACTCTGTACTCTATACTATAAAATTGTAAAACAGTCTTTGAGTTTAACTACATTATGTTACTAGAACAAAGATGTCCGAACACAAAGAAATGATTTTTAGAATTCTTGTCTGTTTTTTGACGCATAAACCACTGCACAGATTTTGAACTTTTTCATTATTTAGTGTCTCATTTTTCAACTTAAAAATATATATCTTGAGCTTTCTTTAGCCAGTCGTCGCAGTAGTAGTTTAGAAAAGGCAAAATTAAACAGACCAGTTTCGTAATAATGATAATTTTTTCTTTGAATGGTGTATCTTTCATGGAAGTATGGAATAGGAATCTGTTAATTTAAAAAGCCACCATAGCCGAGTGCAACCAGCAACCTTTAAATTCGAAGGCAGGATCATTACTAAGTCTGCTGAAACTTAATTTAGTATCATATTATTTATATTTTTTCGGCAATAAAAATGAGACCTGCATATTTGTAATGGATTTATGCTTACATATCTTTGAGTGGCAGAGTTATTCAATAAATAAAGGAAAAGAAACTGGACCAGTGATTGTTATAAAATATATTTTACGGGTATCTGAGATCGTGCTAATTAGAGAAACTTTTAGTGTCCTCTAGCTTTCTATAACTTACTTTTCTTTTTGTACTAAGAGTATTGGACATCAAAAGAGTGGCCTAAATCAAAGCAACGAGAAGAAACGCTAACTGAAAATTAGCGCTAAAAATTACCGATACACTTTAAGTTCAACTGGTGCACACGCTGAGACGATCTATGTGCGCATTGCGCTACGACACGTGTGACAACGATAAAAATTGCTTTTTTCCAGTTTAATTTTGATATTTTTTCCAAGTATTGTAATTATTTGACGACATGATAATAATACTTAACTTATGATGATATAATACTTATCTTTTGCAAGTATATTGTAGCGTTGGCTTTTAGCTATTGTATTTAGTTTAATATGGTCTCTAAATGTATTAATTTTCTATTTATTTATTGATGTTCTTGTTCATTATATTTGTTACATGTTGTGAGCATCATAGTAATAACATTGAAATAAATGTATGTTTCTTTCTTTCTTTACTTTGTTATTACACATCTTGAACTTCGTACCACTTTTCTATGAACTCTAACTTTGCTAATGCAAATAGTAATACTTATTGGTAATAATGCATATGCATGCAGATATTTGTTGTTCCAATTTATCTCAACATTTAAAAAAAAATTGAAACACCTAAGAATTGTACTCGTTTAATGTAAGAGCTATTTCTTGGAATAACTTCTGATGCTAGGTTTCAATGAGGCCCCTATGTGTTAACTCTAAAGTAGTTTAAGCTCTGCAGCATATCCTGTAAGGAAAATCAGAAACCTAACTGAGGTAAAATCGGTTAGATTTTGTTATTTTAGTTATTTCCATATCATACATTTTGCTATGGCGTCTTGCAACTTATGTGAAAACGATATTTATCCAGCAAAAGAGGGATATAGGAGCTATTTACAATCTAAAAACGACGGTAACTCTTAGATAAATATTTCAACGTTAGCATTTCAATGTATTTATGAAAATGTAGCCTATGTACATAAAAACCTAATAAAAAAATTTTTATAAATTTAATAAGAATATTATAAAAAAATGTAATACTGATATACATAACGCCAGCAATCCCAGTAAGTGTGCAGAACTTGCCTATTAACTGGTACAAGAAATTTATTAAAGACAAACTTTATAAAAAAAAAGGTTACTTACTATAAATTAATACATTATTGAAAATATACCCCCCCCCCCCCCCCGATTGATCGCTCCCCTGCTGATACTAACAAAGAGTATATAATTACCACATTAAATTATTCAAACTATTCTATGTCCAAAATTGTTGAAAGGCTGCATGGCTTAATTCCCTTGCCTGCTCTCCCGAGCGAATAATAAAAACAACCAACAACTGACAGTGACCACTGACTGTCATTTAGTCGTCTGGGTTGTATTTATTTTTTTAGTTTCTATTTTATAATGATTTAACTTTAGATTCGAACCTTCTATAATACCTTTGAACCTTCTGTAAATGCATTTACATAACGAGCATGTATCAGTTCAATTGCCGGCCAGAGGCATTATGATTTCCACAATAAATATTTAGTGAAATCTTACGGCACTTATATAAACAACCGTTAAATATTCGCATTCCACGTCAGTTAATTCATAGCATTGTAACCAATAATGCGGAGAAGTAAAGGATATCAAGATCTAGATGAAAACGCTACCGATTCTCGCTTATCCATCTCTCAAATGCCACCACCGCAAGAAATCGAAATGGCTTCGGTTTCTGTGGTACCTGATGGTATACTTATTTTATTAAACAAGTTCCTTATTTATAACAATTTTTATCTTTATTATTATTATTATATAATTTATTTATTTACACATATTACACGGAATAAGGGTTTACAAATGATTCTTAATGAAAAATGCTCTTATTGAATATGAATAATCTTTAATATAAAACCGCACTAATAGTATTTCTTCACCTATACAGCTATTTATTACATAAGTATTCCCTAAGATTGTTACAAAAATGGTCCTGTGCCACATGCTTCCATTAATTCATCAACTCCCCTCAATATTGATTGTGTATGTAATCACTCCATCTAGTGTTAGGGTCATCTTACACTGTGTTTTTCCTATTTGCCATATAGATAAAATAAATAAATATAAATATCTTCACGCAATTCCCAATACAAGAGTAGACAGAGGTCTAGTCTAGACAATTAAATCCCTTCGACCTACCTTCCACCAAAGATATTTTTGGGACCAAGTGACAGGTGGTGAGCCAGTCGCCTTCTTTATGTCCAAGTTAACAATATAATTTTGAAAAACTCATTGGTACGAGCCTGCTACCTGGGTATCAAACTCAGGTCTCTTGACTCAAAACCCAATCAACCACTCAGCTACAGTGACTTCCCATTTGCCATAATGACTGTTTTTTGAAAAACTTTAATGCCATTTGCCATCATAACTCATTCTAAATGTAAAGTTGTTATTGAAAAAATTACTTCACACCATTTCGCATACAAAATATAAAAAGGTATATGTTACCTGGTCAGAAGTGAAGAAGAGCACCACCATCCCTCCCACATGTTCAATAACAACTTTACAATGCAATTTCTGCAAAGTAACGCCTGAGTCAATTAACTATTATTCTAAATGAATAAACAATATTTATTTATATTATATTCTTTATTATTTTCTTTTAAGTCCTATAGAGACTATTAATTGATTCAACTTGCTTACTTATTGTTTCCCTTTCTGAATGATTACTAAATGTAATAAACAAATTATGTTAAAATTGTTTCAGACACATTCACAGTCACACAAGCAGTAAATGCATTAGGTTTTGGCTGGTTCCAAGTTAAGTTATCTCTTTGTACTGGTTTATGTTGGATGGCTGATTCAATGGAGATGACTATACTGAGTATTTTATCTCCAGCCCTACACTGTGAGTGGAATATAAGCAAGTATGTATAACTTTTAAATAAAATATTGATAAGCATGTGTGAAGTTATATATTATGACTAGAGACTAACTTTGTTTATATAAATTCAAACTTTTTTTATACAAAAATATTTTTCTTTACAAATTCTTAAGAACTGAAGTAATTGACCTGATGTTTCTATTTTATTTTAGCTGTAGGAAAATTTAGGTAGTCTCTGTAGGAAAATTTCACATCATCATAAAATAAAACATTTCTATCCATGATGGTTGTTTTGAATTTAATGTTGTTTATTAGATTATGTTATCCAATCATACATATGTAGCCAATCACCTTCTTCATTAAATACTAGCAATCCACTTTAAATTAGCATGGTCACTTGTTTTCTGTCATAATATCAGCCTGTTTCATTGAGTGTTTGAAATAACTATGTGGGCACCCCACATAGTTATTTCAATCATGTTTGGCATATTTAGACATAACATTAATGACTATGTACATACATCTATACTTTCCTAGTGAATCTTTTTTAAGAATATTAGCAATGCCAAATAAGATTACAAGTATTCCTGCTAACCACTTCAACTAAGTTACAGTGCTTGTGTCTGGAATGGTTCACAACAATAATTGAATGGCAAGCTTCAGGCTCGTTCAGGACTAAATTTCTTTTTATTTTTTATAAAAAGAAGTTCTATTAAGGCATCAAATCTCTATCATTTAAAATAGGCCTGTACTAAAGTTTGATAAAAAAAAGGAGATCAGTCAAGAGCATCTATAGACTTTGCGCCACATTTTGCAGGTTGTCACTCCATTTTGTGGTTGTCAGTGGTTGTCGTACATTATGTTTTCTTTATCAGGTAGCGTCTCGAAAACTATTTTTCTCTAACACATCGCTTCTTGCTATTTACAATCAGATGATATTTGTCCTACAGGGGACATTTAAAAAATTTTAAAGTCCAGAATATGTATTTTGATGATCCAACTAAGATACCAATTACGATAAGATCAAAATTTACTTAGAAGCACGAAATCATTGGGTACATAATATAGGAATTTTTTAAAATGTCTCAATTCACACTACATTGTGCTTAACAGCAAAAGCAGTACGTTTACAATTTTTAATAATGAACTGTGTCTGTTTATGTCATTGGTTTTGTAAGATCTTTTATTTATATAATGAGTTTATACAGTAGACAATAAATATAAAATGACTAATACTTCTATAGATTACCGTGTAGTTACTTCCGAAAGAATATGCCATTTCCTGTCAACCCAGCGTCAGAAAGACAGTCGTCTTGAAGTGACAGGTGGAAAGTTTTTCAATCTTCTTAATGGTTCTTTTTGTATACTGCAGGTATCAACAAGCTTTAACAACAACAGTGGTATTTTTGGGTATGATGTTAAGTTCAACATTTTGGGGAAACATAAGTGATCGTTATGGAAGAAAAACGGTAAGTATTTTGATGTCTTTATCTATTTACCTCACACACATTCCCTGATGGGGTAGCCTGAGAGAGTAGATCGCCAAGTATCACGATCCGTACATACCTCTTTTCTTTCAGATTCATCACCTTCATGCATGCACGTCTAGGTATCCTTAACCTTCTTCTCTTCGAGCAAATTGCTCACATGTCTTTCAAAGTTAGTATCGGCCTACCTCGACACCTTTTAATATTAACTTTCGCGCTACATATTTTCTTCATCATTCATCTCAACGTGCCCAAATCATCAAAGCATGCACTTATAAATTTTTGTGATAAGGTCATCTTTCAAACCTGGCATATTGCGATTCTCTTCGTTTCATATTCGATCGGCCAAGGTGACGCCGCATATTTTACGAAGAGATCGCATCTGCACTGCATTCAACTTGCCTTTATGCTTCTTCTGGCATAACCAGGTTTCGCTGCGATATAAATGCAAATAAAGTCGGTACCAGCGCTGCATTACGTATCTCGATATCTATATCGGCGATCTGTTCTCTCTGGCTACCCCGTCAGGGATTGTGCGTGAAAATAAGTAAATAAGTATATTTTTGGAGAACGTGTTGATGGTGATCCTATCGTGGTCTTTATGTCAAAGCCGACGAAATAAATCATACATAAGTTTTGAAAAATTCATTGGCACGAACCCTCCCCCTGGGGATCATACTCGGAGAATCCCGATCACCTAACTATTCGGCTATTACAATACCAACCGTCAGTAGTTCAATTAGTTCCTAAAAAAACACCATTCAAACCTGGGGATGTATTTTTAAAGATCGTATGATTATTTTATTTCAGGCATTAAGTATGTGTGGAGTACTGCTATTTTATTATGGACTGTTAAGTGCTATTGCACCAAACTTCCTATGGCTACTATTTCTGAGGGGGCTTGTAGGATTTGCTATCGGATGTGTACCACAATCGTAAGTCATAATCAATCAGGTAGTAACTAAATTAATAATTTTAAATGTCTTAGGCAGTTAACTATATTTATTCTTTTTAGCGTAACATTGTATGCCGAGTTCTTACCAACGAAACAACGAGCCAAATGTGTCGTACTTCTGGATGTAAGTAGATCACACTGTAATTAAAACAAGTTATCTACAATTAATTAATACAAGACATACTATTATAGACTTATTATTCAAGTTCCTTTGTTGCAACTACTTTTTCTTCCGTGATAAGATTTTCATAGGAGATATAAAATAATTGCGAGATATTTTGAGGCCAAGCAGAAAGACCCTATGATTGCAAAAACTTAGGTACTGTTAGAAACTGTTGATTGGCATGATGACATGTTATATTTCCTGAAGTGTTCGCAAGTATCGAATTTTCAATGTAGACAAAGATATCGAGCAAAGGCATACAGTTGGTGTAATCAATTTCACAAAATCAATTAAGATAGATTTATTCTGGTTTTCAGTGTTTTTGGGCACTCGGGGCCTGCTTAGAGGTAGCCCTGGCTTTAGTTGTTATGCCAACTTTGGGCGTGCATTGGCTGCTCGGTCTTTCTACAATACCGTTGCTGATTTTTGCGCTTATCTGTCCGGTGAGTACATGAACGACAACAAATACACAAAAGGTAAATATTTAAATTAAATACACCAGTTCGGGAAATTACATGAAGATATAAAAAATGTCTTTAATTAAAAAATTTAATAATATAAAAGTTGCAATAAAAATAATACCTAAACTAAATACAATCTCCGTAGTAAATTCAGTGCATTTTGTTTTCTTTAATCAATTAAGTATATTCCGTATTCTACAAATTACCCCACTTTATTCCACAATAACGAATGTCTAGCGAGTGCTGACATATTTAATTCTTCATAAGACAGTCAATGTCACGCATTGATAACGATTTCTACTTTGGTCGGAAACTGTTTAAAATGTTTTTAAATAAATAATTCTGTAATTTGAGTTGTTATTTATTGGTGGAAATTTTCTAAACTTATTATAACGAATTGAGTTTAATCTAACCTCTATACAACAAACCCCAATGTTACGGATAACTCAGTTTAATCTAACCTCTACATGAGGGTGACACTGATAGTTTTTTTAGAACTGGCCACTTTAAAAGAATATAATAAAAAAATTAAGTTTAAATTTTGAAAATCTCTTTGCTAATATTATTGAGTACTAATTTCATTCATTTATCATTTATTTTACGATTTGACGGGAAATTGAAATTTGTCTGTGTCAAACCCCACCAGTATAAATTTAACGCAAGAAAATTTCCGTACTGTGATTTTTATGACTTTCGGTGTCATTTAAGTCAACAAGAATATTGTAACAGACTTCGATTGGCCTTTTACGATGAAGCCCCTTTCTCGGACCACTGTTTATAACTGGTTTAATAACAAAATCCTCCACAAACATTTAGCCGTTAGGAAGCTTCGTGCCCGATGGATACCTCATTATTTGACCGAGGCCCAACTCCGTCGTGTTAATTGGTGACGTGAAATGATACAAAGATTTAACAGAGGTGACACAAAAACTGTGTTCGACATACTTACGGGTGACGAAAGCTCGATTTATTGCTATGATCCGGAAACCAAAAGACAATCTGCTCAGTTTCCTTCCGAGGAGTTACCAATTAAATTGAAGTGTAGAAGAAAAGATGGTGACCTCATTCTTCGGATGGACCGGTCATTATGCGACAATTGTTTTAGAAGATCAAAAGCCAGTTACTGCAGAGTTGTATACTAACAAATGTTTGCCACTTGTCTTGGAAAAAGTTCGAGAGAAACGACCTCGCAGTAGGGACTCCTTCACTACGACAACGCCTCCTCACACACCGCCGGGCGAACAAACGACTATTTGGCGTCGTCAGACGTGGAATTGCTGGGTCATCCGCAATATAGCCTCGCACCCTGCGATTTATTCCCGAAAATAAAAGAAAAACTTCGAGGAAACATTTTATGAACACCAAGGAAGCAGTGGCCGTGTTCGAGAAGGCCATCGAAGAGACTCCTAAAGGCGAGTGGGCAATGTGCTTTTCTCGGTGGTTCTATTGAATGCAGCGATGTATTGCATATGAATAGAAACTATTTTGAAAAGATATAATAAAAATAATAACTTAGGGGGCGTCCATAAATTACGTGAGGAGTTTTTTTGAATTTTCTGTCCCTCCCTCCCCACCTGGTGAGATGTCGTGAGATTTTATTCAACCCCCTCCCCCATCCCCCAATCTCACGTGAGATTTTTCAAAATGTGAGTTTCTTACGTAAACTCGTTGGATTGTTATTATAAAAAGGAAAAACAATTGCTTCGTGCTTTTATTTACGACTAGTTAAGACTAGTAATCAATATTGCTGTGAGTTTAATTATAAGTGTAATAAAAATTTAACTGTAGAATACTTAAATCGTAACTACTGTAATTAAAAAAAGATTATATATTCTAATTCAATCCATGGAGAATCATGGACGGTCTCAAGAGAGACTATTGTAACCAACATGTCCATATGATTTTCAGTAAAATCATCTGCATTTCAGTAAAATAGTATAATTTTTTTTTGTTTCAATCAGAAAAAAAATTGCGTGATATTTGCCGAGATTTTATTTTTACGATAAACCCAGAATTATGTTGTCAAACTTTACATTCCAGTGGTTGCCGGAATCTGCTAGATTTCATGTCGCCAGTGGCCAGCCAGACAAAGCATTAGCAACCTTAGAGCAGGTAATTTTATTTATTATTTCCTACCGTCAACATTTGGATAATTGTGGAGAGGTCATTGAACAACATTTAGCGCATTTAAAATAAGACTTATGGCTACCGATCCCGACCGATAGTCCATTCGCAACTCGAAATTTCGAATTGTGAGTCAATTACAAACAAAGTTAAAATATTTCTTTCACGCTATTCCGTTTCCGATCCTAGCCCGGGAAATATTTCATTGAATTAGTGCGAGTCGAGCCATGCTGTAACTCGTCAACTTTTAAGATGCCGTGCCATATTCGATCGACGGAGTTAATTCGTTTTGTTAAAAACTGAACACAACTTGACGTGTTTACAGTTTGATTCGAATTATTCAGATCAAATAACTCGGCGCACACATCACTACAGTACACAAAGTTTTTATTATACTTTACGAACATTGCGTCCGTTCGTATATTTTGTATATATTACACGTATTTCGACACATTTTTACGTATTTAACATCTAAAATATTCAATATTCACTGAGTTATAATTGTTTATTTTATAGAGACACGTGCAAGTATCATTTTATATCAGTATATTATAAGTACACATAAGTTATTGTTATATTGTGAGTGTTACGATAATGTCTCTAATTATATTAGTTATTTATATGATTTATACAATTAATCATTTCTTATTAAATTATTTTTTTTTCTTTTATAAAAAAAGCTAAAAAAGAGGGTACCTACGGAGTTTCTTTCGCCGTTTCTTCTCTGTTAGAGGAACCTCAATACGGAACGGTGGTAGTTTAAAAAATGACGATCGATGGATGTAATGTAAGTGTAGATGTAATGTTACTTATATCGATAAATAATTGATTTGATTTGATATATTTTCTATTATCAGATAGCGCAAGACAACGGACGGCCCATGTTACTGGGTCGCCTCGTGTGCGACGACTCCGTGGGAATAGGCCAACGCGGACGCCTGAAGCATCTTCTTATACCGCACTTGAGAAATACAAGTTTACTGCTTTGGTTCATATGGTTCGTTATTTGTCTGTGAAATTCAAATCAAATATTTTTTTTAACTTCGCGCAAATTCCCCATACTGTGGTAGACCGAGGTCTAGACAATCAAGTCCTTTCAACCCACTTTTCAACCAAGCCTATTTGGGACAATGTGACAGGTGGTAAGTCTATGGTGGTACCCAACGTTATATTTTACATAAATAAATATAATTACATAGATAAACATTCATATGCCCGTTTAAACATGAATCGACCACTAATATTCCTATTTATCACACAAATATTTTCTTCTAGCGGAATTTGAACTTGCAACTCTCGTCTCTTAGTCGTTCGTTCTCGTCGCAACTCTCGGTCTTTATATACTGAATATAAAAAATATATATTCACGCAATTCCCAATACAGGGGTAGACAGAGGTCAAGTCTAGACAATTAAGTCCCTTTGACCCACCTTCCACCGAAGATATTTTCGGGACAACGTGACAGGTGGTGAGCCCGTCGCCGCCTTTATGTCCAAGCCAACGATATTCGTACATAAGTTTATGAAAAACTCATTGGTACTGCCACCTGGGGATCGAACTCGGGTCTCTCGACTCGAAATTCCGACCACCCAACAACTCGGCTATCGTGACTTTCAAACTTAGACGAAGACTTTATACTGAATATATCGAAACTTATTATAACTAATTGGCCAACATTTTGTATTTAGATAGTTCTTTACACATTATTTCAATACCGAGGTTGGCAGAGTACAATTAGACAGAGACAATTAAGTCCTTCCGATCCACCTTTCTCTATCCTATTTGGGAAAACATGACAGGTGGTAAGCCGATCGCCGGTTTAGCGTTCAAGCCAACGGTACAATATATTTATGTAAATAAATAATTACATTGATAAACATCCATGACTCGAGTGCAATCTAGCAGGCAAGCAGCAGGATTTAACTAGCATCGGGTTCAGAGGCGGGATCTATTTATTATAATTGTTTGTTTGTGTAAGTAAAATTAAATAATAAAAAGTGTAAAGAAGCATCCTGCAAATGCCAACTGCTGTGCAATGGCCTTCTCTCAAATATTTTTTAAGAGAATAGAGCAGAGAAACGTCCACCACTCTTCTCCATTACTTTTTTTTTATTATTTCTCAAACGGGTTTCCTTGCGATGTTTTCCTTTACCGTCGAGCTTGTAAAATCTACACTTAGCAACAATAAATTTAGTGTGACCGGCCTTAAGATCGAACCTGGTTATTTATGCTTAACTTATATTTCGTAGTATTGCAGAATTTTTAAACTGTTTTATTAAGATCTAAATTGTTTGTTTTGTTTTCAAGCTTTCTCAACTCGGAAACAATACATATTGTAAGTAAAAGAAAGGGCAATACGAAAAAAATATTAATTTATTATTTAATATCACGACATGCATTTTATCACTTTTTACTTACTTTTTTAGTCAATCGGTTTTAAATCAACTTCCCGACTAAGTAGAAAATTAAGGCTGGCTTAAAGCAGGCAGATCTGGATGACATAATATGCACTTTTTTCTACCAAATATTTCACCTGTTTTCATTAAAATTTTGCTATCGAAAAATTGGATTACGATGACACTTTGATGACAAAATACGAAGAGGCATTTTTAAGTTTACAGAATGGGGGAAGTGGAGGGAAAATAAAAGTTAAACTTTCATTATTTTTTTAAATTATTACTATAATTTATTGAATACTCACGATTGTTGTCTCTTGGGGGAACTTCATCTTTAAACACATTTCTGATTGATTATATTATAATTTTACTGTAATTTTACTGTTCCTCTGTTCTATTCTCTTAAAAAATATTTGAGAGAAGGCCTTTGCACAGGAGTTGGCATTTGCAGGATGCTTCTTTACATTATTTTACTTACACAAACAAATAATTATAATAAATACATCCCGCCTCTGAACCCTGATTGCACTCGAGTCATGGATGTGTATTGATGTAATTTTTTATCTACATAAATATATTGTACCGTTGGCTTGAACGCTAAGACGGCGATCGGCTTACCACCTGTCATAAATATAGATTATAATGTTTGTAATAAGAAACCTTTGATAATGCCATGAAGGCGAAACCGGTCAGGTATTTTAATGAAAATAGATAAATAGTGGAATAAGTAAAAGTGAATTTCAATGGGTTATTACTATAATTATATTTGATTTACACCTCCGCGAAAGAATGTTATTTCCTTATCGGAAATATACTACTTCTTTAACTTCTTCTGCGGTGGAAAATTCCTTTCCACGAACCTCTTTTTGTGCAGGGCAGTCAGTTCAACAAGGTTCCTGCGGGCGGGTGCGCATTGTCGAGCAAGAGCAGGACACCTCATCTTAATTTTCCTTCTTCTTTAATTTCTTTGTTTTTAATAGTTTCTTTAACCGCTCAAAGATTGTTGCGAAACATTTTCTGGTAATGGTAAACACATTTATCTTTATGGCCATGGGATCATGTCGCCATAAGAAAATTAATTGATTTTGATACTTTAAATTTCTTGTTAGATGCTGCACTCTTTTTATGACATTGCATCGAGTCTCTTAGACTCAGGTTCATAATGATTAACTCATCTCCTGTAACAATTTATTTCAGTACATCATCTTTATCTTCTCTCACAGAGGTCAAAAAACACTTCAGACCATTCGACGCGCTGTTGTTTGCAGCGTAGTGTTGATTTTTGGCACCCACCGTACGCTGACCTTAGTTATACCAAAATGATCGTGAAAAATTTCAAAAATAGTTGTATTAGTTTAACATCTCTTCCAGTATGGTTTGAATAGATTTGCCTTGCTTGGTAGAAACCTGATAATGGCGCGATATTCAATTTTGCAACTTTTCTTCCAAATTGAGTTGCTTAGTCGTCAATAGTTCGAAAAGTAATGATAAAATCGTGACAAAACTTTAAACTTATATTGTTATGAGTTTTAATTATGAGTCAATGAACGCGATGAAGCCCTTAACTAGCCTGCTACCCCACCCGACGCCCACCATTCCGCGAACTTTTAAAAAACTTTGTTAAATGCTTTATGCTAATGTCTGTTAAGGAATATCTAGGCGCAAATCAAGTCATTCTTACCATAAAATTGCAGTATAGCCTGAACTGAACAAACGTGTCAAATTTCAATTCCGTAAAAGTGAAAGCTTGCATGATTTGACCTTATAAAGCTAACAAACATTGCAATAATTACCTTTGTAACAATTAAATAAAACTTGTTAATAAATTTTTATTTTAGGATGTCATGCGCATTTTGCTACTATGGCCTTGTACTGATGACTACAGAGCTCTTTGAAACTGACGTGGACGGCTCTGAAGAATCGTGCGCTGCTGATTGTCGTCCATTACAAACTACAGATTATATGGATCTTCTTTGGACTACCTTAGCTGAATTTCCCGGTAAAGAGATATGCTCCATACATAAAAATCAAAACAGTCCACCGTAACTTCGAACTGTCCACGTAAGAATATACCATCCCGTTTCTATTGCTAAATCTGTCTCGTTAGAGCCGACTAAGGGCCTTTAAAATACCGATGCCTACCGTCAAATACATTATATGTATAAATACGTACATAGATCACATACACTGTTCTGACACAAATACACAACATCACATATATTGCTCTGATCCCAAAGTAAGTAGCTAAATCGTTATGGAATCGGAAATAACGAAGGTGGCACAAACACCTAGATCGGAGACTTATCTTATCTTATCTTCACGCACAATCCCTGACGGGGTAGCCAGAGAGAACAGATCGCCAAGTGTCACGATCCCTACATACTTCTTTCGCTTCTCAGATTCATTCTTCATACATGCACGTCTAGGTATCCGAGTACTCTTGACCCTCCCTTCTTCGAGCAATTTGCTCACATGGTCTAGAGACGATGTAGAAAAAGTGGTTTTCTACTTTGACCCGTCAGAAAATTCGAATTTTACGCGGGACCTCGGAGCTAGAGCTCGGAGCGACACCATGAAAACCGGTGCGTGTGCCTCTCATCCACGGAAGTCGTCAATCATATAAAAAAATATCTTCACACCATTCTCAATACAGGACTAGACGATGAAGTTCTTTCGACCCACTCTCCACCGAAGACATTTTTGGGAGAACGTGACAGGTGGTGAGCCCGTCTTTATGTCCAAGCCTACGATATAATTCGTACATTTTGTTTTTGAAAAAACCCATTGGTACGAGCCTACCACCTAAGGATCGAACTAAAGTTTCTTGACTCAAATCCCGATCACCAAACCAATCGGCTATCGTAACTGTCACTTAAACTAAAAATTATTTTTTGTCATACTAAAATATGTAATGTTAACAAGTTAAGAAGTAGTAAATTTCTTTCAGGCATCTTTGCGACAATATTTATCATTGAAAAATGCGGACGAAAGAGGACAATGGCGTCACAGTTTATTATATTTGCTGTCTGCGTTTGTGTACTGATTTATAATGGCAAGTGAGTAACTTTATACATGATACATAGTATGTTTCACGTTTCTGGTTCTTATTTACAATATATAAGAGTAAACATTAGTTCGGATGGCCCCGCCTCGCCGTGTGGCTATGACGTAAGAATATATTCTGTGCCTGTTGTAAGAGATGACTAACGGAAAAACTTTGAAAATACTATTTGCTACTGATAAATGGCGGAATAATTTTGAAAAAATGCCCTTTATTAGAGAAGCCTCCAATGGTGGTATTTTACTGACCGTTAAGTAATGTCTTTGTAATTTTCTAAAAATTCAGCTCCCGTATGTTTGTTTCTCGAAATGTAGTAAATGGATTGACTTGAAATTTTTAGATAACGCTACATTTCTATTAAAGAATGTTATCGTATACTTTTTAGTTTCCTCAGAACTAGAAATTAATGGTAGTGTTTGAATTGAATGCAAGAACGTGTCTTCTCGGTAAAACTACGAGTATGTGTGCACATCAAAGAGTTTTGCTAGTTGATAATAAAATAATAAAGATACTTAAAGAATTTTAAAAGAGTCGAATTTTAATATTTGATTACAACTTGTAGTAAACATTGCCTAGAGGCCAGGATGACCTCGCAAATCAATTTCACGACGCTAATAACGTCAACTATTTCAACGTTTCGCTCTCTCTCTATGTTGGCGACGCCAATTAAGGCTTCAATTGCTAAACCTGAAGCGGTGGATGTCAGTTAATGTCAGGAACCGAACCACTATAATAGGTAAAGGTAAGGCTCGCCTCTTTCATCATTGATGGCTCGTCGTAGATTTTACTAATGCTGCTTATTACATGATTTACGCTTATTGCATCTTTTGCGAAATTTAAAACAAAATCTTCATTGCGTACGTATACGTAGATAACGTATAAAAAAATGTTTTACAGTCGAACTTTCCTGACCTGTGTACTGTTCCTGGCACGAGGCATTATCGCGGGTCTGTTCCAAGCTGCATATGTTTATACGCCTGAGGTAAGATCAACTAATAGCAACACAATACAAATAAAAAAAATATAGTTAAGTTACTCTCGCTTTACTGTGCGGAAATTCGATATAATAAAATTACCTAGCACCATTCGCCGAGAAGTTACTTGGCCGTACAACGTCTTTGTCTATTCACTTGATGTCGACTTTTTCCGAGGCGAAAAAATAATTCATTGTCTCCCGAGGGGCTGCATAGGGCGGCCGGCGCGGGTGGGTGGTGGTGGTGGGGTGGTGCGAGAGCGTTCCCGTGGCGCTGCCAACATGCGGCGAAGGTGAAACACCATGGGGTTTTAGTCGATGCGAGTCCTTGCCCCCACGAGGGAGGATATACATTAGGTATTTACCCAAGTATAAAAAAAGGTAACATCGGCTGAGTAGATAAAATCTGTTCCTTTCGCTTCTTAAGGTGTACCCAACAGCCCTGAGGGCGACTGCGGTCGGAGCTTGCAGCGGCGTCGCCAGACTCGGAGCTATGATTACACCTTATGTTGCACAGGTTTGTTTGTATGCCTATCTGATATAACTATCGGCAATAGTTGAGACAATGTACAACATAACATAACACGCAATGTGGCGGGAGTGGGACCAAATCCGTGGGAGCTAAATATGATCTGTAATAGTTACGAACATATTAATACACAACGAATACACAGAGTAAATATGTTATTGTAAAAATTAGTACCTTACTCAATTCCTTATGCCAAAAAAAAGTAATGGCCAAATTTGATTTGACTGTCGGATATCGCAGTGACTAATCGCCTTGATAATAACAATAATGCGTTGAACATGCAACCGCCTTGGTGGTATCGGCTTTAAAATATGCCACCCGCTATCTGCTCGTGGAAGTCGTAACTGGCGACTAAGAGAAAAGACAATAAGGTTAAATTGGAAATCTCAAACTAGATTTCAAGACAAGAAACAAGATTCCTAGAAATATCTATTTCCTATCCATGCTTCTTTGGGCACAATGATAAAATCGTGTCTAAATTAACTAAAGTATTTCTTAAATGTTTTTCTAGGTTCTTTTGAAAAACTCAATTGCTGTAGCGACAGGGGTGTACTCTTTAGCGGCAGTCTTAGCAGCAATCGCCTGTTTAGCTCTGCCCATAGAAACCAAAGGTAGAGAAATGAAGGACAACGTAACTGGAACGACGTAATATGTGTATTGTTTGTATATATATAAAACGACGTAATGTTGTAAGCTTTAACATGTGAACAATTTAATTGGGGACTTATTCATATAATACATTCAGTATATATATATATATATATATATATATATATATATATATATATATATATATATATATATATATATATATATATATATATATATATATATATATATATATATATATATATATATATATATATATATATATATATATATATATATATATATATATATATATATATATATATATATATATATATATATATATATATATATATATATATATATATATATATATATATATATATATATATATATATATATATATATATATATATATATATATATATATATATATATATATATATATAAGGTGTTATAAAAGTCGTATAAGTACCGGTGTGTTAGTGACGGTGTGTTAACAAATCCTAGAACCTTTATAACGAACGGTACGCTTCCGGAAACCGAAATAACCCCCGAGTTCTTTCATCCTATGCTTATTTTAGAAATTTGATGAATAGATTACACACAACTGGTTGAGTGACATGAGAAGGTCCAAAGAAAAAGATCCACCAGCATAATGCTCTTGTGTTGTCTGTTGACAGTTACAAAAATGTGTATAAAAATTTTGTTACATATACGCACATGTGAATACTGTTTAGGTTTGTTATAAAAACCCACAAAATCAATGAGGCCATCATCAGACATGTGCAAATGATATATTATCCCCTTTTTTAAGTAACTTCAATCCGCTGTAACGCAGCGACATAGGACCTTAATTGACATGACCATCAGTAGGATCAGTTTGTGCTGATGTAAACAACAATCCAACTCGATGTGAAACTCGTGCAAATCATATACCGAAATGCTCAACGGCTCCGCAGCTATATATCTTTAATAACTTGAAGATGCCGTAAGGAGACACCGGTTACTATAAATAAGTATTGAATTTATAAAAGTGAATGTCTTCTCCAATGAATTTTAATATGATGAAGATTCACCAAGAAAGAATAAATTAACTATATTTTTAAATTTATTCTCAAAATGTATAATAAAATTTAAAAAGCTGCCTAATATTTACTATTTGTGTTGCTAGAGTTTCTTTTCAAATTAAATGCTACAAATATAACACATAGTCTCGAACTGATAACTGTTATATGAATAAGGCTCTCCGTTTATTATTATAAAACAAAACTGCTCATATGAAATAAGTTGAACAATATGCATAAATTAATATTATTAAATGATAATTATGATTTATGAATTATTGTAAAATATTCATAAATCAATTCCGCACATGTTTTTAATTTTTTATAATTATTTATTGGTTATGCCGTATTTAGAACTTAAGATAACTGAACTGTATTAATGTAATTAAGACTGGTATTCTGATAATCAATTCTTCTGTCCGTTACCTCAATACTCGTAATTATTATAAGCATAAGAAAATGACTAGAAACTTGTCAATTATCTAGTTCTTGGTGTATATTTTTTTATTAAGTATTTATTTTTACGAAAGTACTACTTAATTTTTTTAAGAGTTACTTAACTCAAACTTTTTTACAAGTTCATACTCCGCATACCGAGTGCTTTTATTTCAATGCTTTAATTTCAAATTATATGTTCAAGCTTTTTTATTTGACTTTAATGTATGGCGCCTTTTGCACAGGGCAACATTCTTCCAGGGTGCATTTGACCTACTACCTGCTATTGGTTACAAACATCAAAATTTATGTAATTGTTAAATGAGTATTTTAATGTAACTGAAATTTATTATTATAATTATCTTTATGTAAACAGTATTAGTACCTATATTTCTTTAGGTTGTGATAAAATACAGGACTTGATGAAAGAAATGTTAATTGTATAAAAACTATGTTTTATGAATTATATAGGTTTTTGTTTAATATTTATTACAAATTATCAATTATCTGTGTACCGAAAGAGGAGACAAAAAATCACACACTTTACAACTTTGCCCTAATAAGTACGTCGAGGTGTATGTCTACTAAATAATAGAGAAAAAAAATCGAGAATGCCGATAACAGTTTATAATATTAGTGTGTAGTTATAATAATAATAATACTTGAACTTACACGTTGCAATTGCATGGATAACATGATATCACGTTACATTGTCTAAAATTGATTTATGTGTATTTATAGTATATAAAGTTACGCAATTTTTTATTGATTTTATAGCATATAAGTTATGCTAAACTTTTTGTTATTAAATTAAAGAGAAAAAATGTTTTTAAAATTTCAACTGACTCGGGCGGGATTCGAACCCGCGACCTTTTCCGAACCGTGACCTTTGCCACGGTTTGTTCTCTAATTTAATAATATATATAAAGTGTTTCATTCATTCGGATCAGCAAGAGGGTAGTCGACTTGCGAAAATATGGTCTAAATTAAATAACTATATATATATATATATATATATATATATATATATATATATATATATATATATATATATATATATATATATATATATATATATATATATATATATGTGTGTGTGTGTGTGTGTGTGTGTGTGTGTGTGTGTGTGTGTGTGTGTGTGTGTGTGTGTTGCTTTTTCAACTTCTAGCCATCTCAAATCTCTAAGCCCTACGATCGAACGGATTGTGACAAAATTATATAAGAAGATAATATACGCCTTTGATTAAATTATGTTCTATTACGTGAAGATATACATTTCTTAAAACTGATTGAAAAGGCTTATGCTCCACTGCCACGTGGTTCTATATTTTTTGAAATGCCTACAAAATATTACCCACTGCCACGATCTTAAGTATATTTTCCCCACTGACACTAAACACACATACACATGCTATAAAAAATTTTATGTTTTTAATTGCATTTTTCGAAACTTTAAGCATAAAGGTTAAGACATTGAAAAAATCAACTGAGAATTGATCCCGCCAGTGTCCATTCACTGTTTATTACACATTTATTAAATTAAAATATTATTTCGTTTCATCTTACATTAAAAGGTTTTCCAAACAATTGCCTTAATAATTCAACTTAATAATTCTGGATAGCAGTGACAATTTTTGAGTTTATCTCCGTTATGTGACAAATTCGAATTGAAATTGTTGTATGGTGGTTTAATTTTAATATCACAATGATATGAACGAGCATTGTGATAAATTACAAGTTGTGTAACGAGTTGTAATCAATTTATTTCATTTAAAATGCATTCCTTCTAAATTCCACTAGGTGAATTTGGTAACAAGCAAAAATTCCAAAAACCTAATTCATAAGATGTAATAATAAATATCAAAAATTTAATACCACTTTTTTGGTCAACTTTACAAATTTAATACGAATTCACAACAAATAAAGTTGAGACTTGGCAATGGACTACACTTTTTCGGGGCATTGGGGAATACATTTTAAATTTTCGCAAACGAACTTACGGGTTACAGATAGTTATTCATATATTTCGATTGTTTTAATAATTATTTTTACATTGATTGTGTTTCACTGGCGGCAATTTTTTTAAGTGTTAAGTTTTCATTTATATTTATTACGAAGAGTTTGTAAAGCGCAATAGTACGAATAAAAAATTATAGCCATGGCCAAACGTTAGGCGTTATAAGTTTTATTTCGTATTTATGTGCGTATAAAAAAACCTTTTTTAAAGTTATGTAAAATTATAGCTTGATGAATGTTAGAACATCCAATCTACGAGAGCTGATTGATAAGTTTCCGAAACGACAAAGAAAAACTTCATAAATCTATTTAAAATAAATTTATTTCTCAACGTAGTTTCCTTCTACCTCGATGCATTTAGTCCAGCGCTTCACCAATGCCGTTACACCAGTTTGATAAAATGTTTTCTCCAACCCCTCAAAATACTCGTCCAAGGCAACAATGACTTCTTCATTTGATGAAAATCTCTGGCCACCTAACCATTACTTCAGGTTTGGGAATAAGTGGAAGTCGCACGGGGCCAGATCCGGGGAATAGGGTAGATGCGGTAGCAATTCGAACCGCAATTCATAGAGTTTGGCGACTGTAACCATACTACCACCATTGAGACGTATGTGCAGGTGCGTTGTCATTGTGGAACAAAATGTTTTTCTTGGCCAAATGTGATCGTTTCTTCTGGATTTCTTCACTTAATTTTTGCAGCAAGCTTGCGTAGTACTCTCCAGTTATTGTTTTTCGTTTTTGCAGATAATCCACTAAAATAATCCCTCGAGCAACCCAAAAAACAGTCGCCATCACTTGGCCGGCCGACAAAACCGTTTTTGCTTTCTTCAGCGCAGTTTTTCCGCTCTCAGTCCACTGTTTAGATTGTTCTTTTGGTCGGGAGTATAATGATGTATCCAGGTTTCATCATTATGATCTCGGTAAATCAGCGCCAAACACTCCGATGAAGCGTCCACTCGACGTTGATTTTGGTCTACACTGAGCAAACAGGGCACCCATCGCGCGCAAAGCTTTTTCATTCCCAAATGTTAATGCAAAATATTAAAAACGCGTTCAGATGAAATGCTCACCATCTCTGCTATCTCTCGCAACTTTAAGCGCCGATCATTCAATACAATTTTGTGATTTTTTTTATCATGTCTGTGTTCGTGACTTCGTTTGTACGGCCAAACCTGTGGGCGTCTTCGCAGCTCTGTCTTCCTCGTTTAAAATCAGTTACCCAGGTGTGAATTGTACTCAATGCAGGAGCAGAATTACCTAAAACACTGCCTAGCTTGGTTTTAATCTGGGTTGCTGTTTCCTCTGTTAAAACGTAAAACTTTATCACCACACGAATTGTGTTTCTTTTCATTGTTAAGAAAATTTACGACTGAGAAAGTTCTAAAGTCACGATAGCCGAGTGGTTGGGTGGTCGGAATTTCGAGTCAAGAGACCCGAGTTCGATCCCCAGGTGGCGGGCTCGTACCAATGGGTTTTTCTAAAACTTATGTACGAATTACATCTTTGGCTTGGACATAAAGACGGCGACGGGTTCACCACCTGTCACGTTGTCCCGAAAATATCTTCGGTGGAAGGTGGGTCGTAGGGACTTAATTGTCTAGACTAGACCTCTGTCTACCCCTGTATTGGGAATTGCGTGAGAAAGTTGTACGTCCTCTGAAACAAATTCCATTAGTTCGATTAAATTCAAATTTGGCGTTCTACTTTCGAAAAGATGCCAGAATCTAATGTAATATTCCTTTTTTGCGTATCATTTTTTTAAGTTCGTCGTTTCGCCCAGTTATCGATCAGCCCAGGTATCTATCTAAACTCTTAACATGGCGCGTTTATATATAATTTTAATAAAAATTACATTTTTGCAACAATATTTAAGTTGCTAATGCACTGTTAATACTTTATTTTTTAAATTGTAAATGAGTTGTACTTATTCTTTTTACTGTGATTTATTCGTATGACACCAAAACGAACATTTTAGGTTTAATAGTTGTTTACAGGCCTTTTGATTGAGATTTTAATATTATGTTAAGTTTTATATATATGTATATATATATATATATATATATATATATGTATATATATATATATATATATATATATATATATATATATATATATATATATATATATATATATGTATATATATATATATATATATATATATATATATATATATATATATATATATATATATATATATATATATATATGTATATATATATATATATATATATATATATATATATATATATATATGTATATATATATATATATGTATATATATATATGTATATATATATATATATATATATATATATATATATATATATATATATATATATATATATATATATATATATATGTATATATATATATATATATGTATATATATATATATATGTATATATATATATATATGTATATATATATATATATGTATATATATATATGTATATATATATATATATATGTATATATATATATGTATATATATATATATGTATATATATATATATGTATATATATATATATGTATATATATATATATATATATATATATGTATATATATATATATATATATATGTATATATATATATATATATATGTATATATATATATATATATATGTATATATATATATGTATATATATATATATGTATATATATATATATGTATATATATATATATGTATATATATATATATGTATATATATATATGTATATATATATATATATATATATATATATATATATATATATATATATATATGTATATATATATATATGTATATATATATATATATATATATATATATATATATATGTATATATATATATATATATATATATATATATGTATATATATATATATATATATATATATCATCGGGCACGAAGACTGGCCCTCCTCCAGTTATTGTTTTTCGTTTTGCAGATAATCCACTAAAATAATCCTCGAGCAACCCAAAACAGTCGCCATCACTTGGCCGGCCGACAAAACCGTTTTGCTTTCTTCAGCGCAGTTTTTCCGCTCTCAGTCCACTGTTTAGATTGTTCTTTGTCGGGAGTATAATGATGTATCCAGGTTTCATCATTATGATCTCGGTAAATCAGCGCCAAACACCTGATGAAGCGTCCACTGACGTTGATTTTGGTCTACACTGAGCAAACGGGGCACCCATCGCGCGCAAAGCTTTTTCATTCCCAAATGTTAATGCAAAATATTAAAAACGCGTTCAGATGAAATACTCACCATCTCTGCTATCTCTCGCAACTTTAAGCGCCGATCATTCAATACAATTTTGTGATTTTTTTTATCATGTCTGTGTTCGTGACTTCGTTTGTACGGCCAAACCTGTGGGCGTCTTCGCAGCTCTGTCTTCCTCGTTTAAAATCAGTTACCCAGGTGTGAATTGTACTCAATGCAGGAGCAGAATTACCTAAAACACTGCCTAGCTTGGTTTTAATCTGGGTTGCTGTTTCCTCTGTTAAAACGTAAAACTTTATCACCACACGAATTGTGTTTCTTTTCATTGTTAAGAAAATTTACGACTGAGAAAGTTCTAAAGTCACGATAGCCGAGTGGTTGGGTGGTCGGAATTTCGAGTCAAGAGACCCGAGTTCGATCCCCAGGTGGCGGGCTCGTACCAATGGGTTTTTCTAAAACTTATGTACGAATTACATCTTTGGCTTGGACATAAAGACGGCGACGGGTTCACCACCTGTCACGTTGTCCCGAAAATATCTTCGGTGGAAGGTGGGTCGTAGGGACTTAATTGTCTAGACTAGACCTCTGTCTACCCCTGTATTGGGAATTGCGTGAGAAAGTTGTACGTCCTCTGAAACAAATTCCATTAGTTCGATTAAATTCAAATTTGGCGTTCTACTTTCGAAAAGATGCCAGAATCTAATGTAATATTCCTTTTTTGCGTATCATTTTTTTAAGTTCGTCGTTTCGCCCAGTTATCGATCAGCCCAGGTATCTATCTAAACTCTTAACATGGCGCGTTTATATATAATTTTAATAAAAATTACATTTTGCAACAATATTTAAGTTGCTAATGCACTGTTAATACTTTATTTTTTAAATTGTAAATGAGTTGTACTTATTCTTTTTACTGTGATTTATTCGTATGACACCAAAACGAACATTTTAGGTTTAATAGTTGTTTACAGGCCTTTTGATTGAGATTTTAATATTATGTTAAGTTTTACACAAATTTATACAATAAATGCACTGCATGTATCTGCTGTTTAATTTAATACTAAAATGTCCAATGGTATTATAACGCCACATATAAGTGGTTGTATATCACACCGTTAAATATGTCGTCTATATTTTTTTAAAGGAGCTTGTTACTTATTTACAACAGCTTCGTCTAAGGAGACTTGCGAGGAGAGGCTCGCAAGTTAAAGTTGAAGACAATAATGGCTGCTGCTGCGAAGCGCTGCGTCCCCTAGAACGAAAGAGATGACTTCCGATATGGGGGAGGGGCCATGCGATCCGAGGGCCCCATGGCCCCTCCCCCATGTCGGAAGTCATCTCTTTCGTTCCTGCAGTGAACTTTTACCGGCCATTATTTATATATGTATGTTTGTGAGCCCGGACCACTAAGCTACCTCAGCGCTCTACGCCGCAGAGAGCAACTTTGCTCTCGGAGGTTGGAATCACGGAATAGATAAAAGGGATAGATGCAAATAGTATTGCCCAAGTTTTCACTTTATATTTATTTAATTATAGAAATGTATTACATAACGAATATACAGATAATTTTGTGTCTACTCCACAAACTAGCAGTTAATATTTAATTTACCTTCCTATTAGGCCTTTGTCCTGCAATTACATTACCTTTACCACTACTAAGCTACCAGGGCTGAGCGCCGCAGTGCGTCTCTGCTCGAGGCGGTTGGAATAGATACAAAATAGAATAGCCCAAATGTTAAAGCGAAAATCATCACAACCAGAACTCTACAAAACAAATAAAACAAATTGTTAATTACAATAATGTATTACATAATAAATTTACATATAATTTTGTGTCTACTCCACAAAAACTTGGTGAAAAAATCATTTATTTTATAAAATAGACAAATACTGCAAAATATATGAGTACTGGAATAGTTTGACCTACCAATATTACTGTACAAAAAAAATTGATGATAGATAGGGACACTAACATAAAGCAAGAATTAGAATAGGCTTTGGATCACAGAATAAATCACAAATTAATTTCAAGATACATTCACAATAATTTTTGTATGAAATAGAATAATAATTATAACGATTCAGTCAAATAATGGCAAACAATTTTGAATCTCCCAGAAGAAGTTAATTATTGTTACACATGCAAAATTACAGCATAAACTTATATTTTAAAGCATTAAATTATAATAAATAGCAATACCTACTGCCTAATTTTTTACTTAGGTATTAAAACAATTATTTACATCATCATAGCCACATTATTTCCTATAGGTCCAGCGCACACTGTTGGCGAGGCTGCTTCCTAGCAGTGACACGTCGGCTAATTGTTCTCTTGAAAATATTTCTAGGTTTAATATAGTAAATTATGTGTATTTAAAAGAGGTTAAATCCGATACAGCCCAGTAGCTGTAAGAGTTCAATAGTACATGCACTCTACATAATTGCTAAACTATTTAAGTTTCTGTGCCATTAAAACTGCTAACCACTAGTATTGTGACTGATCCTTTGCCAATCATAAATACGTAATAAATGGATATGTGCCTGTTTAAAATTATAATACTTTTATTATTGACTAAGATGCTCCATGTAATGAAAATGGGAAGCAATGAGTTCAGGTTTGTTTAATAGTTAAAAACATGATACTTGTTGCTTTATTTTGATGCACTTTATATTGTTGAAATGCTTGGCTAGCTTAAAATACTTATATGCACAATACTTTAAGTAAATGTGAGCAGTGCAGTGCAGCAATAAAAAAACATGGATGCTTAAGACAGTGCTCAATTTAAATAATTTCGCCGATCTTTTGAAAAGTATGCGCAGACTATACATAATAAAGTTAAAGTATAATATAATTAAATCCTAAATGCAAGGTACTCAGTAAACATTGTCACTAACAATTTTTTTTGTCATAAAATAATATAGTTTGACATTTTTACAATACACTAAATCTTACTGTAATTTGATGACATTCTTTAGACCATTTCTATTGCTTAATTTTTTATTTTAAGTTGTAACTAATATGGTAATAATAATAAATATCTTCACGCAATTCCCTATACAGGGGTAGACAGAGGTCTAGTCTAGACAATAAAGTCCCTTTGACCCACTTTCCACCGAAGATATTTACGGGACAACGTGACAGGTGGTGAGCCCGTCGCCGTCTTTATGTCCAAGCCAACGATATAATTCGAACATAAGTTTTTTTGAAAAAACCCATTGGTACAAGACTGCCTGCCACCTGGAGATCGAACTCGAGTCTCTTGACTCGAAATTACGACCACCCAACCACTCGGCTATCGTGACTATACTAATATGGTGGAATCTATATTACATAATGTTACCCATGTTATGATGAATATACCCACTGTTTTATAAAATGAATCAATGCACAAAGCTGAAATTTTAATATTGCAACCAACTACCTTAAGTTTTTTTTCATTTATAACTAATTAGACATGAGATCATATACAAGTTATTTGCTATATCAATCAAATTCTTTAGTCGAAAAATACTTAACTAAATAAACAGATATTGTGATGATATGCAAATTGTAAAAAAACAAACTTATTTATAAAACGGTGGGATACTTTTTAAACAATTATTTTTATACAAACTTGTGATAATTATGTTATTTCTAATTCACAATCAAATCCAAAATATACACATAGTATTACAGACAATTATCTCCAATGTTAGACACACATAATATTAATGACAAAGTGAATCTTGCCCCTATAATATTTATAATTGTCATTTATCATTTCAAAGATGTTTTTATTAACAATAATATTTAGGAACAATTGTTAATCATTACTATCTTCTGAATATTTTAAGCGCTGCCAAGTGATAAAAATAAGTAAGTGGGGTTAGTAATTACAGCTAGTGTTCTCAAGTCACAAGTGATAAGAAAACCTATTTGTGAACATTACTTTGTACTAAGGTTACTCCAACACACTTATTTTCTAATCATCATCTAATTCTATTACAATTGGTTCAATATTTTCTGTGGCTGTATTATACTCATTTTTTAGCTGTGTCAAAAGTGCACACTTTGGTATTTTAAGCTCTTCTGCTTCATCTAACAAAACCTTTAGCTTCTGAACTCTTCCAATATCAGGAGCAGTTGGAAGTAGAATTTTCTTTGTATCTGTCATCCATTTATCAAAACTGTTAACTCTAAAATCAAGAGTTTGTAACATAATGTGTAATTCATCCATGTCATACCTGTAATTAAGAGTCTTTTTGTCTAAAGGACATTGACAAAAATCATTGGCATGCTGTAGGCAAGCCATGTGCTTACAATCAGCACATAAAACAGATGACAAAAAACATGTTGTCTTACATACTTCACAGAGCCTTTCATCATCTCCAAGTAATTCAAAAGCGGTTCGTCTCACACTTTTCAATCCCTGCTTTGCTATCTTTGCTCTTAACCGGCCTTCTTCCTCTGTAGCCGAAACTAATTCTTTCTGTGTTTCTAAAGCTGTTTCTAAATCAAGACGGTCACCTTCTAATGCCATTTTACATATAAGTTCATCATGGGAAAAAACACAGAATCTTTTTAGGTTTTTATAATGTGATATACATTCACGTCCAATTTTAAGCCAATCAGGTGGAGCAAAGTTCACTGCTTCAGCAAAATTGTAGCCTTGATTAAAACCTGCATGATAGGCTCGTGGGAATGTGACAACAAATTCACCAGCTTGTTGATCAGTCCGATAAATGGGAACACCTGCTGCCATTAGTATATTAGGATTCATTATAGTAACAAGTTGGTGTAGCAAATCAGGTTGGGATTTAAAGAGTTCTGGTGCTGCTGCTTTCATTGCATTCTCAAGTAATTCTGCTCCACTCCCCGGCACACCATACCATGTTTTTGCTTCACCCCAATGTAAATAGTTTATTGAATAACTCCAATGGTCTTCATTATGCCAGCAAAATGCAGAAAAGCACATTCCAACATACATCCATGGTACAGTCATACCAGAAATATCAGCATTTATAAATCTTAACACTGAACCATCTAAGACTGGAAGATTATTCAAATTCCAACCTGAATCCACATACTCTTGATCACCTGGGTATAAATTTAATGAGGACTTAGTTGGGAAACCTGACCCATGATCCATAGAATGCAAGTCTGCACCATATTCTACAGTAACATCTTCTTCTACTGATGATATTATTCTCCAAAATTCTTTTTCTACAACAGATGTTGGTACTAGATGACCTGACATACCAAAATAATCAGATTTAAATTTATCAGCCATCTCTCCAAATTGTTGAAGAGAGTATTCCCTTTCAGCTTGAGCAAAGCCAAAGGCTTCAGCTGGTTTATGTACTACTTCAGATATACAACAAGGACAGCGCCAATCCCCATCAGGGACAGAATTAAGGGGAGGTTTTAGACAAAATGTATGATAGGTATCAGAACAACCATTACATATTAAAAGCAAGTTATCAGTATGATCTTTTTGACAAATAGCACAAACATAGATGGCCAGAGGATCTAAATCATATCTAGGTCTTTTTCTAGATTTTGTTATATCAAACTCTTCATCATTAAGACCAGGCATTTTTGGACCTGGTCCATAACATGCTAATCTTCTCAATTCTCTATTATTTTTCACTTCCTCACTTTCCACATCAGGCTTAATATCAGATCCAGTTTTAGTTTTTTTTATACTTGAGTGAGGTTTTAAATCTAAATTTTCATCTTTTGTCTTAGCCATTGATGCTACTGATACTTCCTTAACTGACTGTTTAAGAATATCTTCTTCCCCTTTTATTTCAGTTTTAGTTTCAGTCTTTTTAACAGTCTTAAGTATATCAGCTTTGCTTTTTTCAAATATTTCATAAGGTAACAAAATTTTTTCATAATTGCTCCTGAGAAAATTCATAGTGTGTGCATTTTGACTATAACCCATTGTGTTCGCAATCTTACGCCATTTTTTTGGTGTATTACAATTTTCAAATCCACCTTCTTCATCTACCCAAAACTTCAAACAATACAAATCTAATGTTTTATTTTCAATCATAGGAATTTTTAAAGGTGAGCCTTGTAATTCCCAAAATTTTAGTATCTTTTCTAGAAATAACAATTTCAAACGAGTAATGGCTTCCAATTCATTTACTTTTTGTATTCGTGGTACAAACTTAAGTTTGTCCACGTCTAATGAAAAAGGTGGCTGCCAACGTGCTGGGGGTTTTATTTTGCAAATACCCGTTATTTCAGCAACAGGACGAATTTTAGCGATATATCCTAAAGGATCTGCAAAATCTTCAGGCGTAGGCTCAAATACGGGTGCCTCTGGTGGTGGAGTGAAAGTGAACTCGGCGCTTTTTTGCATAGCATTTTTTTGAATATTCTTACTATCCATTATTACTGTCGCAAAAGCAAATAAAATCTATATTAATTCACTATTTTCTAACAATAAGCATTGCACGTAAATTATAACTGTGTACGTGACCACTGGCCATGTGTAAATGGCCCCTAATTTTTTGATTCCAATAATTCACTGTATTCAATATTTAGATAAAACATATAGATTCTCTTTACACATAATCCTCTTGTCTATTCAAAGACATAACTTCTCAAGCTAAAACCTATTACGATTGGATTCAATGCAGTTTATTCATCCGTAGATTTTGGCTGAGGTTCACATTTCACAATCAGACTAAACATTTTAGTTTAAAATATATAAATTTGTCTCTTCACAATTCATACGCAATCGCAAGATCGCAACTGATCGTCCCGGTAACGCAATGTCGCAACTTACCTATACACAAAGAGATCATATAAATATGATAATCTAAAACCAAAGAGTATACCGATACTGTTCTACCTACCTACGGATACTAACTGATACTAAACTTCTCAGAATTACCAATGAACTCAGCGTATTAATCTGAATTATTTGAATACAAATATAAAATACACGCAATAAAATCAATTAAGAGGCAATAAAGCCCAAACTGTACACAGCACAGACTCATCAAAGAGAAGATAATATTCTCTTTGGAGAATGTAATTGAGACTAATGCTCAGCAATAATATATTATTAGCAAATGCTCATTGCTCAATACAACATAGAGCACACATAAATGCACTCTGTGGCACATCACATGTTAAGTGGATTATGAAACATAACGAACCATTTCCGTAGTGTTTATAATTTATGTAAAAAAAATATCTTCACGCAATTCCCATTACAAGGGTAGACAGAGGTCTAGTCCAGACAATTAAGTCCCTTCAACCCACCTTCCACCGAAGATATTTACGTAACAACGTGACAGGTGGTGAGCCCGTCGCCGTCTCTATGTCCAAGCCAACGATATTATTCGTACATAAGTTTTTGAAAAACCCATTGGTACGAGCCTGCCACCTGGGGATCGAACTCGGGTCTCTCGACTCGAAATTTCGACCATCCAGCCACTCTATCGTGACTTATAATTTATGTACTTTTTATAATTTAGACGGCGCAAAATATTTGTGACAATGAACTGTAAATCTCCATAGATTTTGTACAATATTTTGTTATTTTGTCGGGTGGTAGTAAAATATGGCTCATTGTATGTAAAGCCTTTGTATGTAAAGAATAAAGTAATTGCAATTCTCAAGTAACACTAAAAATGAAAGTATGACGATAGTAAGTTATAAATTGACTTTTTTTAAGTTATAAACTTTACAAAAGAAAAACAGATTTTGAGACAATTTCTAAGACGAAAAAAGCCTTATGTATCTAAATCATTTTACCCCATGCAATTTAAGTTACCAACATAGCGTCCTCGGTTTTTAAATACTTCCGTTTTTTCCACACAGACAGTGAAAGCGCTAGGTTGTTTTACTCATTGGAAAAAAATTGTACATTGCTTTATAAGTTACGTGATAAAATAGACATTATAAAAACATGTTTCGAAATTCTTATACAATCTATGTGTTGTGTTCGTAGTGATTGTAAAAAAGTAAACGATTATCAGTTATTTTTTGTGTTAAAAATTGTCCGTAATAAATCGTCTTATTTTTATTGTGTTATTCAATTTTACCAATTATTCAAGCCCCCCCCCCCCACTCTCACTGCCGCATACAGCACACAATATTTGTTCATAATGTCTCTTCTAGTACGTTAGTACATAGTAATTTAATGCATAGATATATACTTGCTACTATCGAGGTTCGAACCCGCAACCCTCAGATTCGAAAGCTAAATCACTACCAACAATACTGTCAGCTCGTATAGTTTAAGTTCTAAATTTAATCATAGTTGTCGTGTCCTTTTGTTTTTTAATTATAAAACTAAACATTAAACTTAGTTATAGTCTGAATAAATGTATAATAAATTAAACTTTCTTTTAACTCTGTAATACTCGGTATTCTGCCATCACCTTATGTTGGTAGGGCCATGGGACCGTTTTTGCACACTTCCGTGACCCCATCCGCGCTGGTCACACATCACACCTTCATCGGGAAAGAATCATTCTCTCTTTTTCTCCTCTCCTTTCTCTCTTCCTCTTTCCCCATGTTTGATGTGCTGGGACATGAACCTTCAAATCCCACGTAGACAACGTGACTAACGCGATGTGGTTTAGTTGAAAAAAAAAAAACAAACTATGAAATTAAATATATAAAAAATATATGAACATCATAGCAATCATAGGTAAAGAAAGACTTACTTTTACCCCAAAAAAAAACATGCGATATAAAGGTTTCCCATGCGTGCAGTGTTTCAGCCTTGCTAGTCAATTAATGGGTTGCGCAAGCCTCACTTACATAGTCTGTAACAAAGTGAAAGTAAGTATACATAAACAGAAGTAAAAGCTGTATCATTATGAGGCTTTTGCCAATACCTATGTCTGAAAATAATGAGAAAAAAGAAATCTATGCATAACCTATACAAATTATAAATATGTATATGAATAATCTATGAAATATGTTTTAAATAAAAGTCAATACGAATAAAAATACTCAAGACTTGGCCTAAAGGTCTAGATACCAGGCCATAAACTCCAAAAAAAAAAGTCAATACAATTTTTATGTCATAAGATTTTGTGTTGAATTTTTTGTGGTGTGTGCGTAAATTGTGTTATTTTTCTTATACAAATATATATTTTAATTAATATTCTTTTATAATGCTTAACGCATTTAGGAAACCTTTTACACACAATGTACAATTTAAACAGATACGACTAGGTCATAAAATTAGGGGTAAAGCCCCAATTTATTGTAGAACAATAAAAGAACGCATAGATGAACTTAATTATAAAGATGAATTGTACACGACAAGAATAGATATTGGGTTTCCCAGTGACAAGTAAGTTTTCATGTAAAAATGACTTTACGTTTTAATATAAAAAAAAAATACCGTGTCTTTAATGGTAATTGAGGATGACTGTTTTTTTCAGAATATCACAAAGTACTCGTTTAGACCATTTAAAAAAATTGAAAAATGACAAACATCTTGAACACTTGGCACGTAATCACAAATTGGAAATAAATTTGGAAGAGGCAAAAAAGGAGTGGTTGCATACGCTAGGTCCAAACCATAAAAAGAAAATTGCTGACCATTATGGTGTTTTTGAACACTTGTATGGAGAAGGATTTTTTATACCTTATGTTCATCTTGAAATACACTATGATTTGAGAAATGGATCAGTTTTGCCTGTTTATACAGGAAATGTTATTAAACCAGCAGAAGCTCTTGATAAGCCTTTGGTTACATATAACAGTGATGAAAATACATTGTGGACTTTGGTTTTAACAAGCTTAGATGGACACTTAACTAAAAATGATAAGGAGTATGTTCACTGGCTTATAGCCAATATCCCTGGAAGCCATATACAGAAGGGTGATACAATTGTAGACTATTTGCGCCCTTTCCCACTGAAAGGAACTGGATTCCATAGATATGTGTTTGTGTTGTATAAGCAAAATGATATGATATCATATGATCTTCAAAAAGGTTTGAATATAAATATATTAAAGTGTCCATAGGTCTTTATCTTGTTGTCTATTTCTTTAGCATTGCTTGTCATTGTCTTCAGATTAGCATATCTTTTGTTGAATTCCACTTGATAGAGCATACCTTTAAATGAAAACATAGATAGGGACAACATCATATACATTGCTCTGATCCCAAAGTAAGTGTCTAAAGCACTTGTGTTATAGAATTGGAAACAAAAAAGGTACCACAAACATCCAGACCTGAGATAATGTAGAAAAATAGTTTCCTACATCAACACATCTGGGAATTGTACCTGGGACCTTATATATTTCACCACCCTTTACATCCCCAACTATATTCTAAAAATGTCTTGCTATTTCTAAGTATCTATGTACATAAAATATTTAAAAAATACTAAACAATAAATAAAAAAAATATCTTCACGCAATTCCCAATGCAGGGGTAGACAGAGGTCAAGTCTAGACAATTAAGTCCCTTTGACCCACCTTCCATCGAAGATATTTTCGGGACAACGTGACAGGTGGTGAGCCCGTCGCCGCCTTTATGTCCAAGCCAACGATGAAATTCATACATAAGTTTTTGAAAAACTCATTGGTACTGCCACCTGGGGATCGAACTCGGGTCTCTTGACTCGAAATTCCGACCACCCAACAACTCGTCTATCGTGATTAAACAATAAATAATTATTAAATATAGTTAATGTTTCTTTACTTTTATTTCAGTCAACACTATGTCAACTCTTGAAGATAGAACATTTCACACTAGAGAATGGTATCAAAAGTTTCAAGATCTCATAACTCCTGCTGGTTTGGCTTTCTTCCAGTCTGATTGGGATCATACTGTAAAAGATTTTTTCCATAACGTTTTGAATACAAAGGAACCAGGTATTATTAAATAATAATAATAATTGGAGTTCATATTTATATAATACCATGTGGTAACACTAAGAATATGCACTCTCTTCTTCCCAGAATATACCAGGTTAAAATTAAGTAGACTGGTGATGGGCAACAGTGTCTAAGGTGTGAAAGTTCTGGTACAGCAATAACCAATATACCAAGCATGTTAATTATGGCAAATTCTGTTCATGGGTGAGGCCATAAAGAGGATTTGCCATATAGGTGCCATGTTAATATAGGTGAAAACTTTTCACCTAATATAAGACAGCATAATTGAGGATATATTTATTTATTTTTATTTAAAATTTTTTTGTAAAATATGCTTTTGAAGGGGTGGACTTAATGCATTGTGCAATTCTCTGCCATTCAAGATCAGGGTACACAATCATTACTTGTGTAAAGAAATTTGAATGTATCTTCAGGATAAGAAGGTGAATTAGAATCATTTACAATTGAATAAAGTACTGACAATATTTTGGAGCTTTGCCTTTGGCGAATAGGAAGCTACCTTGGTTTTGAACAGTAAAAGGAAATGTGATCATATTTATGAAGACTGAGTATAAATCTTATACAATTATTAAGAATGCGCTCCATTTAAGTGAGAAGATATTGCGATGGGTCTGGATAAACACTCATCTACATAATTGACAACGGGTAAAAATATACCAGCATGAGTTTGGTTTTGAAAGGATGGAAATTTTCATGGCGACAAAGAAACTTTGTGCTAAGTCAATTTTTTTCTTCTCTTTGTCAAGTTTGGCAATAACTTTAAAGCTAATTTCACCAACTTGCAATTCCCAAATCATTGTGTTGATTTGGGAATTGCAAGTTGGTGAAATTCCATTCCGTCCATATGCAAGACAAGATATTTATGCAATTGGTATGTGGGATAAGTATTTTTGGTGGTTAATTTGTAATTTGTATGAAGGTCATAACAAACAGGAGAAACCTTGGCAATCAATCTTGAGCTACCTATAACCATAGTTTTACATTTTGATGGGTTGCCTGAAACTCCAAATCTATAAGAATAATATCTGATGACTTCTAGATTACTATTATTTTCATGCAATTCCCAATACAGGGGTAGATAGACGTCTAGTCTAGACAATGGCTCAGGAAAAGGGACAATGGAAAGGGACTTACCTTTGAGCCACCTTCCACTGAAGATATTTTCGGGACAACGTGACAGGTGGTGAGCCCGTCGCCGTCTTTATGTCCAAGCCAACGATGTAATTCGTACATAAGTTTTTGAAAAACCCATTGGTACGAGCCTGCCACCTGGGGATCGAACTCGGGTCTCTTGACTCGAAATTCCGACCACCCAACAACTCGTCTATCGTGATTAAACAATAAATAATTATTAAATATAGTTAATGTTTCTTTACTTTTATTTCAGTCAACACTTTGTCAACTCTTGAAGATAGAACATTTCACACTAGAGAATGGTATCAAAAGTTTCAAGATCTCATAACTCCTGCTGGTTTGGCTTTCTTCCAGTCTGATTGGGATCATACTGTAAAAGATTTTTTCCATAACGTTTTGAATACAAAGGAACCAGGTATTATTAAATAATAATAATAATTGGAGTTCATATTTATATAATACCATGTGGTAACACTAAGAATATGCACTCTCTTCTTCCCAGAATATACCAGGTTAAAATTAAGTAGACTGGTGATGGGCAACAGTGTCTAAGGTGTGAAAGTTCTGGTACAGCAATAACCAATATACCAAGCATGTTAATTATGGCAAATTCTGTTCATGGGTGAGGCCATAAAGAGGATTTGCCATATAGGTGCCATGTTAATATAGGTGAAAACTTTTCACCTAATATAAGACAGCATAATTGAGGATATATTTATTTATTTTTATTTAAAATTTTTTTGTAAAATATGCTTTTGAAGGGGTGGACTTAATGCATTGTGCAATTCTCTGCCATTCAAGATCAGGGTACACAATCATTACTTGTGTAAAGAAATTTGAATGTATCTTTAGGATAAGAAGGTGAATTAGAATCATTTACAATTGAATAAAGTACTGACAATATTTTGGAGCTTTGCCTTTGGCGAATAGGAAGCTACCTTGGTTTTGAACAGTAAAAGGAAATGTGATCATATTTATGAAGACTGAGTATAAATCTTATACAATTATTAAGAATGCGCTCCATTTAAGTGAGAAGATATTGCGATGGGTCTGGATAAACACTCATCTACATAATTGATAACGGGTAAAAATATACCAGCATGAGTTTGGTTTTGAAAGGATGGAAATTTTCATGGCGACAAAGAAACTTTGTGCTAAGTCAATTTTTTTCTTCTCTTTGTCAAGTTTGGCAATAACTTTAAAGCTAATTTCACCAACTTGCAATTCCCAAATCATTGTGTTGATTTGGGAATTGCAAGTTGGTGAAATTCCATTCCGTCCATATGCAAGACAAGATATTTATGCAATTGGTATGTGGGATAAGTATTTTTGGTGGTTAATTTGTAATTTGTATGAAGGTCATAACAAACAGGAGAAACCTTGGCAATCAATCTTGAGCTACCTATAACCATAGTTTTACATTTTGATGGGTTGCCTGAAACTCCAAATCTATAAGAATAATATCTGATGACTTCTAGATTACTATTATTTTCATGCAATTCCCAATACAGGGGTAGATAGACGTCTAGTCTAGACAATGGCTCAGGAAAAGGGACAATGGAAAGGGACTTACCTTTGAGCCACCTTCCACTGAAGATATTTTCGGGACAACGTGACAGGTGGTGAGCCCGTCGCCGTCTTTATGTCCAAGCCAACGATGTAATTCGTACATAAGTTTTTGAAAAACCCATTGGTGCGAGCCTGCCACCTGGGGATCGAACTCGGGTCTCTTGACTCGAAATTCCGACCACCCAACCACTCAGCTATCGTGACTTCTGTTTTTTAATGTTATAAATGGCATTATTTAACTCATTTATTGCTATGCACATAGGGCTGATGATGTGTTTAAGTTTCCTCACAGCATCATCATTATGACTTCAACTTCATCATCCAAGATTAATTAAGTATGGCCATTTGCATTAATGTATACACTACTACAAATAAATAATAAATTGGTTTCAGTTTACGAGTATGATTTTGCATCACCCTATATAAGACCGCAAGAATGGTTTCCACTTAGAAAACCTTTTAACCTTTACATGGACAAATACAGGGATCCAAAGGAAATTAACAAAGAATATTTACTACGAAAACTAAAAAATGAAGATCCCTTCAAGAGTCCCCCTCCCGCGTTACAATTCCCCAATGCTCATCCCTTACCAAGTAATATGCCTTCATGGCTAAAGTTACATGAGAAGAAAATAAGATTGGGCTGGGGTAGAGTTAATGATGTTTAAATGATAAATTTTAATAAATAGTTTTTAGATTATATTTTCAACAGAAGTTTCTTTAAATTAATTCCCATTTTAAAATCTCACTCAACTGGATACTATAGAGGCAAGTGATCTGGTGTGGTATACAAAAGTAAACTTTTAACTGTAACTCATTTCAGACTTAGTGAAACAATATTTTAAATTTAAAACCAGGTAAAAACCATCCTCCATCCAGTTATAGAGTTATTGCTTTATCTTCTACTTTAGCCAAAATACATAATACTTAGTGAAAAACCGCTTTGAATGGTTCCTAGGGAACAAAAACTTTTACAAAAAATACGGTTTGGATTTAGAAAAGAACTGACCACCTTGGAAAGTTTTAGCATAATGCTAATCCACAGATATTTGACTAAAAAAACTAAACTAGTCAACACTAAAAAAATCACCATAGCCGAGTGGTTGGGTGGTCGGAATTTCGAGTCAATGGACCAGGGTTCGATCCCTAGTTGGTAGGCTCGTACCAATGGGTTTTTCAAAAACTTATGTACGAATATCGTTGGCTTGGACATAGACGGCGACGAGCTCACCACCTGTCACGTTGTCCCGAAAATATCTTCGGTGGAAGGTGGGTCGAAGGGACTTAATTGTCTAGACTCGATCTCTGGTCAATATCGGTGGCTGCCTTAATCAAGGATGTCTTTAGTGACTCCAAATTGGGATGAGGCTTTGCCTTTCCCTCCAAGTGTTGCCATATCTTGTAATCTAAAGAATTCAAATCTGGACTGGAGGAGGGCCAGTCTTCGTGCCCGATGAAGTCGATTTCACGCGCCGCCAGCCAGTCTTGTGTGTTCTTCGCTCTATGAGCTGGCGCCGAATCTTGTTGGAATACCCAGTGCCTGTTATTGAACATGGTATGAGAAACAGGTTCCACAAGGTTCGTCAGGACTGTATTTTGATACACAACTGCATTCGTTTTTACACCTTTCTCGCAAAAATGTACCTCTGTTAAGCCCCAATAAGAAACTCCCAACCGTACCATGAGCGAGGTTGGACACGCGGAATACGGTTGCTCGCTTCTTCACTACTGTGTGGGTACACCTTATCATTTTGTTTGTTGAGCTCTTCTACGGTAAAAATTTTTTCATCCGAAAAAAGAATTTCCCGATATTTATTTCCTGCGTACCGCTTAAACAAAGCGCGGCATCTCTTCAGTCTCAAGTGCATTAGACGAGCATTCAAACAATGTTCTGTTTTTCTTCGATATGCCCGAAGCGCTAAGTCTTCATTTAACACCCTTTTCACCGTGGTTCTGCTTAACCTCATCTGAAGGGCCAACAGTTTCTGCTTACGTTTGGGATTTCTTTGAATTCGAGCCTTCACAGCTTTTATCACTGCTGGAGTCCTAACAGACCGAGGGCGACCACTTCGTGACCTGTCATCTACACTAGAGTCTTCATTGTATCGTTTGATGGTACGATAAACGAATCTTTTGGTTATATTCAAATTTTTCAGTATGTCAAAAACTTGAATTGGCGCGTAACCGCAACGATGCATCGCAATAACTGCAACACGGTCTTCTTTAAGCGTCCACTCCATATTTAAAAATGAGTAAAATTCTAAAAATATGTAGTTTTATTTTCATGAACAATTCGAAATTCGAATTCAATAAACTTTTTTGTGGCCAGCATTCTAAAAGAAAAGTTTTTACTGTGTGACAATACTTATCCCATCCTCGTCCCAGTAAGTCACGATAGCCGAGTTGTTGGGTGGTCGGAATTTCAAGTCGAGAGACCCGAGTTCGATCCCCAGGTGGCAGTACCAATGAGTTTTTCAAAAAAACTTATGTACGAATTACATCGTTGGCTTGGACATAAAGGCGGCGACGGGCTCACCACCTGTCACGTTGTACCGAAAATATCTTCGGTGGAAGGTGGGTCGAAGGGATTTAATTGTCTAGACTCGATCTCTGGTCAAAATCGGTGGCTGCCTTAATCAAGGATGTCTTTAGTGACTCCAAATTGGGATGAGGCTTTGCCTTTCCCTCCAAGTGTTGCCATATCTTGTAATCTAAAGAATTCAAATCTGACTGGAGGAGGCCAGTCTTCGTGCCCGATGAAGTCGATTTCACGCGCCGCCAGCCAGTCTTGTGTGTTCTTCGCTCTATGAGCTGGCGCCGAATCTTGTTGGAATACCCAGTGCCTGTTATTGAACATGGTATGAGAAACAGGTTCCACAAGGTTCGTCAGGACCGTATTTTGATACACAACTGCATTCGTTTTTACACCTTTCTCGCAAAAATGTACCTCTGTTAAGCCCCAATAAGAAACTCCCAACCGTACCATGAGCGAGGATGGAAAATGACCTCGTTGGACACGCGGAATACGGTTGCTCGCTTCTTCACTACTGTGTGGGTACACCTTATCATTTTGTTTGTTGGAGCTCTCTTCTACGGTAAAAATTTTTTCATCCGAAAAAAGAATTTCCCGATATTTATTTCCTGCGTACCGCTTAAACAAAGCGCGGCATCTCTTCAGTCTCAAGTGCATTAGACGAGCATTCAAACAATGTTCTGTTTTTCTTCGATATGCCCGAAGCGCTAAGTCTTCATTTAACACCCTTTTCACCGTGGTTCTGCTTAACCTCATCTGAAGGGCCAACAGTTTCTGCTTACGTTTGGGATTTCTTTGAATTTGAGCCTTCACAGCTTTTATCACTGCTGGAGTCCTAACAGACCGAGGGCGACCACTTCGTGACCTGTCATCTACACTAGAGTCTTCATTGTATCGTTTGATGGTACGATAAACGAATCTTTGGTTATATTCAAATTTTTCAGTATGTCAAAAACTTGAATTGGCGCGTAACCGCAACGATGCATCGCAATAACTGCAACACGGTCTTCTTTAAGCGTCCACTCCATATTTAAAAATGAGTAAAATTCTAAAAATATGTAGTTTTATTTTCATGAACAATTCGAAATTCGAATTCAATAAACTTTTTTGTGGCCAGCATTCTAAAAGAAAAGTTTTTACTGTGTGACAATACTTATCCCATCCTCGTCCCAGTAAGTCACGATAGCCGAGTTGTTGGGTGGTCGGAATTTCAAGTCGAGAGACCCGAGTTCGATCCCCAGGTGGCAGTACCAATGAGTTTTTCAAAAAAACTTATGTACGAATTACATCGTTGGCTTGGACATAAAGGCGGCGACGGGCTCACCACCTGTCACGTTGTACCGAAAATATCTTCGGTGGAAGGTGGGTCGGATTTAATTGTCTAGACTAAGAAGTGAAGACACTTTATATCAGAAGTCAAATGACATTGACTACACATAGTAGTCAAATCCGCTCTGTCACTTCCTGTGTCGACCCCACTCAAGCGCACTACTTGCACGTTTCCGAAGACTTTTAATTGATGGCGTTGTAACAAAATTGTTGCCTTTATATATACATATATATATATATATATATATATATATATATATATATATATATATATATATATATATATATATATATATATATATATATATATATATATATATATATATATATATATATATATATATATATATATATATATATATATAAAGTGTCTTCAGAATATTCTCGGGCTTCACTTTCGAAACGGATGGCAGTGTGAACGGTCAGCTGGCTGTATCGAATTTACTGCGTTTCCACCCATTTACATCAGTTTTCTGATAAGGCTCAAGACGGATTTAACAATGAGTTGCCTCACGTGACCTACCCTATGCCGACATCAGAAGTGGGATGCAACTCAATCAGCCCACATGGCGTGAGAGATCAAGATAACCAGAACCGCAACTTCTTGGCGATTACACAAGCAAGGTGTCCGACCTTCTGCGAGTACAGATTTTCGTCTACCCTCTAAGGAAGCAAGCTACGGTACGGTGGTTGCTCTTTTGAAAGAAAAAGAGTGGATATCTACATCGTGAACGCGCCTGCTGGATCCGTCCATCACTCTGGTGAGCAGTTTCATTTTTATTACGATTCTAGAGCTGAATGTTCGCTTGTTAGACAAACTATTTCTTGTAAATTTAATGGTAAACGACTTTAAGAAACTGTGACTCTAACAGAATAAAAACGAAACCAAAAAAAAGCTTGATCATAAGTATAGAGGTTCTTTTAAAGTTATGAAGGTACTAGACGAAGACCGATACACACTACAGGCACTAAACTTAAGGCGTACATGCAAGTACGCTCACGATAGGCTTAGACGAATGCCCGAAACAGAGCAAATCACAAGTTAGACCGACAATGTAGAGACCATTCCGGAAGATGAGCAAGCTGAGTCTGCTTGAGACTTGGTTAGGTAATATTTCATTCTGGTGGATTGTTGTGTAGAGTAGAGTCCGTGAGAGCCTTGGGGAACAGTAGACCGTACCAGTCTATTACGTAGCCGTAGTCCAGTAGAAATCGGTATCTACCATGTGGAAAGGTAGTCCGTGGATACGCGGTACGCGTGTAGATTTGGTGTAGGTCGGGTTTCGGAGGAAACCGTAGAGTCGATGGACTTGGCGATGCCAGATGGAGATGCGCGGACTTGGCGATCCCAGTTGGGGATGCGCGGACTGTGTGACCCAGGTGGGGATGCATGGACTGGGCGATCCCAAGAGGGGATGCGCGATGATGTGTACACGATAATTAAACCGGTGAATGAAATATTACGGCTGTGTTAATTTGTGGTAAATGTGAAGTTTCTTTTTACTGTTTTGTGAATTGTGAATGCTCTGTATTGGTTCATTAATGAAAGTGATTTTCTTTGATTTTCATTATTTGCGTCATGTAGAGACATTCAATGTTGTAAAAGTAGTGATGCTATGATTAAGTCTAGCTATTTGAAGCAAAAGAAGTAGTTTGAAAAGAGAGTTTTTATGACCCAAGAGTAAAAAACAGTTTGTTTCTTTTGTGGTAAAGAGTCAAACCGAGGTACTGTGCGAGAGTTTTCTTTTGTTTCAGAATAACACACGAGGACGTGTGCTTCGTAGGATGGCCGTATCGCAGAATCAAGATAAGGCAACAATTTTTGTTACAACGCCATCTATGAAAAGTCTTCGGAAACGTGCAAGTAGTGCGCTTGAGTGGGGTCGACACAGGAAGTGACAGAGCGGATTTGACTACTATGTGTTGTCAATGTCATTTGACTTCTGATGTAAAGTGTCTTCAGAATATTCTCGGGCTTCTATTTTGCTGAAAAAAATAGAAGCCCGAGAATATTAATAATAATAAATAACCAAGTAGGCGATATCGAGATACTAGTAACAATCTACGCTGACATGGTAGATAGCTAGTTCACGCTTCACAGCACAGATGGCGCTAAATAAGGCTACATATTTCTTCCAGCAGGGTGGCCCGCTCTCTTTCTACCGACATCATTAACTACGACCGACACCCTTTAATATATTCCGTAAGGCTCCACAAACAGAGAAGCTGGTACCAGCTCCTATTCCCGCGAATGCGTGGGTGAAACCCCCACAAATGGCGAAAACGACTACAGCGTCGAAAGACGCGGCCCCCGCTGTCCCTAAACCGCAGAGCACAAAGCCTGCGCTTAGCACCTCTCAGTCCGATCCAATAACCGTATCGGACATGGCTGACCTTCAACAGGTCCTCCAAATTTTAGGCGCCATTAATATGGCAGAAATCCGGGCCCTCGCCCGTAAAACGCGCGAGGCCAAAGGCCCAATGGACCTGCTAAAGGCCATAACGGAGCACTCTTCCATCTACGAAGAGCTCCAAAACTTAGTTAGTAAAAAGTGACTCGTTCACTTCCCGAGGTCCCCCTCCCGCAAATAATTCTTCATTTATTTTTGTCTCGCCCATTATGAACGACACAAACATAAGCGAAAGAACAAAACCTAAATCGCTAGCTGTCGGCTTCTTCCACGCATACGGCTTAAAAAAACAGATGGAGGAAGTTAGGGAATTTGTCTCAGTCCATCAGCTAGACATAATGTTAGTACAGGAGACCCTACTCAAGTCTAGCATACGCGACCCGAAGATAGCTAACTATCGCTTAGTTAGAAACGACCGCCCCGCTCGGTACGTTGATCTATTTCAAGTCTTCGCTACACAGTGTGCCAATTGACCTTCCATCTCTTGTCAACATGGAAGCTTCCGGTTGTAAGATCGCAATGACAGGCCATCAGCCCATCACTGTGATATCGGCTTATCTCCCGCCTTCGAAAACAATTCTAAGGGGTGACATCGAGGCACTGCTAAATTTAAGCGACTCGGTGTTAATAGCGGGAGACTTAAACAGCAAGCACTCTGCTTGGAACGCCGCAAATGAAAATAATAATGGACTAGCCCTCCTAACTCTAAGTATAAACCTTAACTTTGATATTATAGGTCCCCTCGAGCTAACTAGAATACCCGCGCAGAGGAACCAGAATCCGGACATTCTCGATATAGCTCTCTTAAAGAATATATTGCTACCTCTTGCGAAAATAGAAGTTCATCACGAACTTAATTCAGACCACCGACCGGTCATAATGCAGCTAGGGCAGCCGCACGCAGAGGTCACTTTGACCAAAACTGTGACAGACTGGCGTAAACTCGAGGAATACCTCGAGTCTACGGATTCCCCGGAGTTAGCAAACATACCGGAGGTCATTGATAATAAAGACACTCACCTCTCACCTAAAAACCGCCGTCAGTGTATCCTCCAGGCGGGTCAAAGCGGCAAATGACCGCCGCTTTGAGTTGCCTGCTGAGCTCAGACAGCTGTTGAGAGAAAAATGCTGCCAATAGGGCACACAGGCAGGTATAGGACTGACGCAAACCGCGTTAGGATGCGTCAACTCCAAAGGGAGGTTAAACAGCGCATGGCTGAGTTGAGGGGGCAAAGATGGGACAAGCTAATGTCCGACATCACGCCTTTGCACACTGCCTACTGGCAGTTGGCGAGGTCGATGAAGTCCGACTCTATCGTATCTATGCCTCCCCTGGTCAGTCCTGACGGCTTGATATACAAGCTATACAACTACGGTATGTCAGACAGGCTTGTGCACATCATACAAGCCTATTTGTCGAATCGCACCTTCCGCTACAAAGTCGAGGGCACTCTGTCCTCCAGCAGAGACTTAAAAGCCGGCGTTCCGCAAGGCACGGTCCTCTCGCCCACACTATACACGCTTTATACGAGCGATATCCCAAAAGACCCAAATAAAAAGGTAGAATTGGCCTTATTCGCCGACGATACCACTCTATACTCTGCGGATCTTAACGCATCGAGAATCTACATTCGCCTCCAAGCCGCGGCCACCGCCTTAAGCGAGTGGTTTAGGAAATGGAGGATCGACATAAATCCTGAAAAGAGCAACGCGGTCTTGTTCAGCAGGAATCACAAAAACTAGAATCGCCCTAACAGATTCAGTAAAATAACCCTCTTCGACAAACCCATTCCCTGGGTGTCAGAAGTAAAATATCTTGGAGCCACCTTAGACCGTAGACTGAACTTCAAGAAACATATTAAAATTGTCAGGGATAGAGCGGCCTTCATATCCGGCCGCCTCTTTAACCTTACAAATAGCCGCAGCAAAATGCTGCTAAAACACAAAATACGCCTATACACAACTTGCGTACGACCCGTCATGTCATACGCCAGTATAGTATTCGCGCACGTCCCCAAAGTACGTTTGAACTCACTCCAAGTGATTCAAAACCGATTCATGTGCCGCGCAACCGGCGCTCCCGTATATATGCGGAATGTAGATCTACATCGCGATCTCAAACTGCCTACAATGGCAGCGCTATTTAAAAAGTTCTCCATCGACTACTTCGATAGGACAAACTTACATACAAATCCGCTAGTGGCAGCGTTAGGGAATTATACACGCGCGATACGCCACCTCAATTGAGGCGCCCGAAATGCGTCATCATAGACGATGATGACGCAATCACCCGTGTCAACAATGCGTATGAGGCCCCGCCCCCTACGTACTTTCGCACACACATAGACACAAGCCGCGTTCTGTGGCTTACACAACCTCGCCATCGTCGTAATTTCACGACTAGCACGAGACTTTCTTGTGGTCGTAGTCGTCACTAAATGGTTAACACAAGGCGATCCGAGAGGAGATTATCCTCCAAACCAACTGGGGCCCTCGGATCGCATGGCCCCTCCCCCATGTCGGAAGTCATCTCTTTCGTTCTAGGGGACGCAGCGCTTCGCAGCAGCAGCCATTATTGTCTTCAACTTCTAACTTGCGAGCCTCTCCTCGCAAGTCTCCTTAGACGAAGCTGTAAAAGGCCTCCGGGCCAACAGCATCCCGTGGATGGTTTTAGTCGGTATGCTTCTCCTTCTGAGATTCGAGCCCGACACTGTTCGTTTCGGTGGCCTCCCGGCCAAGGAACGTTCGTGCATAAAACATTTCCTCCACGGTTATAAAAAAAAAAAAAAATCTCGGGCTTCACTTCCGAAACGGTCGGCAGTGTGAACGGTCAGCTGGCTGTATCGAATTTACTGCGTTTCCACTCATTTAGATCAGTTTTCTGATAAGGCTCAAGACAGATTTAACAATGAGTTGCCTCACGTGACCTACCCTACGCCGACATATATATATATATATATATATATATATATATATATATATATATATATATATATATATATATATATATATATATATATATATATATATATATATATATATATATATATATAATTTTCACATATATGGCATAACATTATCAGATACCAAGAGTTATGGTCAAATCATTCCGAGTTAAGTTTCTGGGGGTTTACTTAGACTCAGATTACTGGAGTTCCCCATATACATTATATTCCAAAAAAAAAAATCTGATTGTTAATTTTCTTTCTGTCTAATGGGGAATCTCATCCATACTTCCAATATATTGCTGTATAACTTTATAATTCGAAGTCATTATGGGTATATCATTTTTATTAGAACTATGCAGTAAAATCTCTTTCCATCTTCGGCATAAAAGTCTCGTGTCTGATCTGTGGAGCTATGAAGCTGTCCCCTACTAATTGCTTGCAAATAGAATGCATGGAACCCCTTCTGTTTCTGCGTAGATAACTTCTGGCCGATATATTCTTATATAAATTATTTCATCTCATCACATAATTTGTTACCATTGTTACATCTTATATCACACACATTCACCTTAATTTCAAAAACTCTCTTGGAACTCACTAGCGGATGCTGGACATAATTTAAAGAACTAGGTAATTCTTTAAATTATGTCCTTCTTAAAAGTTATATAAAAGCAAAACTTTTTATTTAAAGTTTCCTATGCTGCTCAAATTTCCTTTGGTATAACAAGATTATCCAAATCTGAGCAAAAGCTATTAGAAATTCTAGCACAAGATTCGCCTGACTGGTCAATCGTCTTCACAGATGCTTCAAAGTTTTCTGATAAAAACTGCGTGGGAGATGCGGTATGGTTCTCTAAATTTAAAATAATTTTAGTTATAAGTCTCCTCTGTTGCCATTTTAGAAGCCTCACTATTTCCTGAATCGAAAAGTTTTGATATATTGCTTATACTAACCGACTCTTAATGGTCTCCAGCCCCTTCAAACCAATTCAGTCAATAAAAATAATCGCCATACTATTATCTTACAAATTTAAATAAAAAATAAATAAATATCTTCACGCTATTCACAATACAGGGTTAGACAGAGGTCTAGTCTAAACAATTAAGTCCCTTCGACCCACCTTCCACCGAAGACGTTTTCGGGACCACGTGACAGGTGGTGAGCCTGTCGCCGTTTTTATGTCCAAGCCAACGATATAATTAGTACATAATTTTTGAAAAACCCATTGGTACGAGCCAGCCACCAGGGGATCGAACTCGGGTCTCTCGACTCGAAATTCCGACCACCCAACCACTCGGCTATCGTGACATTTGTCGAATGCGTTAAAGTCATGAATGCTAACCTATATACGTAGTAAAATTAAGGTTCAAAGACAATGTCAATGTCTCCCTCTGTTAATGTGGATTGGAAGAAGGAACATTGGACCATTGCTTTTGTTGTCTCAGATGATCTTTCTCTCTGTATAACATCCTCCAACTATTTATTCACCGTACTCACTAACTTTAAATCCCTACAGTCATATGTACTCTCCTTTTGTTTGTGTGTTGTCAGATTTTATGTACTATAACAAGATTAAATTATAATGTTTGCTTGACTAGTATACTGTATTAATACATTGTTCCAGGTAGACATCTCAACAAGTGTCTTAAATTTTAAAACTATTATTTGACACCCATGGTACTTTAATGAATGAAAGTGACAATGGCAGTATTCATGAGATTGCCATTAACTCAATAAAAGAAGAGAAAGTGTGACGGCACAAGTTTATTAGGGTTGTGGGCATGCCCATATTGCCCGCAACGATAAATCTGCGCTAGTGGTTGTGAGCACGTCGCCGTCTGACTGTCTAAGCCAGCGATACAAATCGTACATAAATAAAAAAAATATTTTTACGAGCCTTCCTCTTTTTCTATCGGGAATCTAACTCGTCTGAGGAGACTTCAAATTGGATTTTTAAGACATGAATATTTTTTTAAAGATATGAGCATACCTTTATGTAGTTCTCTAGTTCATCTCGTTGTCTATTTGTGATAGATTGTAATTTTAATGAGAATTAACAGCACAAAGGAAATTACGATTTTAGGATACAAAAAAATCATATTTCATATTGATTAGAATGACAAGTCATATAATGAGTTCCTCTAACGTAGTACTAAAATAGTTGCTTGAAAATGAAAAAATACAAATTTTAAAATTTTTATTAACCTTAAAATTAAAATATAAGCTTTAATTACCAAATCAGACTTAATTAACAGATTCGTTTTTATAAAGAAATAAAAGCAATCCTTTGTTTATAGAAATGTCACAATTCTCAGTAAAAACTAAACAAAAGTTAGAAGCAAGCTATAACAATACTTTTTAAGTATTGTTATAGCTTGCTTGCAACATTTTTATTTATAAAACAAAAAAAGCACTTTTGAAACTGCCTATACTCACCACCTTGGACTACTAACGTTTAAATTCCTTTTCCTTGGTTGGAAATAATTTTAACATGTGTTAAAGATATTCCAATTACAGACAGATCCAAATCTTATATGACAATAGCTAAGTAATCTTTTGCACACTAGCAGATTTATTCAAACAATAATACAGATTACCACCTAGATATTTTCTTCGGCTAATTTCGTTCCTAACAACCTTTACGAAGATGGACATAAAAGATGACTACAAAGATTTATTTTAACACATTAATTTTATTATTAGAAGTTCCGCATTATAAGTTCAGCATACATTTTTCCTTAGTTTTAAAACAATTTAAAATAAATAGCATCTGATTATAACTACTAGCTTTGAAATAAAATGTATAAAGCTTTAATCAATGGCTTGCAATGTTAATTAAGATACATTCGTAATTTGCTCAAGTTTTATTAATTATTCTTAATTCAAAAAACATTTGCTTTTCCAATATTTAGTGTACGTTCAGAATATTGAATATTTATAAAATCTCACAACATGTAGAAATAATGTGAATTCTAATGGTTATATAATTTCCATAACGAGACGTTGATTCAAACGTCAAGCACCATTTAACACATTAGCAAACTTTAAATGCAATTCAATGTTAGTCGACTAAATAATATATAATAGAACTGATGAAGTTCCGCACATTAAACCTAAAAATATAACTGGAGAGTGACTTACAAATATTATTTAAATATTGGGATATAAAAAAAAATTAAATCTGTATGCTTTAGTCAAGACCAACATCATCATCCGACAGTTTAGGTCCAGTGCCTGGACCACCAGCTCCTCCGGCACCTGTAATACACAATAATCCTGTTAATGTGTATCATAATCCTAATATATAATAAACCTGTAATATATCACAAACTGTACTTTCAAGACAAGCGTTCTTTTGTTTAAAGCCATAATTTCATTGACTATATACATTCATACATACATTTGGGCGTTCAATGTATTCTCAGTATTTTTTATTTATTTTATTCTTGAAGGAAAGCTGACGGCTAATACAGAAAATATAAATTCAATTACCTTAAAGCAAAAAGGCCATTTAAAAGCTTCCACAGTTATTTATAATTGATTTTATAAACAGTAAAATGAAAAGATATTACAAAACTAAGGAAGCCCAAAGAAAACACAAAGTACTACATAAAGAAAGAACTATTTTAAAAAAATTGTTACACATAATTCGCTTAAGGTTGCTAGGATTGGTATTAAACAGGTCAATTTCAACATGATGTGAAATTTCATTAAAGCATTTCCTAGCTCTGATTAAGAAAGCGTTTTGCCTGTATGCGCACCTAACTAGTGGTATATGCAACAGCTTTGGTTCCTTTAGGTATACGTTACGTAATTTTAAACTGAATATGGAACTTTTTGCATCGTTGGAGGTAGCTGACCGAGTATACATTAGTTCGCAGAGTATAGAATTGCAGATAACGCAAAAATCGTTTTAGAATTTGTTCAAGGTGATTAATATAAATTTTATAATTTGGGTTACATATTTGAGAAGCATTCAAGTTGACTACGGACAAAAGCACAGTAAAGAATTTTTTAATGTTTTTAAATTCCGAAGCTAAAGGTTATATAAAAACGAGACTTTTTGGTGACTTTACCTATTATATTGTTGAATTAAACGTCAAACAATAGCTTAGAATCAAAGTTTACACCCAGGTCCTGTACTGTGTTTACTCTAGTTATGGTATTAGATTTAATCTTATAGTCTTAATTAAGTTAGGCTTACCGGAAAAAGAACAGACATAACATTTAGATATATTTAAGTTAAGTTTGTTTGACTCACAATATATGAAGCCTATATATATATGTAAAGCCTGTGAATCTTCTTCCGACCGTATGGGACATAAGATTTTCATATCGTCTGCGTATAAAGTTATTTTTGAAGAATGAAAGCAGAAAGTAACATCATTAATAAAAACGTTAAACAGCAAACGACATAATAGGGGGATGCCTGAGGAATACAGTACGAGGTAAACCATCCGAATAAGCTACCTCTTATACCAGCTAGGAATAGTTTATTTAACAAAATTATATGGTCTATTCTATAAAGGGCTTTACTATAATCGGTTTAAATAACGTCCACTTGAGATGTCTGACATAAATTGACTAATATAATCACTGCATAGAAGGTTAGATATTGTTGATTTTACCTTCAAAAAACTGTGTTATTTTTAAATGCGAACAACTTTCTCTAAGACTTGAGGAAAAACTCATAGTTTGGAAATCGGTCTGTAGTTTACTGCATCTTTCGTACCCTTTTTATGAATGGGCATAATAAATATTGATTTCCATGTTTTTGGAACTTCACCTTCATTAAAAGATCGTTTGAATAAAATTAATAGAGGACGACAGAGGCTTTTAGCACATTTTTGTATGAAGATAGGTGGAATATCATCAGGACCTGCGGATTTACTAACATCAAGTATGCCTGAGACTTGACAAGAGAAGATTTATACCACATCGGAATTCTGGAGTTATTAGTAATCTTTTGTTGGAATATAGGTTTTGCATCGATTATATAAAAGTTTATATAAGAATGAAAGAGCCTCTTCAAGTGGCTTGTTTCTAAATTCTTGATCCCAATCGAAATAGTCTAGTTCTTTATTAATAAGCCTCTAAATTTGCCGATTGGTATATTTAATTGGTCGTATTTTAATGTTTATTTTCGTGTGCAGAAAATTAACAGAGATTTCTATGGACTCTATGATAGGGATCTTAAGGCACCAAGGGATCAGGACTTCCTATAAGTGACACATTATTATTGCATAATATTAAATCTAAAATTCTACTAGTAGTGCGGGGGTGGAGTTATATTGTGATAATTAGCAGATATTGAATTTATCAAATAAGTCTATTTGATATGGGCTTTGAAAATTACTTCGGATTAGGTATAAATCATTACCATAATCAAGGTACGAACTAAAAAAATTTTAAAATTTTTATTAACCTTAAGGGTAAAATATAAGCTTTAATTACCAAATCAGACTTAATTAACAGATTCGTTTTATAAAGAAATAAAAGCAATCCTTTGTTTATAGAAATGTCACAATTCTCAGTAAAACTAAACAAAGAAGAAGCTATAACAATACTTTTTAAGTATTGTTATAGCTTGCTTGCAACATTTTTATTTATAAAACAAAAAAAGCACTTTTGAAACTGCCTATACTCACCACCTTGGACTACTAACGTTTAAATTCCTTTTCCTTGGTTGGAAATAATTTTAACATGTGTTAAAGATATCCCAATTACAGACAGATCCAAATCTTATATGACAATAGCTAAGTAATCTTTTGCACACTAGCAGATTTATTCAAACAATAATACAGATTACCACCTAGATATTTTCTTCGGCTAATTTCGTTCCTAACAACCTTTACGAAGATGGACATAAAAGATGACTACAAAGATTTATTTTAACACATTAATTTTATTATTAGAAGTTCCGCATTATAAGTTCAGCATACATTTTTTCCTTAGTTTTAAAACAATTTAAAAATAAATAGCATCTGATTATAACTACTAGCTTTGAAATAAAATGTATAAAGCTTTAATCAATGGCTTGCAATGTTAATTAAGATACATTCGTAATTTGCTCAAGTTTTATTAATTATTCTTAATTCAAAAAACATTTGCTTTTCCAATATTTAGTGTACGTTCAGAATATTGAATATTTATAAAATCTCACAACATGTAGAAATAATGTGAATTCTAATGGTTATATAATTTCCATAACGAGACGTTGATTCAAACGTCAAGCACCATTTAACACATTAGCAAACTTTAAATGCAATTCAATGTTAGTCGACTAAATAATATATAATAGAACTGATGAAGTTCCGCACATTAAACCTAAAAATATAACTGGAGAGTGACTTACAAATATTATTTAAATATTGGGATATAAAAAATTAAATCTGTATGCTTTAGTCAAGACCAACATCATCATCCGACAGTTTAGGTCCAGTGCCTGGACCACCAGCTCCTCCGGCACCTGTAATACACAATAATCCTGTTAATGTGTATCATAATCCTAATATATAATAAACCTGTAATATATCACAAACTGTACTTTCAAGACAAGCATTCTTTTGTTTAAAGCCATAATTTCATTGACTATATACATTCATACATACATTTGGGCGTTCAATGTATTCTCAGTATTTTTTATTTATTTTATTCTTGAAGGAAAGCTGACGGCTAATACAGAAAATATAAATTCAATTACCTTAAAGCAAAAAGGCCATTTAAAAGCTTCCACAGTTATTTATAATTGATTTTTATAAACAGTAAAATGAAAAGATATTACAAAACTAAGGAAGCCCAAAGAAAACACAAAGTACTACATAAAGAAAGAACTATTTTAAAAAAATTGTTACACATAATTCGCTTAAGGTTGCTAGGATTGGTATTAAACAGGTCAATTTCAACATGATGTGAAATTTCATTAAAGCATTTCCTAGCTCTGATTAAGAAAGCGTTTTGCCTGTATGCGCACCTAACTAGTGGTATATGCAACAGATTTGGTTCCTTTAGGTATACGTTACGTAATTTTAAACTGAATATGGAACTTTTTGCATCGTTGGAGGTAGCTGACCGAGTATACATTAGTTCGCAGAGTATAGAATTGCAGATAACGCAAAAATCGTTTTAGAATTTGTTCAAGGTGATTAATATAAATTTTATAATTTGGGTTACATATTTGAGAAGCATTCAAGTTGACTACGGACAAAAGCACAGTAAAGAATTTTTTAATGTTTTTAAATTCCGAAGCTAAAGGTTATATAAAAACGAGACTTTTTGGTGACTTTACCTATTATATTGTTGAATTAAACGTCAAACAATAGCTTAGAATCAAAGTTTACACCCAGGTCCTGTACTGTGTTTACTCTAGTTATGGTATTAGATTTAATCTTATAGTCTTAATTAAGTTAGGCTTACCGGAAAAAGAACAGACATAACATTTAGATATATTTAAGTTAAGTTTGTTTGACTCACAATATATATGAAGCCTATCTATATATGTAAAGCCTGTGAATCTTCTTCCGACCGTATGGGACATAAGATTTTCATATCGTCTGCGTATAAAGTTATTTTTGAAGAATGAAAGCAGAAAGTAACATCTTTAATAAAAACGTTAAACAGCAAACGACATAATAGGGGGATGCCTGAGGAATACAGTACGAGGTAAACCATCCGAATAAGCTACCTCTTATACCAGCTAGGAATAGTTTATTTAACAAAATTATATGGTCTATTCTATAAAGGGCTTTACTATAATCGGTTTAAATAACGTCCACTTGAGATGTCTGACATAAATTGACTAATATAATCACTGCATAGAAGGTTAGATATTGTTGATTTTACCTTCAAAAAACTGTGTTATTTTTAAATGCGAACAACTTTCTCTAAGACTTGAGGAAAAACTCATAGTTTGGAAATCGGTCTGAAGTTTACTGCATCTTTCGTACCCTTTTTATGAATGGGCATAATAAATATTGATTTCCATGTTTTTGGAACTTCACCTTCATTAAAAGATCGTTTGAATAAAATTAATAGAGGACGACAGAGGCTTTTAGCACATTTTTGTATGAAGATAGGTGGAATATCATCAGGACCTGCGGATTTACTAACATCAAGTATGCCTGAGACTTGACAAGAGAAGATTTATACCACATCGGAATTCTGGAGTTATTAGTAATCTTTTGTTGGAATATAGGTTTTGCATCGATTATATAAAAGTTTATATAAAAATGAAAGAGCCTCTTCAAGTGGCTTGTTTCTAAATTCTTGATCCCAATCGAAATAGTCTAGTTCTTTATTAATAAGCCTCTAAATTTGCCGATTGGTATATTTAATTGGTCGAATTTAATTTTTATTTTCGTGTGCAGAAAATTAACAGAGATTTCTATGGACTCTATGATAGGGATCTTAAGGCACCAAGGGATCAGGACTTCCTATAAGTGACACATTATTATTGCATAATATTAAATCTAAAATTCTACTAGTAGTGCGGGGGTGGAGTTATATTGTGATAATTAGCAGATATTGAATTTATCAAATAAGTCTATTTGATGTGGGCTTTGAAAATTACTTCGGATTAGGTATAAATCATTACCATAATCAAGGTACGAACTAAAAAAAATTGTAAAATTTTTAAATAAAAGAATTTTGTCGGAAGTATGAGACAAAAATATTAATCATGTTATAAGAAAATTCATGAATTGTGTATATTTAGAATTGCCAGGATTTTGCGGACATATGTATACAACACTTACACGTAATTTATATGTTACACTTGGTTTCCTATTTCTAAGCGTCAATGTACAATGACCCCCCATATATCCTCAGCTGTTGAGTACCAGTTATATCGGCCATCCACCATCAAATTACGCTGAACAGTTATTAAGACACCCCCGCCCATTGCTTGAATAGTATCGTATTTATATATATATATATATATATATATATATATATATATATATATATATATATATATATATATATATTGCTTGTCACAATGGTAATTACCGTACTCCTCCGAAACGGCTCGACCGATTCTCATGAAATATTGTAGGCATATTGGTTAGGCCTGAGAATCGGAAAACATCTATTTTTCACCCCCACCCCCCACAATATATTATATTGTTATGATATATAACATTAAAAATACATAAAACCCAAAAATATTACCCCTCTACGATCAACGCATATTTTTATATGGCGAAACAACGTTTGCGGGTTCAGCAGTAGTCTTATATATAAAATTCCCGTGTCACAATGTTAGTCCTCCGAAACGGCTTTACCGATTTTTACCAATTTTTGTATGTACTATCTATTTTTCATACCCCTAAGTGATAAGGGTTGTTCACCCTTAACATGTTTTTTAAATGTTTGGACAAAATTTTTTGTTTTTATTTTTCTATAATGTGGCATTAAAAATACATACAACCCTAAATTTTTACCCCTCTATCCTTAAACATATATATATATATATATATATATATACATACATATATATATATATATATATATATATATATATATATATATATATATATATATATATATATATATATATATATATATATACATATATATATATATATATATATATATTTAAATCTAGTCTGATTTTATAGAAAAGATTGGTGACGATTTTTGCATTCTTTAACCCCTTTATGTATATCCCCGCTCCTTTGCAAACGTTTTCGTTTTATTAAGCAGTTATTTATTTTCAAAAGTAAAGCGACCGTTCACATATATTTGGTTGCTACCCGATAGGCTCAAATTAGTACAGGTATGACAGGTATATGACTGCATCTCCAGGTGGTGTTTCTGGCGCGCGTACACTCAGTACGATCGATACGATACCCTGATTCCGTTATACTAGCGCATGAGAAGTGGAGGCATCAGGAACATTGCACATCAACTTTAACTAATGATGAAGTAGTGAGTGTCTTAACTAAACTTAACTAATAAGATAGTTTAATTACCCATTAAACTATATTATTAGTTAAAGACACTCTCTGGGGGTATAAATATATAAAATAAAGTCTATTGTCACCTAGTATTCAAAGATATCATTACAATGTTGAAAAAAATCATCATCAGAAATAAGGTAGCATCACAAGCATCGTGCTTGTGATATTCTACCTGTTTACTAAGATTCAAACGGGGAAAAGAGAGTATTAAGGACGACCCACGTGCTGCCCCATGCCCACCAACATAAAGAAAACGTCATAATGTTTGAGAAACTTGTACTCGAAGATGTACAAGTGTGAAGAAGTGTAACAGTGATAAAATTAGTCGAAAGGACTTAGCTATCCGCGAGTAACATTCACACAAGATGGGGTACCGTGAATGCTGACGGCGCTTTAAACCCAAGTGCAAGTGGATCGTTGCAAAAAGTTTTTAGAGCTTTATAGTGAAAATGCGCATAGTATTTTGGATCGAACCGTTTCTGCAACGTGGGTTCGTCACTATGATCCTAAGAGCAAGCAAATGTCCATGCCGCGGAATAAAAAAGGAACCGACCACCAAAGAAGTTTAAAGTCACACCATCCGCCGGAGAACTCATGGCGTGTTTTGGGATTCTAATAGTCTAAGATCCGAACTAGAAACGACCTTTACCGATCTGTTTAATGGTTGAAAAGCATTTTATAACAAGTGTAATAGAGACCCAAAAAAATTCCTTGTCAGACTGTGATTAATTACAAATTAAAATATAACATTATTAAATATTACTCATATACTAATAATATATATATATATATATATATATATATATATATATATATATATATATATATATATATATATATATATATATATATATATATATATATATATATATATATATACTCATGAGTTTAACGAATCAATTTAATACCAACTGAAAATTTGATGCCTATAGAATATACAAACGTTGACTTGTCTTATTGTTGAATGTTTTTTTTCCTGGTGTCACTACTGTGTGGGCAAGTATATTAAAATGTGCCCTATACAAAAATAGGTAACCTATAAGCCCTCTGCATTCTGCGTTCCTTTTGGCTTTATCTTTTCCCTTAAAAGAATATCATTACGAAACGATGGATGTCATCTATGTTACTTATATTGATGAATAAACGTAAACTGCAAAAAATCACTGCGATCCCACTATATCCATAAGCCTCTCCAGTAACAAGGATTTGCTGTAAACGCCGAGACTCGCAAATCTGATAGGCGATCAGTACCAGATACCTCGCAACATTAGGAGGCTGCTGTCTGTGACCGTCTGCTTAACATTGGTCTGGTATTTTTCGTGATGACATTTTAAAGCTTTCGCCCATAGTCGCCTCTTCTCCGTTTTAAACACAGAACAAAAGGAGTAAGTTCGACGTTTTTATGATGTTGTCAGCTCTGAGGTCTCGAGGTTGATTTCCGAACGGATCAATATAGAAAAACATTTTTTCTACATTTTCTCGGGTCTGGTTGTTTGAAGTACCTTCGTTGTTTCCCATTCCTTAACACAAGTGCTGCTTTATTTTGGGATCAGATTACGTGACACTTGACAATACGAACAGTGATCCAAATACAACGCACAAAAGTGCTGTGACCTTTCTTCTTCAGGCACACGCATACATAAAAATTAATCGCATTCTAACCATGGATGTAATTTAAATTCAAATAATAATATAAAAATGGATTACCTAGGAATATTTATTTATTTACCTGGGAATTTGTCGCCGAAAGGCATTGATCCACCTTTACCAAGTTTTGCCTGCAATTTCTTTATAGCTGCTGAAATCTTGGGATTATTTTGGTATTTAATGAAGTTAGCTGGATTTGTGGACAGGTCTGTAAATGCTGCCATAACTTCCGGATCCTTTAAAATTAAAATATAACTATTTTATAACATTATTTATATATACTTTATAACTACTACTATTAAATTATGTTTAGAGAAAAATCGAAGTCGAGCCGGCCCATTCATGCAACAACAAAAGCTGATGCGTGGCTCTACCACTGTTACATGCAGTATATTTTGGGGGTAATCTATGATTTTTAACCCAATTTTTAAAGATTGCTGTGTTACCATACCCAGTACTAACCTAGTGGTTTGTAATGTAAAGAACAAGCGATTTTTTTAAAATAATTTGAAGAGTCATGATAGCCAAGTAAAAGAAGAGATCGGAATTCGAATTCGAAATCGGCTTGTACTAATGAATTTTTTCGAATGCATGTGCGATGATTTATAACACAAAGATAGCGACAGGTTCTCCAATTGTATAATTTTCAAATAAGCTTCTTGTGGAAAAGACTAAATTGTCTTAACCTGTTACTACGCCACTTTTGGGAAATGCGTAAAGAAATATGATAAAATTCAAATTCTAGCCTGGAATGTAGATATAATTTCAGGGTCCATCAATAGATTGGCAAGGTCAGGAGATGAGAATCCTCCAGCGGGAAAGCCAGCAGGGAAGCCTTCAGCTCCTGGCATACCACCAGCATTAGCCTCCGTTTGTGCCTTTGCCGCATTCGTGCGAGCCTCTTGAGCTTTGCGTAGCTTGCGCAACTTTTCACTGTGCTGAAAATTAATTTCCTATAGTTATATAATGACTTCTTAGAGAGTAACAATTTTGATAATTCATTAAACTATTATACACGATCATACCTCCTTCTCTTCCTTCTTACGTTGCAAGCTGAGCTTATGCTGACGTAGTTTCTCAGCATTTGGCTTTACTTCATTCAACCACTCATTGGTTTGGTCATCATAATCAATCTTTAAGGATTCACATAAGTCATGGCATGCCTCTTCAAATTTTCCCAATAGCCTTAAAATAGAAAATTGAGAATATTATCAGCTTGTCAATGTCTGCAGTAAATGTCAAGAAAAGATGTTGCAAATTCTTCGCCGACATTTCATGGCAAAATACTTTTATGTAAAACCTATATTCAGTAAATAAAATATCTTTACGCTATTCCTAATACTGGGGTAGACAGATGTCCAGACAGTTAGTTCCTTTCACCAAAAACAATTTTTGAGACAACGTGACAGGTTGCCTGTTGCCAATTTGCTGTCCAAGCCTACGATATAAATCGTATATTAGTTTTGAAAAAATTCGTTGTTACAAGCCTGCCAACTAGGGTTCGAACTCGGGTCTCTTGACTCGAATTCCGATCACCCAACCACTCAGCTATTGTGACATACAGTTAATAAAGTTTTTATATAACATGACAAATATTTTCTTACTATTTTTTATTTATTATTTAGATACTGTTTTGATAGTTTTCTGTCAATGTTTTAATGGTGACAGTTATATCTATGTGCTTTTATTTCGTACACAATTTCAAACTAGTTACCTGTGAGCCCGTCCACGAAATTTATATGCAGCTGCACTGTCACAATTTAATTCAAGAGCGCGGTTACAATCTTGGATGCATGCATTTGGTTTATTTAATTTTAAGTAAACCTGGAATAAATTATACTATTTTAATTTTATGTTATGGTTGATAGTTGTTAGTCCACTAGCTGTATAGTGATTGTTCAATCTTATCTTCTTAATATTTAAATCTTATTATATTAAAAATAAAATACTCCTAGAATAAATATCTTCACACATACCCTGACGGAGTAAGCAAAGAGAACAGATCGCCAAGTGTCACGCTCCTTACATACCTCCTTTGCCTTTTTCAAGTTCATAACTTTCTTCTTACATGCACGTCTAGGTATCCGAGTACTCTAGACTCTACTTACATTTTACCAACCAACCTTTTTTACCTACCAAAGCCCGACGTGCTCAAACCATCGAAGCACGCCCTTATTCATTTTAGTGATAAGATCATCTTTTAAGCCTGCCATATATTGCGATCGGTCTCTTCATTACGTTTTCGGTCAACTAAGGTTTGCCGAAAATTCAATTTGCTTTTATGCTTCTTCTGGTAGACACAGATTTTGCTGCCGTATAACAAAGTGGTACACTCTCACTCTCTCATCAGTTTCTTTGTGCTAATATCAGATAAACTACTTTGACCTATAAAGTAGTTTATCTGATATTAGTACAAAGAGCACACTTGGTATTGTATAGTCTTTATGTCTGAGCCAACGATATAAATCGTAAAAATAAAAATAAATATCTTGACGCAATTGCCAATACAGGGGTAGACAGAGGTCTAGTCTAGGCAATTAAGTACCTTCGACCCACCTTCCACCGAAGATATTTTCGGGACAACGAGACAGGTGGTTAGCCCGTCGCCGCTTTATGTCCAAGCCAATGATATAATTCTTTGGTAAGAGCCTGCCACCTGGGGATCGAACTCAGGTCTCTTGACTCGAAATTCCGACGACCCAACCACTCAGCTATTGTGACATACAGTTAATAAAGTTTTTATATAACATGACAAATATTTTCTTACTATTTTTATTTATTATTTAGATACTGTTTTGATAGTTTTCTGTCAATGTTTTAATGGTGACAGTTATATCTATGTGCTTTATTTCGTACACAATTTCAAACTAGTTACCTGTGAGCCCGTCCACGAAATTTATATGCAGCTGCACTGTCACAATTTAATTCAAGAGCGCGGTTACAATCTTGGATGCATGCATTTGGTTTATGTAATTTTAAGTAAACCTGGAATAAATTATACTATTTTAATTTTATGTTATGGTTGATAGTTGTTAGTCCACTAGCTGTATAGTGATTGTTCAATCTTATCTTCTTAATATTTAAATCTTATTATATTAAAAATAAAATACTCCTAGAATAAATATCTTCACACATACCCTGACGGAGTAAGCAAAGAGAACAGATCGCCAAGTGTCACGCTCCTTACATACCTCCTTTGCCTTTTTCAAGTTCATAACTTTCTTCTTACATGCACGTCTAGGTATCCGAGTACTCTAGACTCTACTTACATTTTACCAACCAACCTTTTTTACCTACCAAAGCCCGACGTGCTCAAACCATCGAAGCACGCCCTTATTCATTTTAGTGATAAGATCATCTTTTAAGCCTGCCATATATTGCGATCGGTCTCTTCATTACGTTTTCGGTCAACTAAGGTTTGCCGAAAATTCAATTTGCTTTTATGCTTCTTCTGGTAGACACAGATTTTGCTGCCGTATAACAAAGTGGTACACTCTCACTCTCTCATCAGTTTCTTTGTGCTAATATCAGATAAACTACTTTGACCTATAAAGTAGTTTATCTGATATTAGTACAAAGAGCACACTTGGTATTGTATAGTCTTTATGTCTGAGCCAACGATATAAATCGTAAAAATAAAAATAAATATCTTCACGCAATTGCCAATACAGGGGTAGACAGAGGTCTAGTCTAGGCAATTAAGTACCTTCGACCCACCTTCCACCGAAGATATTTTCGGGACAACGAGACAGGTGGTTAGCCCGTCGCCGCTTTATGTCCAAGCCAATGATATAATTCTTTGGTAAGAGCCTGCCACCTGGGGATGGAACTCAGGTCTCTTGACTCGAAATTCCGACGACCCAACCACTCGGCTATCGTGACAATATATTTAAAAAAACTTATGTACATACGTTTTGAAAATGCAGGAATGAAACTGAAAAATTGTATGTGTTTTTATATAGCAATACCTATGTTCTGTTGTGGTTTATTAACAGCCTGTTAAGGTAAAGTAGACTTGAAAATACTAACCTGCCCTCTCTTGGCAAATAGTAATGCACTTTGAGGATTTAGTTTAATAGCTTCAGTATATAGGTTTAAAGCTTTCTCGAACTGTTGTTCTGAGAATGCTTTCATAGCCTCTGTACGCTTTTCATCAGATTGATCGCGCTCTTCATCTGAAGGTTCTTTTGTTGCATCTCCCATATACTGACTTTTGTCAACAGGATCTGAATCTATAACACCTGTAATCATATATCATTTTCAGTTCTGTGGTATTTGTTGACTCAACACTTTACTTACTCTTACTACTTACTTTCTCCTACTAGCAGAAGGAAGGTAGTTATAGAAATTTTTCTGTATTAACTAACAAATCTTTGTTTGCAGGTTGGTGATCACAGTACCAGACACCTTCCATCATAGACACTGCTGTTCTTTATCGGTCTGCTATTTTTGAGATGGGTATACCGCCATCTGTAGATAGCCGATTCCCTTAGTTGCTTCTTACAACAGCTATGGGAAGAAAGGTGGAATCTCGCTATTACATTATTATGAATAAAAATTTTACCTTCCATGTTAAGATCAATATCCTTTTCAGCATCAATATCATCATCTGAAGAGGATTCAGAATCATTATCCGCTGCATTATTAGCTCTGAAATATCGATCGTATATATTAGTTTTATATATCGTATATATTGGTTTAGTTTAAATGTTATTAAAAAAATATATTAATATTCCTTTACGACATTCGCAAGACAGAGGGCTGTCTTGCGAATGTCGTGAAGATGGTGAGTCCGTCGCCGTATTTATGTCCAACCCAACGACATAAATCATACATAAGCTTTTGCAAAAATACATTGGTATGAAAGCGTGCCTCGCACGAACATTGGTCCCTTGACTCGAATTTAGTACACATTGTTAATATCTCTCGCGGATAACATTAATAATTAACTGTAAAGTATTAAACTATCTGTATTGCAGAAAATTGTTACTAAACATTCTATCACCATTTAGTCCTCTTTTAAGAGTCATTTAAAAAACATATATAATCCTTAATCACTTATCGAAAATATATCTACAAAGTTTCAACCAAACTTTCTCTGTATTCTAATTACACCCCACTCCTCTCTGTGATTTTTTTATTTTAATTATTTGAAAAAGACTACATTTACATACAGACTACCCCTTCAGTACTGTAACTTACGTAACATATGCTCTCTTACTTCAGGCACATTATGCGACAATATAACTATAGCTTAGAAAAGTTGGGAGGACATACAGCCACAAGATGGCCGGACCGGCTGAAGGACTCAAGTTGTAATAACTTTCACATGCTCGAGAAAATGGCCGCCAACAGAAGCCGATGGAAACACATGAGTTTTCACCATGGCCAAAATCTTCAGTAATGAAGGAACAAGAGAGACCGCTTGAGAGAGAGAGAGAGAGACCCTTGAGTAGCGAAAACGCAAATAAACAAAAAAACTATACTAAGATTGATACATATGAAACCTGCTCAAATGTATTGAGACAAAGGCAATTTGCAAATGACGATGACCAATTAATTAATTTTTAAACATAAAACAGCCTAGTTGGTAGTGACCCTGCCTTCTAAGCTTTGTTCTAATCCCACTAGGGGCAAACATCTGTGTGATGAATGTTTGTACTCGTCATGTCACTCTCTCCAAGCTATAGATGTTAGATTCTTTACTGAGACGGCAAAAGGCTCAACACCTGACATGTTGTCAAAAATAAGGTTTGGTGAAAAACGGGGATGAAAGGACTTCCTTTTCTAGATCTCTGTCTATGAAGAATTATCATGAAGATAAAAACAAAACAATTCACATTTATAATATGCATTATACAGAATTATATGAACAAATAACAATAGAATCAAAACTACCCATTCAATTTACATGTCATGTAAACATAGCAATAGATTACATTAACATTTTGTTACACAAATAAAATGTATGAGTGTTAAATTCTTATAGGTATATTATAACAACACAAATTTAGAACAACTACTAATGAATATAAGAAACTAAAAAAATTAGCTTATGACTTTCATTTTCCATTCAACAGCTTTACACATTTTTTATCACTTCACAAAACCAACCATCCACAAAAGAAAACACAATAATAAAGTTACATATACACATACACGGTGAATACACAAAAGGCAAAAGATCATCTTTCACAGAATTACAAACACATACCTCAATTTATTTCTAAATGCAATGGAGTATTTTATCTACTTTTTGTAGATATATGTCATGCATGATTTACAAATCACGGATAAATATAATTTGGGAAAAAGCATGACTTGTGCAATACTATTTGCAGAGCAACAATCCTCTCCTAAAGTAGCCAAAATTATTTGTTATTGCCATATTCAATGTTTTGTTGTGATTTGAATGGTAGGTACTTCTTACTTCATTTTGTAATAAAGTTAATTAATGCAGGTATTTTGATATTTGTAAATGAAACTTGTGTCTAGTATAATTACAACATATAATTCATCAAAACAGTCTCAATGTTTTATTCAATATTCTAAATATATTAGTTATAAATATACATCTATTCAAATTTTTTGTAAGAAAAAGTCGCCAATAACTGTCTCTAGAATCTCTCCATAAAAAATTGGCAAAATCAGTTCATCGGTGTGAAAAAGGTGAGGAGACCACCTGCCAGCACTTTTTTAGCATGAAAACCTATGTGCCCCACTTGTCAACATCAATGCCTCAAGGACATGTGTTTGACAAAACGATACTCCTATTGAGATTCTTATGGCTATGTGTAAGCTTTAAATTTTGAGTTCATTTAAAACTTTTAGAAACCTGTACTTATAAAAAATTTTGTCCATTTCTTTTTTTTTTGGGGAAAAAAGGCTACACCTTATCACAATTTCAAGTCATTCAATAGCGTTTTGAGTATTTTTAAAGAAGATATATCATCAATATTATTTTGCATTAATAGGATTTACACAGGAAAATATTTGAATAAGTAAATTAGTAATGCCAGACAGCAACAATTATAGAATTGTATGTATATAATTAGTAATTTTGATAAAGAAATTAAATAAATATTGTAATAAGTCAAAGGAGATTTTGATTAAGTTTCTGAATAAGTCAAAGGAGACTGAACAACATACTTACTACAAATTTTACAACTAATCATTGCATAAAAGTACAAAACTAAAATTATTTACATGACTAGTAAATTTAAAAATAAAGACACAAACCCGTCTCCTGATGGTGTAAAATGTTTAGTGCCAAATGTAGCAGTTGGCAGAGTAACTCCAAGTGATACCAGATAGTCTTTGAAAAATGCGAGCTTCGGATGATGCAAAATTTGTGGTTGAAATTTGCATAATTCTATAAATGCTTGCAACTGCGCTAGCTGTTCCTCGCTGAAAGGGCAACTCATCTTTTATGTTGACGTCCTGCCGGTAAGAGTTGGAATCAATATCTTTGCAAATGAAATATGCACAATAAATGTTGTAGAGAAATAAGCTAAACATAACAAACATACATTTAAAACACATTTTAAAACTTTTTAACCATTATTATTATAAACTTACGTGCAAAAACAATGTCTATCTCTCAAGTAGAAATCTTCCTGAATTTTCTTTTTGCGTCTGACACTAGTACCAGAGATAATACTCCCAGCAAAGAGTAAATAATGGAAGAGTAAATAATCACTACATTAAAGAGACCATGCGTTACGACACCACAGCCATCTCGTGTGCAATTTAGCAAACTTTTGAGTCAAATAAACATACCGCCCTGCTCGTTTCAGTCGATTTTTTTTAATTTCTCCTTTTAATAACACAGTACTTCTATAATTTACACATGCAAATAAATATCAGTATCTTATACGATAAATTGCAAATAAAATATTTTAATTTCTTATATTATAAAAGAAATTTAAGTAAAATTTTCCTTCCATTGTTGGAAGGAAAATGAAGTAAAAAATAACAATGAGGCATTGCTGCATCAATGGAAGGACATCCATCCTTACTTTTTTATAGTGTAAAATTTTATAAAATTTATAAGTAAAAAATGACTTGCAAACTAGGTCAACAAAACACTATTAGATGGAGATTCAGAAGAATCTCAAGGAAGAATTTATACTTTGATAACTTCCGTTGCCTCCGTTTTAATTTCTCTGTAAACATAACCTCTAATATTTTATTTTTATTTTAGGAAACATATTTATAGATTGGAACCAAAACATCCAATTAATTTGTCGTATTCTTTTGAATAAGGGAAAAGTCTAACCTTTCCTTACACACGAAATAAGAAAAACTCACTGCAAATACAAACAATAACGATATATAAACGCCAATATAATCATACCTATAGTCAGTGAGTCAAATATAGAAGAAAATAATATTATAATGGAAACAGAAAACACTAAGAATCCCTAACATTCAGGTCGTTGCAAACAAGTCATTTCTTTCCTAATAGACAAATGAGGTATTTATGTAATGTCATAGATTTAAGTAGTGCTGAAGTGCAAGTACATTTAATTAAAATATAGTAATAAAAAAACTGTGTTGTACATATTGTAAAGGTTAAAATTTTGGCGATGAATAATTTCCTGTGACAGCGTCAAAGCGAAACAGAAAAGAAAATAGCAAATGTGCTCCGAATTGTTACTCCGTTTGTTTAAAAGTATTGCGCAACAATCCGTCGATTATTTAGCGAAAGTTTTGTTCAACAAAACAAGTATTGTCTGCATATTCAAAAGGTACCTCTTGATGCACTTTGAAACTCAGTTCAATAAACCGAACTTTTGTCAACTTTGGACTCAGTTTATTTACAACAACAAACCCAAATTCACTGAAGTAAACAACATACTATCTCGAATCAATTGTAATACAATTCAAAGCAAAAGCTACTTTTGTACCAGAAATGTTTCCAGTTCCCATATATATATGCTTACATTGCTTACACAGAAATTTATATTGATGTACTCGGAATATGAACAAGCTACTTGAGAATTACATAAAATTAAGTTTTTACTTTTTTGCTGTACACCATATGAGTTTATTAGTTTTATATTAAATTGTTGAATTTACTATGAAAGATTACGTGCATTTTTTAGGATTTTTTTGCATTTATTAAAACTTTGAGAAAATTGAAGTAAACTGTGTGAACAATGTGGCAAAATTATAACTGCAATTATACTAAAAAATTTAATACAGCTGTGTAACTTCATAAAAACAGAAAGACTAATGCAGAGATTGTCCTTCTTTATTAATAATATTGTTTGTTGACTATTAAAGGTTGTTACCATGTAGTACTGGCAGAAGAATATATAATAATTTTTCATGGGTGTCATAAATGATGACTAAGAGGAAAACCTTGAATATCTTTATGGCTGTTGATAGACCACAGGACAACCATCTAGGAATATACGATGAAACTTAATTAGACCTGCAATGGGAAGGAGTATGTATATAATAGGGGTGGAATGCCTGATTCGCAATTGTCCCTCTGCTTGTCAAGCGATGGGATTATGGCAAATGTTTTCCAAATGAGAGAACCATATCCTGCTGTGCACTTTTTGTACACTCTCGAGGTTGTTAACAGATTTGAGACATAAAAAATAATGTTATTATCTAAGTTTAAACTTACTCTGTGATGGATGATATATGTTTTCATGAGAACAAATGATGAATGTTCAATATGTTGTCCAGATGCAACGTTGAAAGTTGAAAGTGGCAGTTTCTTGTATGTATCCACAGTACAGCCAAAGACCGAACCAAAACTGAAAATTAAAAACTAAAATATATAATCTGTAAATACTAAAAAAAACAACTAAATCTTTAAAAAATAATCTCCAAAAGTATTCATAATACTTATTGAGAGAATACATTTTCATCAAATACATAAACACCTGGCTCAAAACCAACAGGGAAAGTAAAACCTATATTACCTTTAAAACCAAGATTTTATTAAATCAACGTAAACGTGGCGTAAACAATGTCACTACAAGTTGTAACGTAGGTTTGCTTCTTAAATTTTTCCAGACATTAATTCGTAAGTTTCATTGATTTTTTAGGTAGATTTTGGTCTACGTCGATGTTAATACTTTTGGTTAGATGTTATTTGTTTGCAGTGCATTTTTATCCGTCGATGTTTCTAGGATATTATTCTGCATTGTTATTAACTGCTAATTGTAGGCTTGTAAACTATTTTATCCATACTTTCTTATGAAGTAACTCGACTATTTTTTTTTTCGAAAATTAACGTCGTTTGCGTAATCGTAGAGAACAATATAAATATTATTTCCCTATATACATCTCTATGACTCTATGCAAGCACTCTATGTCTACATAACCCAAGTCATTATCATTTCCTCCACATGGGGTCGCCGCTTGTGGCGTTTGTCCTGCCATCTATAATTAACGCACGGTCCCTAACATTGTGATTTTATACTCTTTGCTAGTATTTGCCTAGTATATTAATACTCTTTGGATAATAGTAGGTAATTGTACGTAATTGATAGGTAGCGTAGTGATTATATTCTCTTTGATAGGTAGCTTTGCGCAAAGTCACATATAACAGGCAATATATTTTTTGAAAAAATTTTATTCTTAATATCTCTTTATTTTATTTCAACAAAGACTGTTATAATATTCTAATTGCTATTTTTTTCTTAAGTTCAGTTGAATATGTACCAAACTGATTATTGACCAAGCTCAGTGTCGCTTGTGATGCTTGTATTACATGAACTGAACTAAGTATAATAATTTTTATACGTTATTCTTATAAAAAACTAGGTTTATACAGGTATATAGGATTGATAGAAAAAATATAGTTATCCTAAAGTCAGGCTTATAGGCTTTACGCCTAAATATGTACGCATGGTTAAATACAGGTTAAATCGTTTTTTTTGTTTGAAATGGGTCCAGTTTAGTCCTAGTGTAGCATTATGTCCCACTACGTACTTGTACTTATGTTTTCTACACTAAAAACGGTACTAAAACATTTTATTGTTCTAAAATTTAACTGGTTTAACTAAGAAGGTAACAAGTTTAGCTAAGAAGGTTACTATGGATGCCGTAGGTAGCGCGGCACGGCCATCCATTCCTACACAACAGAGTCGATTAAGCTAAACCAGTGCTGATAGTTAATTGTAAGAATAGAGGTAGTTCTTTGATAAAATCCTGCATTTGTATTTTCGTGTGTTTAGCAGTAGAAGCTGTTCATTTAGAACTCGTCACAGATCTTACGAAAGAAGTTGCACAAATCATTTCACCTTTTTATATACAGTCCTCTATACATATCCTAGAAATTTATATGTTCTATCTGTCCTGTTTTGTTTTTTTTTTGTTTTAAAAAATTCTTTTAAAGCCGATTTATCCGAGTCGACACAACTAGTGTTGCCAGTATGAGACATTGGAAAGTAAAATGAGACTGCTCAAAATGTAACTTATGTTTACGGAAAGTAATACATTCTCTTCTCATAATTATCATAACACTCAGAATACATTATTTCCCTTATTTTTATATGAAAACTTCTTTGGCACTGATGTGATTTGAAACGTGGTAAAACAACCAATACAAAAAGAGTGATCCTAAACACAGTCAAAATTAATTAAGTTATAATGAGAGAAAGAGACTTTTGAAAACAGATATTCCTAAATTTCTACTAGCCAAAAAGCTTTTTCAACTTAATATTTAAAATTAAAAAAAAGTCACGATAGCCGAGTGGTTCGGTGGTCGCAATTTCGAGTCAATAGACCCGAATTCGATCCCCAATTGGTAGCCTCGTACCTTGGCCGCGGCGCGCAGGGAGAGCGGCGCCTCGTAATATCAGCACTCCTCACGTTCCGCGGTTCTCCTCAGCCGTATCAGACCCACACCAGAGTCGCGGAGGATATGGAGCATGGCGATCCGCGAGGGCAAAGAGAGCAGTGCAAATGCAACGACGCAAACTTTCCCTCCACAGCTCACTAACCACATCCGAAGTGGGCTGACCAAGCCCACTTGGAGCAGCGACCACGAAGAGCAGGCCATTCCTCGCAGTCATGACGGTCAAAAGGTTACTTTAATTCGGTTGATTTGGTATACTACTGTTACAAGTCTTGCAGTTCATTAACGTGTCCTTATCTCTAAGTTTGATTCTAACCTTAGAGGTCGATCTCGAGTGTGTACACACCAATGAAACATTTTCTGAATGGGGCTATTCAGTAGAAGGTCACTCAGGCATACATTTTTTCACCGTTATTTTTTACCTTCCTCATCAACTCTATCACTAGTATACTTTCCTACAACCTCCATCACTATGCAGGCGACTTGCAACTTTACAGACATTCGCCCGAAGTCAGTATTGACACGTGAGACAAGTATAAATCCATCTACCGGAATGTCACTCTGATCCAGTATATTTTCTTCATAGCTCCCATTTCATTTATTATTACATAGTTTCTTACATAGCCGTTTGGTATCAGCGATTTCGCCGTGCAAGCGGAGCAGACAGAAAGAGTTGAATTCACATTTATAATATTAGGAAACTGGTGATAGTTTCCATATAGATATGAGGTTAAAACCAATTTAGCTATATTATTTAAAAATTTAAAAAGAAATCTGTAAAAATATAATAATCATGTAAATAATGGCTTGTGAAGACCGCGTCGTTGTGATACTCTAGAGGTTCCTAAATTTTAAGTGGTTATAACTAGAAAATATTTCTTATATAAAATAAAATATTAAATAAAATTAAATATCTTCACGCTATTCCCAATAGCGAGGTAGACAGAGGTCTAGTCTAGACAATTAAGTCTCTTCGACTCACCTTCCACCGAAGATATTTTCGAGACAACGTGATTTTCGGATTTTATTGCGTTTTTAATTAGTTTTCAAAATATTTTTATTTCTCGACGTTTCGGATACATTACAGCATCCGTGAACACGGGGGGACCACCATCCGTGAACACGGGGGGTTTTAAAAAAAACCCATAGGTACTAGCCTGCCACCTGGGGATCAAACTCGGGTCTCTTGACTCGAAATTCCGACCAGTCAACCCCTCGGCTATCATGACTTTAACAATAGTGCAATATACAGACAGGATATTTAAACTTCTTTGTGTAAATATAATAAAATTACAATTATAAATAAAAATTACTAGTCCATGAGTTAAGAGAAGAGAAAGCTCGGCCTCCCTGCTAACAGGTGTACGTAAGTTACTTGGGAGGTCATACGTATACACGTATGTCTGCTTCGATACTGATACTTCCGGCCAAGTGGTGGAGTGGGGAGATACCTATATCTTGCAGTGGACTTTTGCAGGCAGTAATATAGGTATGTAGGTATACTGACACCTATATACGTAGGGTTACAAATTTACAGTTACTGTAATGCAGTAGTACAATCAGGCATAATTAAACAGTTTAAAAAACTTTAGACCGTAAAATGCGAAGAACATTTTTTTTAAATTAATGTATTCAGCTAGACAAATAGTTAATAAAAAAAAGTAAGGAAAAAGGCGCTGCTATAGGCACTTTGTGTAAAAACTGTGATAAAATAGTACCTTTTAACATAAATAGTACATATATTTTGACATAATTGTTGCAAAGAACTGCCTACAATTTACAATTCGGCTTGAAGCCAACATGTTAAATATCTTCAATTCTCTCAGAGCTTTGAAAACGTACAGTGGGAGGCCTAGGCATGGTGTTCAAAACTCTCGAAATTCTAAACATAACTCTATGTAAATTTTAAAACAAAAACAAGCATTTCCAAAGGTCACAACATTTGACAATCTCAGTGGATGTGCGGTGTACACACGGGTTTTCATGGTGTCGCCAGCTCTGAGGTCCCGGATTATTTTACCGGTCGGGTCAATGTACAAAACACTTTTCTATATTTTCTCGTCGTTTGTGATACCTTCGTTGTTTCTGATTATATAAATTTTACTGAAACCTAAATTATCATAATACTTGTAAATTGACAAATCCTTCTCTAATTCCAATCCTTTATATTACGGCTACCATCATTTAGTAATCTATTTTGAATAATAGCGGTACACCACCCTCCTTTTCTTCGTTATTTCTTCATCCGCTTCTATGGCAAGGTTGTCTGGAAGAAATTGCTTTTTAGTGATAAGACCGCCTCTTGTGCTATCGTTATGTTTACTTGTACTCATTTTCATCTTATTTTGTGGTGTACAATAAAGAATATATAAATAAATAAAATAAATAAAACATAACCACAAACGACTTGTGACTAACACAATTGCATGAAAATGGCAGACAATTTATAAAAAGTTGATGATGTTAGTGAGCTAACTTGAATATTTTGGCAATAAATAAATGACAATGGTATATAAACTACGAAGGGGAGAATATCTTAAAATAAATTAAATACAATCACATTAAGTATTAAATTTATTATGAGCACGTATTATTAATCCCCTTTCCTCTTTACTTCTACGAACGTAGTGCATTTATTGCATAAGATTTCTTTACATCGATCGGTAGCTTCGTTAAAAACCAGTTTGGGTTATGTATTATTCAAAAAAATTTACATCCATGAGAGGTCATCAAGTGTAACCAACAAGTTTGCTATTTCGTTATTTACAATAACTATACCAAAGTTATCAGCTCACATTTAATTACAGTTTTGGTGCTCAGAGTAGGTAATACAATTTTTGCAATGAAATCAATTAAATTTTTGATTTTGTTTCTTCATGTAGTCGGTAAGTATTTTAGTTATTTTTTATTATTTTAAGTATAAGGTAATAATAATAGCATTAACCTTCTGTTTTTTTAAGTCATTATTTGTACTTTAATTTTAGTAATTGAGCGTATTATGTTATGCACCAAGTGTCGACATAATAATTGAGTGTCTTCAATCATTAATAGTATAATATTTAGAGATTTGATTATAATAATGTTCAAGTCAGGCTGTTATTATTATTTATTGTATTTCAATTCACGTCACAGCCCTCATACACATCAGTAGCATGTATGTGTATATTAGAAAATTTTATTTAAATTAATACAAAACGGCTTTAGCTAAGAATGTAATGTTTTGCTCATTTGTCTTCTTTTTGTGCCGGTTTATTTTTTTAATAAAATATTTACCTATCCATGTTAAGTGTAGAAAAATGTAACTATGTAGTATGCACGATAATATTTTGATTTTAAAAACTTTGGGAGACCCGTACCTAGTAGTGGGTGAAGATGTTTTTCTGAATGAACTCACTTGATAATTAGGGAGTACAGTGGCAGCAGCCTTAGATGATGATGCAAAAAAATGCATCAGAAAAGAGCATAAATATTCTCAATGCCAAACATTTCTCTATACTTTTTATATAATTTCTATGAATTGTATATTTCTGTTTTTTCATTTATAGGATTGCTTGATAATCCTGGACCCGGCTATAATTTGAGTGGAACGAGGGGTGCTTCAGGAAATCCAATAAGTACTTATCGAATCAATGCAAATTTTTATCCTGATACTGTGGTAATTATTTTATTTGATCTCTCTTATAATTATCTTTTAGTTCTGAATTATTTTCTAAATTAATTTGTTTATAGTGCCTAAGAAAATACAAATATTTTGTTATGCCAACATGATGACTATGTATTGTATGCTATTATAACCTGATGAACCTGACTTTTATTGGTAGAACGCATGGGTTTGTATGAGTTAAAAAAAGTGAACATTTTTTTCTTATGTCTATCTTTTCAAATATGCTTAGGTATCTTTTTTGAACATGTTTATCTTTTTGAACATGTTACATAGCTTTTTTTTATAGTTATATATTATTATATAGAATTTGAATGATTAACAAAATACCAGTTTCCGAGAATTAGATCATTTATTGATTTCAGATAAGATTGCGACTCATTTCTCTATCCTTTATGTTTGCATTTACATAATTTATTAAATCTACACTTTCTTACTCCGTAAGTAAGTCAATGTGTTAACCTTTTACCGTTTCTGTGTAACCTGTTATAAGTAAACTGAAAAACAGAGCGTCTAGGCGCAGTTATTACTTTATACAAACAAATATTTGAAACCAAATATCTTGGAGCTTCAAGCAAAACTTGATGAAAAAGTAAAATTGTTTGAAATAATTATTTAATTTATCTTGACTTCTGAACATCTTTTTTAAAATACTGTCACTTCCATATAATTAATACTATTATATAAAGCTACACACACATACACATACATACTTACATACATATATAACGGCGTATAAAAGTCCAATGCAGGTCATAGCCCATACTTCATACGTTAGACGTTCCAGCCAGTCACCGGTTTCTTTAATTTTGACCTGATATTTTTCAAAATTGCGAAGTATTTACTCCGTAAGGACATACCATCCAATTTCTTCTCGCAACAGGCGTGTACGGGAGAAGCCTTGAAGAAGCAATTGGCTACCGCAGATGGCAGGATAACCATCACAAAAAAATACCAGACCAAAATTCAGCAGACCCGTCATCTGTCTGCAGCAGCATTTAAGGTGCAAGATGTCTGCTACTGCAATCGCCAATGCGGTTGCCAAGCGTGGCAATTGTGGCAAATTCTTCCTGTGGAGTGGCCTTTGTTTTACTTTTACAGACCGGTTATCAAACTACTTGTCGCTCGCCAATGCCGTATACAAAGCTCTTTTTCTTAGTCACCTCTTCCGAAACCCAAGGAAAGAACGCCGTTACACCGCCACTTATTTAAATTATTAGCCTTAGCCAATTATTCTTGTGGATATAGTGTAGCAAGAAGCATCTAAGCGTAAAAATTCTCACACATCTTTATTTAACTTAAGTCATTTGGAGCCTGACATAGCGGTCTTCCGGGAAACGTATACGAATAAGTTTTAATACTATGTACGTGTACCTATTACAGTATATGTGATAATGTTTTAATTGATTATTTATTGTCATAGGTCTAAATATTAAAAAAGGCCTAAAAATTTTGTTTTTTAATTTTAATGTCTTCAGATCCTATTTTAGAAAAACATAATTGGGGGTGATCCTAAAAATCGTCCAAATTGCAATAGGTACACATTTATAATAAAAAGTACACATTTGTCATTATTAAGCTTTTGATAGGCGACTTAGTGATGGAATCCAGTAGTCTGAATGAAACAAAGATTTTAAAATATTAGTTACGGTTGATGTGCTATCGCTTTTTGCCTTATGAAATATACACACACATCTGCTGACCCTCTCAAGTTTGTATTACTCGAGATAATTCTATTTTTTATACAAAATTATTTTCTATTCTATTTGTTATTACTACTTCGACTGTAGTTAAGGGCTGAACTTGCGACATTTTCGGGTTCTCGCCATGCTCCTATCAGTAGACAGTGCACATACTATGTTATTGTCAATGAGAAGTCTATTAACATTTTTTATTTTATTTTATATGTCCATTCGTTTTAGCTTGGTGAATATTACATTAATAATGGAATTCAAAATAGATATCCACAAAATGTACATAGCCGATTTCATCAACAAAAATCACTTCCATATCCTAACAATTATGATATATTTGTTTATGAAGAAGGCGACCATAATAAAGAACGAGAACAATACAACCTTTTAAACATCATATTGAACTATGCATCTGGAAACAAATTTACATCAGAACCAGAGACAATTAACGACTATTTATATATAGACGTTCCAGAAATGTTAATTAAAGAACAAACACTTACACCATCTTATAAACCCATTCCGGACACCTCATCAAAATACCTCGGAGCAGAAAATTTTGAAAGTAGTAGTTCTAAACAAAATTTTGAAAATTCTTCAAGAAGCACTACTACTACTGCTGCTACAGCTACAACTACTACTACAGAAAAAACTGTAATTTTAGGGAAACCCGTAATTATACCAATGAGTATTCTCAATTTGAATCGTGGAAACAGGTGAGCTGAATTTAAATACGTAAATGCACAGTCTAACATTGACATACGTGTCTAAACAGTGGTAGAGCCAGCATCAGCTTTTGTTGTTGCATGAATGGGCCGGCTCGACCGGGGAAGTACCACGACTTCACAGAATACCGGCGTGAAGTAGAAGTCTAACAAACTCCCCAATTCTGGGGGGGTGCACTCTAAGGGTGGCAACGCATCTGCTATGCCTCTGGTATTGCGTGTGTTCATGGGCGGCGGTAATCACTTTCCATCACGTTAGCCACCTGCTCGTTTGCCTCCTTTTTCTTTAAAAAAAACATGGACTAATACACTTTAGTATCTACCAACGATCACACTTATACCTCATGCGATATACACACAACCTTATAATGTACTACTATACGATAGGCAGATGTGCCTATTCTATATATTATAGACTATATGTTTAGGAGACATCTGGGTTAGTACAACATTCTTATTTACTTTTGTTGTCAAATAGCGGTGTAACAACTCTTGTGTTCCGGTATAAAGAGTATAGAGAGCCAGTAAATAATAATAATAACGGGCTATTATGAATTCCAATTTAGTTCTTGGGGATGTCACCTCATCCACTTGCCATCAGGTGAACTGTTAGCTGGTTTTTCAACATAATCACTATAATATAACTTTTACTATTTGATAGTTTAGATTAAATACTTTCCTATACATATAACACGCAAAATTCGAATGCAGGACTTAGGCTCGGTACTTAATATCTTAAACGCTACTGCTCTGGTTTTCCGCCCTTCTATCGGTAACGAATGGGAGATGGTAAGACCATGTCTCAATAATTATTGCAATTTACAAGGCTATTCTTTTAATAGTTTCTTATGACACCTACGGGAAGAGAGATACTACACAGTGTAGTGTCGGCCTCAGAGGCAAGTATTGAGTCCAACACCACGCGAACAACTAGATTGCATACAATAGGGATCATATAAAAGCATCACTGCAAGACAATTTATTAGCGAAAATATTTAAAGTAATTTCTGTATTAATTTGAATTTCTGTACACTGCAATAAAGGAATTAAGCGTTTAATTGTTTCTACTACATGCCGTTTCTTCCTGGGTCATACGTTTTCTACGTCTATTTTAAATTTCATTCCAAATCCATTGAAACGCTTCTGCGTGAAGAATTTATAAACATAAGAGTGACGGATGTTCTACCACTAATTATACGTGCATACTGTAATGCTGACGGATCACGAATATTTTAATATTAACTTTATTCAACTGTTTACAATCATGTACATATTAATACAAAATTTTATTTTTTCTCAGTTCAGAAGCAATGCGTGCATCTCAAAAGCAATGTGTTCAAGACTGTCCATCATCTTCAGCCTATAACCCTGTGTGTGGCACTAATAATGTAACATTTTTCAACGAAGAAAAATTTTTATGTGCCCAAAATTGCGGGATTAGTAAGTATAGCTCGCTATCACGATCATCAAATCTAGTAACTTCATAATTCGTAATATCAGAAATAAACAATTTTTATCGACATTATCCATCTATATAATTTATCTCTATAATGATCTAAAAACATGTTATATACATCGGTTTGTTGTGTTTATATACCCTTTGATATTCTAGCCGTTACTATTTTCAAAACTATTTTTACTAATTTTAATAACAGACTGATATACTGATATTCTATAAAATATCGATACTCTTCTTCTTCTTCCTGCCCTTATCCCATGCTATGTGGGGTCGGCACAACATATCTTATTTTTCTATTCTTCTCTATTTCCCGTCATCTCAGTACTCACTTCTTTCTTTCTCATGTCTTCTTTCACACAATCCATCCATCGTTTTTTTGGTCTCCCCATAGCTCTTTGTCCATCTACATTAATTTCTAACATTCTTTTGCCTATATTACATTATTCACTCTTCATTACATGCCCGAACCATGCTAACCTACCACTCTTTACTTTCTCTGTCACTGGTGTTATTTTAAAGCTTCCCCTTATATACTAATTTTAACTTTATCAGATCTTTTCTAGTCACACCACTCATCCATCTAAACATTCTCATCTCTGCAGCATGCACTCTTCTTTCATGCGTCACTTTCGTTGCCCAATACTCTGATCCGTACAATACGACAGGTCTCACGATCGTTTTGTAAACTTTGCCCTTAAGTTTAAGAGGCATGCGTGGATCGCTAGTTATTTCCGACATCTGCCGCCATTTCATCCATCCCGTATTTATTCTATTCTTTACGTCCCCGTCGACATTGCCGTGGATCAAAATGACCCAAGGTAACGGAATTCGGAGCAGACTGGTAGGAAAACACCATCCAAGGCAATATGAGAAAAACTGGATGGACTACTGAAGTCACAGAACATCCGCCTTCCGCTTATTTTCAATCCCACACTGTCCAGTTTTTCTTGCCATTTTGCCAGCTGGCTCTGGACCTCAAGTGTATTTTCTCAGACAAGCACAGTATTATCAGCGAACAGCATACACCAGGGTGCTTCCTTCTGTGTGTTCGATATCAGAGCATCCATAATCAAAAGGAACATTTAAGGGCTTAAAGCCGAACCCCGGTGTAAACCCTACAGCCACATTGAACTTGTCTGTGATTCCAGCCTCAGACTAGACGCATGTATTGGCTCTATTATACATCGCCTCAACAAGCCGCTCATTCTTCTCTGGCAGCCCTTTCTCCCTCATACACCACCACATAACCTTACGGGGTACCCTATCGAATGCCTTCTCTAGGTCCACAAATACCATATGCAAGTTCATTTGCGCAAGCCTGTATTTTTTGACCAGTTGCCGAAGTGCAAATATGGCATCCGTGGTTCCTCGGCCCGCCATAAACCCGAATTGGTTCTGTGTTACCTCAATCTCCTCTCTCATTCGTTTCGCTATCACTTTTTCCCATATCTTCATACTGTGTGATATGAGCTTCATTCTCCGATAGCCGTTGCAATCATGTACATCACCCTTGTTTTTAAAAACGGGCACCTGTGAACTGTTGCACCATTCATCAGGGATCACCTCTTCTTGCAACAACTTATTGAAGAATAAAGACAGCCATTTCCATCCACCTGCTTTCAGAAACTTCCATGTTTCTACTGGTATACCATCTGGCCCTACTGCCTTTTCATTTTTCATACTTTGTACTGCCATCCTAACTTCGTCTTCAGTTACCTCTTTAACCATGCCCATATTACTACTAGCATTCTCTAGAACTCCATCCCACTGATTTTCCTTTTTCAAAAGTTTGCCAAATTAACTCTTCCAACGTTCTTTTATGCTCTCGTTTTTCGTCGTAATCTTCCCTATTTCGTCTTTCATACATTTCATGTGATTTACATCTCTTGCATTCCTTTCTCGCTCTCTAGATATTCTATACAGATCTTTTTGGCTTTGTGGAGTTTCCAAGAATAAAACGTCGATACTATTAAAAGTTGATTTCAAGAAGTTAAAAACTAAAATTCGGTCACGCCAGTTCTTTTTAATAATTTCTATTTTTGACCTTTGGCATTGAATTGTTCTTAAAAACCTGCTGATGAACTGGTTTCCAGTTCATTTAATTTCTAATGCAGAAATATTAAAATTTCTTCCAAATATTTTAATTTAATATATAAATACCTAATAACGCATATTGTAGGCTGATAGTCTAGTTAATTGTGACCCTGCCTTCGGAGATAAGTGTTGCGCGGGTTTGAATCTCGCTAGGGGCAAAAATTTGTTTGATGAATATGAACGTTTGTACTCGAGTCATGGACATCATGGTGTATACCTAATATTTATTTATTATTAATATTTTATGACCAAGTGTCACATATTTGTTACGAGTATCATAAGATATACGAGTACATACAAATCATAATTAAATTTATTAAATTTTTATTTCCCAAATAAGTTTACTGCTGTGGTGTTCTTAGTACAGCAAAAAGCTTGTAATTTGTGTTTTGCCCTAATTTTTAATATTTTTTTTAATTTATATTGTACATTTTGTTTCAGATATTTTAATTTCGAGACGTGGCCCGTGTACATAAAAATTACGATATTCAATATTTGTTATGAATAAATGCCATCGAAGTTTTTGAACAGATTTATTGAATTCCGATAAAACATTTTGAATTATAACTTAGCTTTCAACCCGAATAGAGGCGAGAATGTTAACTTCATTTAAGGTTAAAACAGTTGGAACAAGTTGGCTTTTACGTTAATTTTAGACTAAATTCAGAAACGAATCATGTGAGCAGTACCAACTTGGATGTGGTTGACAAACGCAAATAAGTTAAATAATACTTAGTTTAACTAAGGTACACGAGCACAAAATATGTATTTATCTCCACAAGATAAGTATAAGATAGATAGTATTTGACTACTTTTCAGCTGTCTACAATTTAAGAATAATGTTATATGAAAAAACTATAGCTACGAGCACACTCTCTCCTCAATAACTTAGTATAGGTTACTTCTAGCTTATAGACCCTTTATAATTTCATTGCCTTAATGGTGACACTTAATATATAATATAGTAGCAGTCGCCCAAAGTTAGGTTGTTTTGTTTATCTGCTGTACAAATGGATAGATCATAATCTTACAAATATTTTTTTATACAAAGTTTGCTTATTAACACGTTCAAAGCATTTATAAAAAAAAAAACTGTACAAAAAGGGTCATTACAATATAAACCGGGGATGTTACAAATGTTCGCATTCTCATTCGCATATGCAAATTATTCGCAACATTTAAGTACCAACCAAAAACACAGTAAAATATAAAGCAATAAAAATTCTCAAAAGTGTACATAATACATGTGTGTTGTTAATTAAAACCATAAATTTTTTTAAACTTACGTAAATTTTTAATCAAATATAACATAGTAAGCTGAAAATTATTTTTGAAACTGCTACTTGTATATTTTTATATAAATAATGTGTAGATATCATATAAAGTTGATTATCGTTGTTTTTGTTTTATGTAGTGATTTCTATGTTAGTATTTTTTCGTATTTTTTCATCACTTCCATCCACTCTGTCAATATTATTACTGTCTTAAATATTTGGTTTATGTAAGGGAAACCTGTTATTAGCCGTACTTTTGGATTTATAACCACACTTGATGTAAAACACTTTCTGTAACGCAGTTGGTTTCTAAATAAATAAAAAAATTTTCAGAAATTCTCAACAACATTGACGGCGAACGCGTAACGAATGCGAGTGTATGAAGCCAGACTACTGTTTAAAAATATAATCTGCTCCTTCTGAAATTTGATTACGATTAGATATTTGGGTACTATAAATTAAAGATACATGCATTTAATTTAATTTTCAGTAACCCTAAAACAAATACAAATCCATGACTAAATTTAAATTTAAGTTTTTTATGGCCTTTTCTAAATATTAGCATTCGCTCACTCTCATTTGCAAAAAAAGCTTAAATCAGACCTGACATTTCCCCGATTGATAGATGTAATGTATGATACTTATATCGATATATTGTATGGTTGCATACCTAGCATGGTTTGATTTGATTTGATTAATGGTTTCCATTTTTTAATTATATAATACATGGATTGAAATTCTTAGAAATCGCCCTAGCAATATATTATGGATGTAACAACATATCTTGTACTTGTTTTTTTTAACTAAATCACTGGTAGTTTTAAGAGTTTTAAATGTTGGGTCTGTTTTGACCTTTTTGTATTACGTCACAGTGACCGAGTGAAGCCGGCCACGGTCGAACGAGTGCCTGCTGTGTTACCATACATCAGAGGAGTCACTGACAAGATTGACTATATCTTAAAAAGAGCTTCCATTAAGACATTTTACAAGCCTCCGAGAAAGATTGGTCAGTTCTTACCATCTGTTAAGTGTAATATCCCTCTGGAAGATGCAGGAGTGTACAAGCTTGACTGCTCTCTTACATAGGACAAACAAAAAGATCTATAAAAACTCGCGTTAAAGAACACATAGCTGATGTTAAACATAGACGCTCTAGGAAGTCTGCAGTCTGTGATCACATTCTAGATGGGCCCAACCATTATATCAGATTTGACAAGCCACATATCTGCGCGAAAGAACACCAATTCCTACCCAGGATGATCCGTGAGGCTATTGAAATTAAAAAACATTCTAATTTCAATAGAGAAGATGGTTGGGTACTACCACCGCTTGGGATCCAGTCATTAATAAAATTAAATCCAAGACCAAGCATACCACTGCAAGACCTCAAGATACAGTGAGCACATTCTGCTTAAATCGGATCCAAAATTAATAAATAAAGTTGACGGTAGCCGAAGGTAGCTGTGACAGCGGGATATTCAAGACCTCAGTCCCCCCGTGACCACGGTTGCTGTAAAGCATCCGAAACGTCGAGAAATAAAAAAGTTAGTAAAAACTAATTAAAAACGCGATAAAATCCGAAAATCGTTTTATTTTAAATGTGTAGTATTCGCGTAAATACAAGAAATCATTATCAATTTGACGACCTCCGTCGACGAGTGGCGTAAACACTGGTTTTCAAGGTGTGACCATCTCGAGGTCCTGGGTTCGATTCCCGGTCGGGTCAATGTAGAAAAACCACTTTTTCTTCATTTTCTCGGGTCTGGGTATTTGTGGTGCCTTCGTTGGTTCCGATTCCCATACTCAAGTGCTTCAGCATCTTACATTGGGATCGGAGCAATGTATGTGATGTTGTCCCTATCTATATATGTGTTTATTTATTTATTTATTTATTATATCTTGTACATGTAAAATAAGCACTCCGTAATATTAACACCGTAATTAATAACTCCGTATTATTCACTTTTATTTAATGTAGATCCTTCGTATACGTTAAGTCGAAATTCTAAGCATTTTATATAATTTTTGATTACTATATTTTTTTTCGGTTCAGTTCTACGCAAATTCAATGTATTTTACTAAGGAGGTTGTTTATTATTTTTTATTATTTCATATTCTACTTTAAAGATAATAAAATAAAACAAACATTTTAGTTTAATTATTCATTAGACGAACTCTTTTTATTATGTTAGGTATACGGTATTTTTACGGTTTTTCGCTACGTCGTAATTTTTTATGAATAAACATTGCCGACGAAAGCCACGAAAAGTTATGTCGAAATTTTTCATTCAATAAGAGACTTAATTTAAAATATTATTGTGAATAAGTGGCGTTACCGACAAAACTCTCAGTAAACATAACTAAAACGGCATCTCGCATGTGTACTGATACTTCGGCACTTGAGGTAAACTTTCTCTCGTAAATCCGGGTTTTCGGGAGGCCTTCAATATGCCTTTCAAAAAAGGAAGTTGTAATTACACAAAGATATTTGGTATTAAAAGTTGTTTACCTTGTAAGCAATTTGTGCTTCAACATATAACGAAATTTGTTACTTTGTCGGTTAGTTTGGTAAATTCCCGGTGGACCCACTGCTGTCAATCCATCTTGTGGGAGGTCCTCTTATCCTGTTCGAGGTTGTTTACTAAGACCTTCTTTACCCGTTACTTACCGTTTTGCTGAATAACGCCTAAAACTCGTTTTCGAGGCCTATGGCCGAAAAACAAGTGACGATAGCTGAGTGGTGGGTGGTCGGAATTTAGAGTCAAGAGACCTGAGTTCGGTGCCCAGGTGGCAGGCTCTTACCAATGGGTTTTTCAAAAACTTATGGACGAATTATATCGGCTTGGATATAAAAAGACGGCGACGGGTTCACCACCTGTCACGTTGTTCCGAAAATATCTTCGGTGGAAGGTGGATCGAAGGGACTTAATTGTCCAGATGAGACCTCTGTCTACCCCTGTATTGGGAATTGCGTGAAGATATTTATTTATTTATGAGACCTATGGCCTTGAATATTTTGTTTCCAGGTACGGGATCGATGGGGACTTTTCAACATTCATTTACAATGTTGTTCTGATCAATAATTTTAATTTTTAGCTCTTAATGATTTTTTGTACCATTTCATACTATACACTATATTTACGAATTTATTATAATCTATAAGAGACTGAGCGTCGTAATAGCGACCGACTGAGCAAAGGCGTGGCCGGGTTTATTAGTTTAGAGTAGTATTATATAAAAATCCATTCTAGTACGTTTGATTTGCAAAAAAATGCAATGGCACGAGCGATTTAAATTTTTTATTTCTTTTTTATTTTATTTATTAAGTTGCATAAAATACAGGTACAAAAAGATGTTAATAATGAGAACAGACCTTAACCGTATTTTGCCATAATAGGCGTGCAAACATTTATAAAACTTGATTATTACAATATGTTTTTTTAAATTACAAAATAAAAGATTGTCAATTACACAGGTGTTAAATAAAATTATCGTTATATATACTAAATATCAAAATATTATATTTTTTATATCATTAAATAATTCAGAGATAGAGTAATAATATTTATTTAAAAGCCGCAATTTCAATTTTCTCCTGAATCTAATAGCACGCAGGTCTTTCATTTCTGGCGGAATTGAACTATACACGCCCACTCATTACGTAACAGCTATTACAAATATTTTAGTTTTTGGAATGTTTGGTAAAAAAATTCCATTTGGAATCCTTGTATTGCGAGGATATGTAGAAATCTTTTGTATGCATCAATTTTAGGGTGGTCTAGAAAAAAAGGAAATTCAGAAGACCCAAAACAACAGTGGAAAAATTTAAAATTGTCAATTTGTAAGGGAATGAATTTGGCACCATCAATGAGAAATGGATCATAAAAAATACATGTTTTTATCGTGATCAAGTTTTTCTTTTAAAAAATTTTACTTTCGACCCACTAAAGGTCATAATTGAACGAGCTAATAAATTTTTATTTTTTTTGTGAAATTTATTTCGTTTCACTGGTATGACACTGGTTTCGTATCACTGGGATACAGTAGTGGGCTGGTCCGGGAATGCACCTTTCGTTATACTTAGTGGCTCTACGATTGTGCGCTGCTGAGGATTCAGGGTTATATTTCTAAGCAAATATTTGCATCGCTATTAATGAATATCTCGAGCTTGGGGTGTTTATCCGTATGCATTTTATGACTATGAAATGTTTCCACGGTTCAGGAGTTTTCCAATCTTAAAATCTATAGATAATTAGTTATATTAACGCTATATTAACTAAAACGGGAAAAAGACTATCGATGAACGAATGTATATTCTTATTTAGATAAATAAATGATTTGATTTGATAATAGACGTAATAATCGAGATGCCTTAATAAAATCTTATCGAATTCTTCTAACGTGTTCAGTAAAGAAAAGTACTTGACCTCCTTTGATTATGAAAAGCTGAAGGGAAGCACTAAGGAGCTAAAAGGTGAGTGCCTAGTGAAATAAAATGAAAGGCGAGGAAATCGTATAAAGGTGTTGAATTAATCACGATCTCTGCGTGCATTTGTATTATCTCTAAAAGAGTGAAAAGAAATTAGATACTACTAGAATTTATTAAACCAGTATTAGTAGTCGTAGATCTTAATGAAAATTATTTGAGAAGCTACTGGTTTTTGAATTACAAATTGTGTTAAAAAGTAAATAATAATAATATTAAATAAATATAAAGATATGAACAACACCACATATATTGCTTTGATTCCAAAGTAAGTAGCTAAAGCACTTTCATTATGGAATCATGATAATCAATAAGGAGAAGAAAGGTACCACTAACACTTCGTTTTCTTAAAATTTTTTCTCTTTAATTTAATGAAAAATACCTAATATTCCATTCAATATATTCATGAAAATTTAACCCTTAACAAATAAAATTAAACAGAATTTTTTTTAAAAGTTCAACTAATACGTTCATGACTTTACAGCCACGAAACATTAATAAGATAACGCAAACTACTGTATAGTGCATTTTTTATTGATTTAAAAGCATATAAGTTATGTTGAACTATTTGTTATAAAATTAAAAGAGATCTAGATAAATCTCAAAGAATTATTAAAAGAATTATGGCTTTAAAATCAATAAAAATGCATTAGGTATATTCTTATAGCTGTTACTCGAGACTTCGTTAGCATAGTATTTTCGACAAAATTTCTTAATTAACAAAAGTGAAGAAAGTTGTTATTTAAAAAATTACTTCGCAACCCTCCGCATGAAAATATAAAAAGGTATATGCTACCTGGTCCGAAGAGAAGAAGAGCACCACCCTCCCTCCCACAGATGCGTGCACCAATTCCACAGATGTGTGCACCAACTCCACTGTATGCACCACCACCACTACACTCAAACCAGGTAACACACACCACCACCGAAAACGCGACACGTGTTTCGCCTCAAAACAAGGCATGTCGCGTTTTCGGTGGTGGTGTGTGTTACCTGGTTTGAGTGTAGTGGTGGTGGTGCATACAGTGGAGTTGGTGCACACATCTGTGGAATTGGTGCACGCATCTGTGGGAGGGAGGGTGGTGCTCTTCTTCTCTTCGGACCAGGTAGCATATACCTTTTTATATTTTCATGCGGAGGGTTGCGAAGTAATTTTTTAAATAACAACTTTACAATGAATTTCCGCAAAGTTACGCCTGAGTCAATTAACTATCTAAAAGTGAAGAATTTTAATGTGTTCATTTAGTGATCAGATATAGGTGTATTACCGCTTTATCAAGTTTTTTACGATCCGATCAATTGTTTAGTAGTAAAAATGCCACTAAATGGCAAAGAGAGTTACAGCTTCTTTTGCTTTTTTAGTACACTATTGTATTGTAGTACACGGCCCCGTCCGGGTTATTATGTTTATAAAAAGGGGGCCTTCTTTGAAAATTATATATATGGAGTTAGATACAATAACAGTGAGATTTGCATATTTACAGATACAGTGATATTTGACTTTCACTTTCAAATATTATTATTTAACACCAAAATATTTTCTGATTTAGACATTTTATGCAATGTTCTCTAATGTAAACCGTATTAAATATACTGTTACGAAATTTGTTCTAAAGCCTGGTGGTAAGCCTGGTGGTAAGTTGGTGAAACTAAAAATTATTTTTAATGCGTTTCTCTTTAAGGCCCTGCTCCAAGAAAACTTGTATTGCAATCTATTCTATATGATATATTGATACAGACTAACTACGCGCACCGACATTTAGAACAGAATTCCTCTCTCTGAAATAAAAAAAAAAATAAAATATCTTCACGCAATTCCCAATACAGGGGTAGACAGAGGTCAAGTCTAGACAATTAAGTCCCTTTGACCCACCTTCCACCGAAGATATTTTCAGGACAACGTGACGGTGGTGAGCCCGTCGCCGTCTTTATGTCCAAGCCAACGATGAAATTCGTACATAAGTTTTTTGAAAAACTCATTGGTACTGCCACCCGGGGATCGAACTCGGGTCTCTCGACTCGAAATTCCGACCACCCAACAAATCGGCTATCGTGACTTTTAAACCTCTCTTAAATAAAACTGAAATATGTTTACGTATTTTATAAGAACACTGAAAGATATCTTGTTTCGAGCTTTTTAGTTAAAAGTTGTTATTTTTTATAATATAATGGTATTGATTGATAATACATATGTGTGGTCTATGTTATTTAGATACAAGGATGGCAAAACATTTTTAAGCCTTTAATTATCACAAATGACTATTTACGCGACAATTTGCGGGCATACTAAGTAATATAAATGTTCAAATAAAGTTTCATGTAATTATCTTAATTACGCTTATAGTAATTGAACCGTTAGCATTACCATGTTCGTGTTATCGGCGCTTTGTACGAAATTGGAGTAGACAGCTGGACATCGGTAGATGGCTATGAGATGGAGAAATATATACGCGACAATTTGCGGGCATACTAAGTAATATAAATGTTCAAATAAAGTTTCATGTCATTATCTTAATTACGCTTATAGTAATTGAACCGTTAGCATTACCATGTTCGCGTTATCGGCGCTTTGTACGAAATTGGAGTAGACAGCTGGACATCGATAGATGGCTATGAGATGGAGAAATAATAATAAAAAAATTATCGCCTAACACTTAGCCGTCAAGAAGTCGCATATATTAGCATAGCATAGCTTAGTGACTTTATATGACCACTCCTAGACACCAACGACGTAATTCCAAACAAAATTGGTGAAATAAGCAAAATGGATTTAAAATTTCTTCCCTTTTTAACCTTTAATAAATGTACTCACACAGATCGCATATAAGATGCATTAACAAATAAAATTTTTTCTCCCCAGGAAACTACAGTTTCTGTAGGAGTGATCTAAAGCATGACTTTGCGTAGCAAATTTTGATTTGTAGTATTGAGGGTTCGGAGAGCAACATAGTCTGCTTTTTACTCAGGGAAATTATAGGATCCCGTAGGAATTTCGATAGAATGCGCGGATGCAGTCGCAGGCAGAATGTAGTAATGTTACTGTGATGTATTTAGCAATTGGAGACTCAAAGAAACACAACTCACTTGATATCCGTTTATATACAGAATGCTCGCAAAACAATATTTCAAACATACCTTTCCTTACTTACGTCTCGCTTACTAACTATCTTAACATACCTTACATTATACTCCTCCTTTTTTGAAGAAGAAGAAACCTTTTGAAGAAACCTTTTTTTCCCAATCAGGCTTTAAAATGTCTAGCTTAGTACGTAGCCTCCTTCCTAATAGCAACATAGCTGGGCTTTCACCTGTGGTCGAGTGTTCAGTGCAGCAAGAACGTATGCAGAGCATTCTCTACGTTTTGTCTTTATAAAACCGCTTTCTTTACCACCCGCTTCAATGTTTTGACAGCGTTTTCCGCCAAACCATTGAACGCTGGATGATAAGGCGCTGTAAACGTATACTGGATTCCGTGATTATTGATAAAATTACTCAATTCAGAACTAGAAAAAGGCGGACCGCTATCAGTCACTATCTGTTCAGATAGTCCCCAGCGGCTGAATAGTTCTATAATTTTGCCTATCCCCCGGTAGCGGCTGTACTCGAGACTTGATATATCTCCAGCCACTTTGACATTGCATCGACTTTAACAAGATACGTTTTATCGAATATTGGTCCTATAAAATCTAAATGTAACCTAGACCACGGTGAGTGGGCCACGGCCACAGACTAGGTGCCTTCCGCGGTGGCGAGTCCGCGTGAGCCGCGCATACCTCGCACTATCCTCTCTACTGCTTCGTCTACACCCGCCCACCATACGTAACTACGGGCTATTAGAGTTAACTATACCCATATGGGGTTCGTGAATCATGTATAGTATAGCACTTTCTCTTTACAGGCCTCCGGAACGACTAATCTGTGACCCCACATAACGGACCCTATTTTCTCGTATAATTCATTTCTACGGTGGAAAAATGGTTGCAAACTAGAAACATTACATTCAACCGGCCACCCGTCCAGTATGTAACTAATTAAAATTACGAGGTCATTAACCCTAACGGTCGTTTGTTTTAATTTTAAAGAATTGAAATATTGTCTATAAGTTTTTGGCACTAATACATGAAATAGCTGTTCCAGTATCGACTTCCATAGCGATTGTTCTGTTTTCAATTGTTATTGGCAAACTCACCGCCTTATAATCGTTTAAACACAGATGATTCAACTCTTCTATGCAGTTTTCTGCACACCTTCTGACTCCTCCGCCGCCTCAGCGTGATGCATTCTTAAGCCACAGACGAACTGATCCCTAAAGTTTTCTTTGAGTGTGTCGCCCAGCTTGCAATGGCGAGTCAATTTTTTTAACACCGCCACATACCCTGCTATGCTCTCATCACTGCTATTAATGTAGGTAGCTTGAGCTCACTTTTAATATTATTAGCCTCGAAATACATTTCCAGCCTTTCTGCTTACGACGACCACAACCCAGTTTTCACATCGAACTCGTTAACTTTTCCGATCGATATTGTCGTCTAATCAAAACTTAAATGTTCAACGATAAATTCAAAAAATACTTTTTTTTATCCTCGTCGCCACTGTGATGTATTTAGCAACTGGAGATACAAAGAAACATAACTCACTTGATATCCGTTTATCTTCTTCTTCTTCTTCTTTCTTGAGTATGGCGTTTTCTAGTATTCGCCAACCACTAGTCCGTTTATTCCCAGAATGCTCGCAAAACAATATTTCAAACATACCTTCCCTTACTTTCGTCTCGCTTACTTACTATCTTAACCTACCTTACACTTCACACTAATTCTATAAATCTAAAACTTAATCTATTCTTTAATTAACCACAACTTTATTAACTGTTAACTTCTTTTATAGTTACACTTATTTTACTATTTTCTTAAGTCTACGTTGCCTTAAGGGCCGACTATGTATAGGGGGTACCTTACATTACAGTAACATAATAGGGTAGGATAATTTGTGTAGTTTTTTTATGACAAGTTATAATTTCTTAAAATAAATAAATATCTTCACGCAATTCCCAATACCCCTGTATTGGGAATTGCGACTGTCTGTCTGTAGACAAAGGTCAAGTCTAGACAATTAAGTCCCTTTGACCTACCTTCCACCGAAGATATTTTCGGGACAACGTGACAGGTGGTGAGCCCGTCGCCGCCTTTATGTCCAAGCCAACGATGAAATTCGTACATAAGTTTTTGAAAAACTCATTGGTACTGCCACCTGGGGATCGAACTCGGGTCTCTCGACTCGAAATTCCGACCACCCAACAACTCGGCTATCGTGACTTATTATAATTTCTTAGTAAAAGAAAACGGAATTACACTCAATACTTGTACTGTTAATAAAAGCGAATTGTAGCCCCGTGAAAACGTATTCAATAAATGCAAGCACTCGACCTCCTTTTATTATAGAAAAGGTGTAGACAGGCTAAAGGGGCTGAAAGGTCGAGTGTCGAGAGAAAAGTGTTCGACAAGGAAATTGTGTAACAGCTTCTTCGAGAGTGTACTCTACGTGGCAGTATCAATTCAAAATATATTTCTTTTGATCCGATTTACAAAACAAGCGGCGGAAATTTTAGCTTTATATTCTCAAAATTTTAAGCAAGAAATGAATCTATACAAGAAACATAGTTGTTACTAAATCGTAGATAATGGTAAATTAATTGGGTTATACTTGTAGACAAATACCCTCGTAGTAAATATGAATTTTAGTTTCAGAGTTATGAGAGGTTATCTTTAAGTCGTTTAAGAGAAAATCGTCTAGGAGTCGTAGTAGAAGATTTTTTTGTAAAAATTGCCTGCGGTATCTGCCTAGGGAGTTCAGCCTTAATCACTACCCGAATTCTAGAAAACTTAATTAAATAATTTAATTTACTAATGTAGTATAGATTTGGTATATGCATAGCTACCGCGTGCGCTAGCTACACCTCAATACATAAATATACCAAGCGGTTTGACTGCGTGGAGTTTTGTTAACAAGTATTTATTAAATTCGAGAGAAAAGTATTTAAGGAGGATAAAATGTAACAGTATACAGTGCAATGTTTCGATAATTATTTAAATTAAGAACAAAATCAGCAGATCCGTATTGAGAATTTTGTGGGAATTGCTCAAAATTCCACCTTTTAGTTCCTGTACAGTCAATACGTACGCGGTAAATAAAAGTAAAATAGATAAGTTGATGAACGCAGATCAGCTTCTTTTCGGATTTCTAAAAAAGTAACACCTACTTCCACGCGTACAAAGTAGCGGGCAAATGCTAGTTATGATATAAATTTATGCTGTTTGAAAATACATTTTTGCATTTAGGAGACATTTTATGTTTGATAGATTTCACGATAGATTTCATCTATTTCTCTCGTAATGCGTTTGCAGAGGTGTTTCAAGATTCAAGTTGTTTGTGGTAGTCCAAGGCGGGAACCCGTTCTGGGGCAAGTTGATTCAACCAATCCTTGGCGTGGCGATGGGGCTTAGTAATCTTGGCTAAGACACCCATGGTGAAACAAGAGGAAGCTACATGGCCGGTTTACTTAGCGAGCAATGACCGGCCGGGGTGGGTGTAAATGGGTTTGGTCCAGTTAACTTCGGCTACGGGATGGTAGTCTATGGAGGGAGTATGTGTTTGCGTCTTTGCCTTTGCATCGCGGCATAAGAAGTGGGACCGTGGGGGGAGAGCAGTGTCGGTATTGCGACCCGCCGCTTTCTCCGCCCTCTGCGTCCGAAGCGTGGACGGCTGCGGATCGAATCAAGTCTAGATCCGCGTAGAGTCCGTTACACGAATGAGTTTAAAGGCTGAGCCATCTACCTACGCGACCTAGGGTGTTCAGCGTGAGTGGGGTTGTTGATGTCTGCAAATTTGTTCTCATGGCTCTGCCAACATGCGGCGATGGCGGAACACGATGGGGTTAAGTACACATATATGCGAGCCCGACTTTACTCGGGGGCATTGACAGGTGATGCGGGTATACTTTAGGTAGAAAAAAGTCTTGAACCATCTTCTACTTTATATTTATACATCTACGACATATACTGTTTTAATAACTAGTTTTACCTACCTAGTTTTCGCATGGGACAGTTAGGAGTACTACCCATATCTACAGACAAACAGCAATGAAAAAATGTGAGCCGTCATGGGACGCCTGGCAGATGTGAAACATCGTGTGTGTACAAAAAATATGCATGAAAGATAATATTACTACAGGAATTAAATATGGCCTAATGAAAAAATGAAGTATTACGAATTTCTTACAGAAAATGGTAACTTTATTTAATTTTATATAAAAATTCGATATTAATATCAAGTGGCCACAATTTTACCGTACACTCTACTACACATAATACTATATCTACTACACATATACATATACAAATATATATATATATATATACATATATATATATATATATGTATATATATATATATATATATATATATATATATATATATATATATATATATATATATATATATATATATATATATATATATATATATATATATATATATGTATATATATATATATATATATATATATATATATATATATATATATATATATATATATATATATATATATATATATATATATATATATATATATATATATATATATATATATATATATATATATATATATATATATATATATATATATATATATATATACATTTATATATATATATATATACAAGAATAAAAATATTTGAAGCGACATCTAGCGAAATTCATGACAAAGTAATGTTGTTATGACATATTATTATTGATATAATCCTCTAGATGTCGCTTATAAACAATTTGCTTTTTCAATACGCAGATTTCGTTTAATTTATGGTGTTTTTATTTTGCAGAAAAACAGTACCTTTCGTCGTAATGATATTTTATTATATACCTTTTGTTTTTATGTAAAAACTAGACTCAATTAAGTATTAAATTTTTAACTTCAAAATCCATGGTTTTATAATCCCTTTTCTATAAGTTTGCTATAATATTGTTCTATGTATAATCGTTCAGAGTTCGGAGCATTTTTTAAAACATCTGTCAATCTTAATAATATTTTATGATATTCTAACAAGAAGACAAGAGCGCTCCTGAGTATTGATTTTTTTCAAAAATTGCTAAATCTTAATATGATTGATCCAATGAACAATGGTACACTAATCTAAAAAAAAGGATTTCAGTATTTAATTATGAACCTTAACTCTCAGGTAATAGGGTGTAAATTACGTTACACGATATACGAAAGCCATTGTTTGGCGACCCGTCGCCACGGAAAGCGTCGCCACGCCAACAATTCGGTTTACAAGTGAGCCTATAGATGTTTCACATCAAAAACTGTTGTGTTCTTGTTGGAAAGCTATAGCGTGTAATAACGGCTATGAGACATTCAATGATAATCTGCGGTGGCGTAAACGCATTCGCAACCTCATTTTGAATTTGTTTAAAATTACTTGCAGATGTCCATGGGCTGCAGTAGGCACTTACCATCAGCTGGGATGTTCTGGTGGGCCGCTCGTTTTTCACGCCAATTATTTTTTGGTTACGTAACTTAAAGATATTTTTAATATCTTTAAGTTACGTAACCAAAAAATAATAAAACATCTTTATAGTATAAAACCTCAATAATCCCCATGTTTGTGAACAGATAATCTTCTGGTCGCCAGTAATAATTTATTCCTATGTCAGATCTGCGGTACGAAACGTCTGAGAGTGGTAAGCATTCATTTTAGAATTATCAGGAAAAGTAATGATTTCTTGTATTTACGCGAATACTACACATTTTAAATAAAACGATTTTCGGATTTTATCGCGTTTTTTAATTAGTTTGTTCTAACTATTTTTATTATCAGGAAAGTCTTATACAAAACATACCAGTAATTCGAGTTACGTACTAAGACCAATTTGAATGAGTTGAAGCAGAGAGAAGAGAGGATTGAATTGTATCCCAGACTTAAGTTGTTTAATGTTTACCGTCTAAAGTCTCAGCATACAATTTAAACAGCATTGTATATGTGAACGGATTTCGAGAAAGTAAATTTTCTGTTCAAAGTAGGGCTTTTAGTATAGTCGATTTATATTCTTTACTCCATATCACAACCAGTTTATTTATATATTTTGTTAAAGTAACAAGATATTATTTTGAACTAATCTAATAAACATTTGCAGTGTTTGTCTATTATTATACTTTAAATCCTTTTTTTATCTGTGACTATGTATATGACTAAACCTTAAAATACTGGTTATATAGTTTAGGCTGTATGTTTGTTCTGGCTAAATTTATGATTGGCAGTATCGATGTATTTGTAGTAGATTGCAGGAGTAACAAAATTGCAAATGTAATTAAGATTATAAATTACTTTACTTTACCGAGGCATATGATAAGAAGTGGACTATTTTTGAATATATATCATGATTGTCTTAATCAGTATTTATTTTAGTAGATACTGAAAACTATAATTTATAGTATACTAGGGACCCGGCTCGGCAGCTTCTGTGGTCTACGGTCAGGATTGTGGCGTGGTGAGGTCAGTGGCATGATGTATAAATAAACAATAAATAAATATCGTATTACATGGTCACGATAGCCACGATAGCCGAGTGGTCGGGTGGTCGGAATTTCGAGTCAAGAGACCCGAATTCGATCCCTAGTTGGCAGGCTCGTACCAATGGGTTTTTGAAAACTTATGTAGGAATTTTATCGTTGGCTTGGACACAAAGACGGCGACAGGCTCACCACCTGTCACGTTATCCCGAAAATATCTTCGGTGGAAGGTGGGTCGAAGGGACTCAATTGTCTAGTCTAGACCTCTGTCTACCCCTGTATTGGGAATTGCGTGAAGATATTTTTCTTTATTACATGGTCCCTGACGTCCTTACATACATTTTTCGCTTCTTTCAAATTCATCATTTTCTTCATACCCGTCCCAAAAAAATATCTTCACGCCATTCCCAATACAGGGGTAGACAGAGGTCTAGTCTAGACAATTTAGTCCCTTTGACCCACCTTCCACCGAAGATATTTTCGGGACAACGTGACAGGTAGTGAGCCCGTCGCCGTCTTTATGTCTAAGCCAACGATATAGTTCGTACATAAGTTTTTTTTTTAAAACTCATTGGTACGAGCCACCTGGGGATCGAACTCGGGTCTCTTGACTCGAAATTCCGACCATCCAACCACTCGGCTATCGGGACTTGTTAACCCGTCCCATCTTCGAATAATTTGCTCACATGGTCTGCGAAAGTTAGTTTCGGCCTTTTAATAACGCAGCTAGGACACCGTTGACCTTGTTCCCGATAGGCACACGCCTACATTGTTTCATCTTCCATCCCGGCTATTCATCCACCTGTTCTAGATATACTTGATTTATCCTTATTTCACACTTCGTTCTCTCTTCGTCCCTTTCAAATATAAGAACCTTAGTTTTGTTAGCATTCTATCGGAAAATTTAATTATTTTCACATTCCTCTTTCATACGTAATTAATTTACTTCTATGTCACCCAAATTTTACACCCAAATAACAATCTTTCACCTTCTGTTATCAGCTAATTATCTTAACCAAATACCAATATTAAATTTGTTATAAATGTAATACCATTGCATCAATGAGAAATGTGGTTATATTTTCGGACACATATGTGAACTTTGAAGTGAAAGATAAATTCAAAAACATTTATATTTCAAATAAGAACGTTCTGTCGACAGCACCTCTGGACGATGTAATTTGATTTCATTCGTTAGCACTGAGTGCTCCGGTAGCGAACTTCTCTTTGAAAGGTTAATCCTCAATTTTAAATCCCTGTTGCTCGTTTTGAATATCGATAATTACACAATCAGTTCGCGAATAACCTGATATTTGAACAAACTGATAAATACACACAAACTGAGTCCAATGGCAATTTTGTACTTTTTGTATTAGTAATCATACTCAGTTTCCTTAGTTTAAGTTTGACCCCGGTGCCGGAGGTTCATAACAGAGGTTATACATATATATGTGCGTAGGTCGAGCGTGACTCTGGTACTAAGGTACTTTAAACCTTACCTACACATTTATATATATATACATATATATATATATATATATATATATATATATATATATATATATATATATATATATATATATATATATATATATATATATATATATATATATATATATATATATATATATATATATATATATATATATATATATATATATATATATATATATGTGTATAAATGTAGGTAAGGTTTTATCTATGTGTTCATCTATTTCTCTAAATATGTGTAATGGTTTTATGTATGTCTATGTATTATACCTAGTCAGGTCATAAATTCTGTCACATGTTTAACCTAAAATAATTAAAACAAGTTTATTCATAACGTAACTATTTATATACCAAAATGAACTTAACAAAACATAGATTCTTATGACACTAAAGTTTATTTAAAATGACCTCTGTGATTTTGAATACAGGCCTTCAATCTGTGCGGCCAATCGACTATCGCAGCGCGAACGAGGTCCTTGTCAATATCGGCGGCTGCCTTAATCAAGGATGTCTTGAGTGACTCCAAATTGGGATGAGGCTTTGAGCACGCCTTTTCCTCCAAGTGTTGCCATATCTTGTAATCTAACGGATTCAAATCTGGACTGGAGGAGGGCTAGTCTTCGTGCCCGATGAAGTCGATTTCACGCGCCGCCAGCCAGTCTTGTGTGCTCAAAAAAAATCGGTTTCATCCGAAAAAAGAATTTCCCGATATTTTTTTCCCGCGTACCGCTTAAACAAAGCGCAGAATCTCTTCAGTCTCAGGTGCATTAGACAAGCATTCAAACAATGTCCTGTTTTTCTTCGATATGCCCGAAGCCCTAAGTCTTCATTTAACACCCTTTTCACCGTGGTTCTGCTTTACCCCATCTGAAGGGCCAACAGTTTCTGCTTACGTTTGGGATTTCTTTGAATTCGAGCCTTCACAGCTTTTATCACTGCTGGAGTCCTAACAGACCAAGGGCGACCACTTCTTGACCTGTCATCTACACTAGAGTCTTCATTGTATCGTTTGATGGTACGATAAACGAATCTTTTGGTTATATTCAAATTTTTCAGTATGTCAAAAACTTGAATTGGCGCGTAACCGCAACGATGCCACGCAATAACTGCAACACGGTTTTCTTTAAGCGTCCATTCCATATTTAAAAATGAGTAAAATTCTAAAAAGTATGTAGTTTTATTTTCATGAACAATTCGAAATTCGAATTCAATAACCTTTTTTGTGGCCAGCATTCTAAAAGAAAAGTTTTTACTGTGTGACAATACTTATGACCTCACTGTGTATATTCATTTTTCCCTTACCTTTATTACGCATACCACAAATTTCACCATACCATAGGTTGACTGAAAGGGAATGTCTATAGGTATTAAGTCCGCCTTTTGTGACCCATACGGAATCGCAATAAAGATTAAATAAATAAATATACTTTACGTATGTCCCAAAGTATGAAAGCAAAGTCGATGAATTAAAATAATAACATGTGAAGGTCTTAAGGATTCTTAAGAAAGTTCGCGGAAGGTATCGTTTCGTGATACCTTCCGCGATCTAGAGACCGCTGTAAGCGGGGACTCACGCCCCTCTGCGGGGGGAGCACGTGAATAATGGTCGGCGCTCACCGCATGCGTTTGGTGAGTTTGAGATGGTGAGTTAGTTGTCATTGGAGCCATATGCCTTTCCCAGATTTTTTCAGAAAAATGTGGGGAGCTAATAACTTGTATCGGGTATTAAATAAATATAATGTGAACCCTTTTCAAACGAGAAGGGATAACTTATAAATAATATAGTAAATCCTTAACAAGAGACAAATAGGAATATACTATACTCTCGTAGGAATATACTATACTCGGTGTCTCGAGTGAGTTGGCCTTAGATAATAAGAAAGCATTCTAGTACAGTCTACGGCTTACACTGTCACTAAGACACATTGGTTCCGCAGTCTCTAGTTTGAAACTCTTATATTAATTTCATATTTATATTTTCAATCTCTTATCATGTCCTTTTATCCATTTTATTATTATTTTTTTAATAGAAGAGGGAGGCAAACGAGCAGGTGGCACACGTGATGGTAAGTGATTACCGCCGCCCATGAACATCTGCAATACCGGAGGAATAGCGGATGCGTTGCCGGCCTTTGAGAAAGGCATAGGCTCTTTTCTTGAAGGTCCCTAAGTCGTATCGGGCCGGAAAAACCGCTGACGGCAGCTCATTCCACAAAGTGTAAGTGCGTGGCAGAAAATTCCGCGAAAAACGCACTGTGGTGGAATGCCAAGCATCATTATTCTATCCATTTTATCATATTTTCATATGTCATCATCTTCGCACATTATTATTTTAATTCATTGACCATATAGTATATCAGTGCCTTAGTACTAGAGTCACGCTCGACCTTCGCTCATATATGGCGTTGGGGTGGTTCCGTCTCCTAAGTATGGGTTACACAAACACCTTACCATACTACACGAACACATTTCATATTTATTATTTAGCGAAATGTGTTTTATCAATATAATAGCGATTGTATGTCTTTATGTCTTTAATAAATACTATTTTTTTTAATATTTTAAATGAACTTTAACTCTAACTTTTCTTGACGCCGCACGTAAAACCGATTTCTGGCGTGGCGACGTTCCGTGGCGACGGGTCGCCAAACAATGGCTTTCGTATATCATGTAACGTAATTTACACTCTATTACCTGAGAGTTAAGGTTCATAATTAAATACTGAAATCCTTTTTTTTTAGATTAGTGTACCATTGTTCATTGGATTAATCATATTAAGATTTAGCAATTTTTGAAAAAAATCTAAATACTCAGGAGCGCTCTTGTACTCTTGTTAGAATATCATAAAATATTATTAAGATTGACAGATGTTTTAAAAAATGCTCCGAACTCTGAACGATTATACATAGAACAATATTATAGCAAACTTATAGAATAGGGATTAACAAACCATGGATTTTGAAGTTAAAAAATTTAATACTTAATTGAGTCTAGTTTTTACATAAAAAACAAAAGGTATATAATAAAATATCATTACGACGAAAGGTACTGTTTTCTGCAAAATAAAAAAAACACCATAAATTAAACAGAAATCTGCGTATTGTAAAAGCAAATTGTTTATAAGCGACATCTAGAGGATTATATCAATAATAATATGTCATAACAACATTACTTTGTCATGAATTTCAAATCGTTTCGCTAGATGTCGCTTCAAAGTAACATAAAATACAAAACATGTATAGGCTCACTTGCGAATCGAATTGTTGGCGTGGCGACGCTTGACATGGCGACGGGTCGCCACGCTATACTAAGGTATACATATATATATATATATATATATATATATATATATATATATATATATATATATATATATATATATATATATATATATATATATATATATATATTTGTATATGTATATGTGTAGTAGATATAGTATTATGTATAGAGTGTACGGTAAAATATGTAAATTGTGGCCACTTGATATTAACATCGAATTTTTATATAAAATGTTAATAAATGTTTGTTAAATAAAGTTACCATTTTCTGTAAGAAATTCGTAATACTTCATTGTTTCATTAGGCTATATTTAATTCCTGTAGTAATAATATCTTTTATGCATATTACTTGTACACACACGATGTTTCACATCTGCCAGGCGTCCCATGATGGCTCACATTTTTTATTTTTTTATAAATATTAATGGTGTTACAACAGGTATGGTATACCCAACAAACACTCCTTTTAGAAATTAAACGTTTGGACAAAATTTGGAAAAAAGTAATCTATTTGTCAAAGTAAAATCAATAAGGTAAAAAAATATCTATTTCAAATTTAGACTATATAGTTAAAAAATTTCTTTGATCAGAAAAAGCAAAGAGGGGACAAAAAGTTGAAGTACAATGCCAAAAGGGTATACTAGGTCCTTTAAAGAGTTTTTGAGAGATTTTTGACTACAGAGAATGTTTATGTTTTTCTACAAAGAAATTACGTCGGGATTATCCTTATTACTGAAAACATAAGAAAGTTGTATACCTAACTTTTCAGCTTTTTGTTCAAAAGTCTTACCTTCCCTTAAAGTTTACTAACAACCAAAAAAAAAAAGCAAAAGTTTACTTAAAGACTTTTTTTTATTATACGTGGGGAAATACCTAACGTATTTGCGTGGGCATGGATATACCAACACGCATCCGACGCGGGCTAACCAAGCCCACTTGGAGCGGCCACCACGGGCCGACCATACTGCAAATAAGTGTTTTTATATAAACTTACCCAAAGCTCGAGACACAATGTAGCGGATGATGTGCTGCAGGAAAAGGGTAGCTACCCAGGTCGGGTCATCGCGACTTGAGAAAGACGTCTCCTCCGCCATGTGCGCTATCGGTAATCGTATATATTCGTGCAATCGCAGGAACTTCGATAGCGCGATGTAGGACGTCGATGTGTTTCCTGAATCAGCCACTAGCGAGCTTCTTATGTGGAGACATAGATGTCGCCTCAACAGAAAAAGAAATTAAGAATTCTGATAATAGTTGCATTTTTATTCTTAAATAATTAAAATTATTACGTATCGCTGTAACATTTATGAAAATATGTGAAAAGCAGGCCATTTAGCATTTCATGCAGTGCAAAATGGCCTACTTTTCACAAAATTAAATGATTTTTTTTTCTCATAAACATCATGATTCTATAACTTAAATATTTTTTTCTTATTTATTACACCGAGTGTTCCTACCGAGGCTTTATTTGGGCAGAATTTGGTTGCCTCTTTATTCTAAAGTTTGTACAAGACAGTAAAAAGATAATCCTGTCAATATGGATAGAAACTATATCAAATAGCGACAAATCTTTTATTTAATTTTCAACTCTCGGAGGAAAGCACATATGTCGACAAAGTTTTGGGAGCACCAGGAATGAAAGAAAATTATTTCTTACACGAACCCGAAGTTCATGACTGGGATAATGAGAAATCTTTTGTATGGTGAAACTTATTTTGATTTATTTTATTATTTGTATTATGCAATTTTATTGATTTTTAAAACATATTTATGCTGAACTTTTATGTGATAAAATTAAAGAGAAAAAAGTTTTTAAAATTTCAACTGACACAGGAATACTTATTATTTGTAGTTATAAAAAAAGAAACAGAACTTTTTCTGTAAAGTGAATATTTAATTGAGTAACATCAATATTAAAATATCTAAACAAAAATGAAATCCCTATAATTGCATACCTAACCAATACTTCATAAAAAATAAGTAAGGATTATGATGGAATTTAACCACGGTGCTACTGAGGTGTTAAACTCTCTTAGTAAATATTGTTTATCTCCTCGTTAAGTTTTACAGCAAGCAACCATTTCTGCGTACATACTCGTAACGTATAAAGTAGAAACCGCTAAATTTACCCAACTTAGACGCAATCTTCAATCCATTTTTTGCTCTATTAATGTCCTATCAGTATTTCAATAATATTGGGTTAAGCTATGAATTCTTTTGATAATAAGTGGCCAACCCTTTGTCTACTTGCCTGCAAGATAAATTAAAGAAATTACATTATGCATGTCGTGTTAATTTGTAATTAAATTTAGTGTTAATTTTGGATGAGAAATTGAGTTAACCAAGTTTAAAGTAGGTATTGTTGCTTAACTTAAAAATAATTATATAACGATGTATTGTCTCCTCTGATGACGGATAGTATTTCTCATAGCCCGTAATTAAACTGCCTTTCACCTTTCGTACCGGAATACAAAGAGACAACCACGAGAGAGCCGTACAAGAGCAAAGCTCCGTGAATTGAATTACACGCACAATTTTCTATCCATTACTACTCACTACATACGTAAAATAGGTTAAATTTCTCCGAACGTAAAAGGTGGTGAGGCTGTTGCCGACTGAGTAACCATGTGAATGATAATATTGCCAGATAAACTACGAGTCTTTCCTCTGGGGATCGAAATGGAGACTACTACTTCCAATTCCGATAATCCATTGTAATAGCCTATGGTGTATTTTTTTTAATTAAAAAGATTGTATGTCAACGTAATATTACGATAGCCGAGTGGTAGGGTTGTTGGCCGAATTGTTGGCGTGGCGACGGGTCGCCACGCTATACTAAGGTATACATACATATATATATATATATATATATATATATATATATATATATATATATATATATATATATATATATATATATATATATATATATATATATATATATATATATATATATATTTTTATATATATATATATATATATATAAAATCACAATCACACAGGACTCAATTGTCTGGACTAGACCTCTGTCCACCCCTGTATGGTTTAAATATAATTGCGTGAAGATATATTTTATTTAAAAAGATTGTATAATAGAAATTGTATCATAATCACTATCCGTTGGTAAATATGAATTTAATGTCTTCATTCATAGTGTTTATTTAGTCTGCATATGTGCATATACCAAAACCGCATAAAAACCTTTTAAGGTAAATGTGCGCTATAATTATTTGAATCTCATTGCCGATGGTATGTCATGGTAAACTTTTTCTTCAATAAATACAAATGTATATCTACCTATATACCCAGTTTAGGGACAGTTGGTGTCTGTTTTACCCCTACTGTTTTATTGTAACTTTTTTGTTTTTTAATCAATAAACATTTATTATTATTGTTATTATCATATAATGTCAGGACCATTTTTTACGTGCATATGTTTTATCAAAATAACATCTTGCACATAATGCAAACTAAACTAGTATAACGAACTAAACTAAAATAACTTGTCATTATAAAAATTAAACATACCTAAAATAATCCTCCTATACCTATATTAAATATTTTAAATTTTATTGCTCACAGAGCATTCCTATTGTAATAAGACTGTTATTACATAATTAAAAAAAATGGTCTTTACAACTAAAAAATTACTTGCGTGTGTACTTAAACGGCTTATACTATAGACGGTTGCTGACCAGGCAAAGGACCGTCTAATTTTAAAAATTCTGCATTTCTCGGGTCTGGGTGTTTGTGGTAGCTTTGTTGTTTTTGATACCAAATATAATACAAGTGCTTAAGCACACTACTTTGGTATTAAAGCAATGTTTGTGAGGTTGTCCCTGTCCATATAAGTATCTTCACGCAATTACCCGGTAGGCACCATACCGGAAGAGGCGATAGAGAGATCTAGACAATCAGGTCCCTTCGACCCGAAATCAGCAACAGGCTGTTAATGACAACCGTGGCCGTAGCTGAGTGAGAGCCTTTTCACGACAACGCTGTCGCACAAATGCATAGTGCCACAAAAGTCTCTTTAAATCAATACTTATTTAATTTATTTTATTTTGTTAATATTTATCTTTTTTTTATTGTTGTTTTAAAAAAAGTTTGTTTTAGAATTTTTTGTCCTTTTCTTGGCTTATGTCATTAATTTAATTATTTCTTTTTTTGGTTTCCTCATATCAGAAAACGTGCATTTTTGTTGTTATTTCTATAATATTTATTATGGTTTTGTATTATTTTTCTTATTCACAGAAAGTGAATATTTTTGCGTTGCTATATTTGTCGAGAATAAATTATATACTATTTCTATGAATTAATTGGCTATAATAGTTAAATAGTGGATAAATTAGATAGTGGTAGAGCCACTCTAAGGCCGGTAACGCATCTGCAATGTCTCTGGTATTGCGGGTGTTCGTGGGCGGCGGTAATCACTTACCATCACGTGAGCCACCTACTCGTTTGCCTCTTTATTATAAAAGGAAGAAGGAGACATGGCTTGATTCAATGCTTCAAAATTGATGCAAATGCTTACACCCCTTTATTATGTTTGTGTGATTGTAGTAGAACAATCAACTAGGTCGGTCTGAAATTAAATGCAAGTTTATATAGATCCACACTAACTAGAAACGAGCTATTCCACCATGTAAATTTGGTTGAGGATAAATGAGAAACTTTGTTTGGAATGGATAATAAACTTCTGTGACAATAGATCTAAAAGTAACTATGTCTATATGTGTGTAGCATTCTCACAAAATCGGCTGAAAGAATCTTGATAATACTTACTTACCTACTTATCGGTCTGCAAATGTCCACTTTAGGTCAAGAACCTCTGCCGTGACGAGGATTTGTCATAATCAACACTCTTGGCAAGCGGATTGGCGACCACAGTATCAGACACCTCACACCTACGCTGCTGCAATTCGTCATCGATCTGATTTATATTAGTCTGGTATTTTTCGGAATGGCCATCCCGATATCTATTGGTTGTTATCTGGATATCAAGTTCTAAATTTTATAGGGGAGTTTTGAATAATAAAAAATCTTCGATTTATATAGACTGTATATTAAACGTAAGCTGTACAGAAGGCCGGTGAACGTACGTTTGCAACAGTGGCAATGGGCGAGTGCCATTGGTGGGGTCGAGGTGCGCTTGCGATCGCCGGCTTTGCCGTTGAACTGGCGACAATAGTTGCGCCGGGCGACGATGCGAGCCCGAAGAGTATAGGTCGATGTGACGTAAGAAACAGTTGCCTATGCTATTTTGAAGCGTTTTCTCTTAGCCGTTTCTTACAACATCCACGGGAAGTAAAAATGTTTACCACACCCTTACTTGATCCATGCCATAAACGTTAACACCTATAATGTGGAATTTATAATGGGAAATGGAAAAAGAAAACTATGTCAAAAAGAGTCATATACAGTATGTATATGACTCTTTTTGACATAGTTTTTTTTTCGATATTAATTTGTTAGGATATTTTTAGTATTTAAGTTGTTAAATACTAAAAATATCCTAACAAATGTTATTAAATACATTTTGCAGTCGACAATTTAATACAGGTAAAGTATTTTATTTTATATCAAAGCTACCTATCGTGTAGAATTGCAATCGTGTATAACTTCATTTCAGTTAAACTCACAACATGGACCGCAATAACAGACGCTGGACGAGTAAGCATCCACTTCCCGTCGATTGTAGCTTTTTCAATGTTGGTTTCACATAAAACGCGGACCATATAATACTATTGTTACACTTTTGAAGAGAACTCATAACAGTAGATTCCGATTTTATTGCAGTTCCGCGACGCAATATGCAACTGTGTAAAAGCTGTAAGGTCTCATCCTCAGTGAACACAATAGATTCAGCTGAAATGGCTTTAAATTGCACTTACGTACAAAGACGGTAAAATGGTCTTCGTTGTGAAAAGGTTATTATAAGACAAAGATTTTATCTACTTTTCCATTTAATTTTTTATTTCTTTTAAAGTACCTATGATTACTTGCACGCATACCAAACCATATTTTTTACTTTTACAGGACACAAGGCTCTCCCTTGTGGAGTGTTGAAACGTGGTAGAGCACAGCGACAGCTTCTGCTGATGCATGAATGGGACAGCTCTTCCCTTTCTTAAATATAGGTTTCGCACCATCAGCTTCAAGGCTTTTTGCTTAGAAAGGAAGTGTTGAATTCTTACACTGATGTCACACGGCAAGTGTTCTTGATATTTCACTTGCCTTAAATTATTTATTACAATGTTACTCGAGTTTTAAATGTATACAGCGTTTATGTTAGTAGTAAAATCATGCTACAGTAATATCCAGAAATAAATCAACCATTGCATTTGCATGTTGGTGTGTGTTGCTTATCTTACTGGATAGAACTAAGTCGCCGCTATGCGGACGTCCCTACAAACTGTAAGTTATGCGTGCACAGTGCCACGGTCGGCGGGCTACAGATAAATACTCATGTAATTGCTCGTTTCCTTTTATACACAGTGCAAATACAATGCGAACAATTTCACACTTCCGTTCCCTAGTTGAAATATGTTGAATGAAAATTTCACGCATAAGTGTTTTTTTATGAAACTACAGATTTCAATATTATGTTAATAGAGTGAGTTACTACTAGACTGGAGTTGTATAGTTATAATCAAAAATACTATATCTATTTAATATATGAGGAGAGATCAAAAAGTAATGAGAATGAGATATAATATAATGAATATTCACCGAGTCCAGCGCTTCTCACACTTCTCATCTTCACGCAATTCCGAATACAGGGGTAGACAGAGGTCTAGCCTAGACAATTACGTCCCTTCGTTACGTTCCCTTCCACCGAAGATATTTTCGGGACAACGTGACAGGTGGTGAGCCCGTCGCCGTCTTTATATTTTAGCCAATGGTATTCGTACATAAGTTTTTAAAAAACCCATTGGTACGAGCCTGCCACCGGGGGATCGAACTTGGGCCTCTCGACTCGAAATTCCGACCACCCAACCACCCGGCTATCATGACTATTATTATATTATTGATAGGTAAATGCAAATTGATGGTGCGTTAGATATTAACCCGTTTAAGAAAGTGTAGTGAAATGTATATCATAAATGTCCAACCCAAATTCCATAGTGGCTATGATCTCCAAACCGCCAAAATACTAAGTACTGACAAAGATGATGATGCCACAATGTCAACGGTACACCGAAAATATTTTATGTTCCGGCAAAAAAAAAAATCTTTTTATAAGTAAATAATAAATGAATCTATCAAATGAATGTTAACTTAGTTTATAATTTGTTTGTTATAGGTAAAATTTTTAATCTCGACAATACATTAAATATTGAAAAGGAGCTTTATTTTAAAATATGTATACCCAAAGACAGCATGAAAAAAACTTCAACCAAACCCTATTCAGTTGCTCAACAAAGGCGATGACAGGAGTGGATTACGATGATAAATGAAATAACTACTAGTCTCAGTGCGGTTCCACAATCTAAGTCCCTCCAATTTTCTCATCGATAATATTTGAAAGTTTCTGGTTCCCGATAACAATGTCTTCTGGTTGTACATTTGGTTAATCGATAAAGTTTTACTTCCATAATTTTGTTACTTACATTTACTGTTTGATTCAAGCTGTGAGTTTATTTGAGTCTTGCAAATTAGTTGTTATTTCAACGTATGATCGCCGACTAATTATTTATATAAATTAGAGGAAAGGAAAGGGTGATTTAAATTTATAAGTCTAATCTCGTTAGTATAAGGATTGGCATATCCAGTATATAACGTATTTGGCATTTCGCTAACAGACTGGTGACGGACAGCAACATTTTCAGTGCAAGGAATCTGGTACTGCGATCGCCAAACCACTTGCCGAGCGTGGTGACTTCTTAAAGGAGAGGACGAAATTTAAATGCACGCTCTTCATTACAGCCTATAAAGAGTGCACTGCTGGACATAGGCCTCCCCTTAAAATTGCCTCTCCAACGGTCCTCAGCCAACTGCGTCCATCGACTTCGGACCCCTACAAGATGCGGTTGGCATCCTACACTGCGTTTAGATCTATATAATCTGAGCGTGGATTTAAATTAATAGGTGAAGAGAAAACTTTGTACCCCTTTATAGACATATTGCGTACAGAAAGAAGTGTAAAGAAGAACATTCATACTATTCATTTCAAATGCTCGGGTTGTCGAGAGAATTTAATATGTTGCCACAAAAATTAAATGAAAAAAAAAACGATTTTTCTTTGTTAACATTCATACTATCAATCTCAAATGCTCGGGTTGTCGAGAGAATTCAATATGTTGCCACAAGGGGTCGAATTTCAACCAATGAACAGGCCACTAGTTGAATGTCATTCAATACAAATTTAAAAAATCATTTTTTTATTATATTCTTTATAATTTCCATTCGGTGATTAAAAAAACGTGATCTCTTTATTAAAAATTATGACACTCAACTTCCATAAAGATAAAAAATAAAACCTTTATTGAAAGCAATGCAATGACCTGAGGCAGGTGTCAAACATACCTTTAATATTTTTCACATTGCGTTCAATGGGTAGGGACTCGTAAAAACTTACCACTTCATCGAGTGGGTTTCGTGAAATCGCGTACAGTTCGGGCCAACTCGTCACAGATCGGGGGAGGCACGCAGGCTTTGGGCGGGCGGAAATTCAGTCGTCGAGCGTATCTGTAATAGTATGACGTGCTGTTGTAACTTATAAGAATTTATTTAAACATCGTTGCCAACAAAATAATTGTTGGTAATTAACTATTCTATGTGACTGTGTCAATTTATTAACACGTAAAATTGTGTTCGAAAAACGTATTCGTGACGAGTTTGTTATGTTCGTGACTTTCGACATGTTATATTTGTGAATAAAATTATTGACTTGAATACAGTCGGAATGATGTTGGGGTGGCTTAATAAAATTATAGCATTTTTTCTTTATAAGGTAAGATTGTATCTTAAAATTGTGCTCGCAAATATTTCATTATAATTGAACTGTATTTTCATTTAGGCGAAATTATTTTTCCGTCGTTAAAACTTTTTAGGTAATTTATTAATTAAATATTATATTCAGATTTAGAAGGATATTAAAAAAGCATACTTTTAAAATTTTTTTTAAATATAAATGAATCATCCGTTGTTACTGTTTCGATTTTATGATATACGCGTGTGTGGGTATCCGGAACATATATCGTAAACAGCACATTTAAAGTTATTTAAATTTTAAGCATAAAGTTTTAAATTAAGCATAAATTATAAACGAAAGCAATATAAGCGAAAGCAAAATTGTTTTAGAAAAAGTACTTTATATTCTGGATAGAACCTAGTAATCTTATAATCCGTTTAGGGACAGTTTCTACCACGTAGTATCTACCATGTAGTACATTTACGTCGCAATAATCGTTTGAAAGTGGGTTGCTTTTGATTAAACTGGACATTTTGACACTTTTATAAAACATTACGTAGCTGTATTTTTATGACATAATCGAAAACGTTGCAGCTTGTCTAATAGTATTAAAAATGTAAGATATTTGGTTTTAATTATTCAATAAATATAAAAATAAAGTTAATAAATTAGAATGTATAACTTATTTTATAACAATCTTGATTTTCATTTGGTTTTAATAGGTGTTTTTTTAATTTCAAATATATTGGACATTTTGACACTTTTATAAAACATTACGTAGCTGTATTTTTATGACATAATCGAAAACGTTGCAGCTTGTCTAATAGTATTAAAAATGTAAGATATTTGGTTTTAATTATTCAATAAATATAAAAATAAAGTTAATAAATTAGAATGTATAACTTATTTTATAACAATCTTGATTTTCATTTGGTTTTAATAGGTGTTTTTTTAATTGCAAATATATTAAAAGTATTGTTTCATATAAATGGGTATGATTTTATTTAACGAATAGGTGCATATCTTTGAGTTTGAAAATTATTATACTCTTCCCGTGACCACGGATGTTGTAAAGCATCCGAAACGTCGGGAAATATAAAAATAGTTAGTAAAAACTAATTAAAAACGCGATAAAATCCGAAAATCGTTTTATTTTAAATGTGCAGTGTTCGCGTAAATACCAGAAATCATAATTATTATACTTATATAAACAACATTTAACGCCAAAATATGTGTAGTATTCAATAATAAGTAGGAAGATATGCACTAACAGTATCAAAGTATTCTTTTGTTTTGTTTGAAATATTTAAAGCGAAATTGCAGCATGTAAATGCCCTGTGCTGAGTAAAGACCTACTCTCAAAAATTTGAGAGAGATTAGAGCAGAACAACCGACCGCCACGCTGCTCTGGTGATCATTGGTCCTCAAAATAATGTATTTGTTTTATTTGTTTCCTATCTATCTCCAAGATATTTGTAGACCAGTCTGGTCTACACATAACTGATTAGGCGACAAAAGATCTGTCTATTAAATTAGGCTAAGTGAGCCATCGATAACAAACAAACGATCTTCCTAGGCCATCACCATTTGTTCCACTCACACAGCGACATTTGGACGACATCTGTGACGCCCATTTAAATGTCAGCCTCCGTTATGCTTTGTGTCGCATAGCAGCGGAACGAATGAGTTGAGTCTGAATGCCCTACAACTTCATTTTCCACAAGGAATATATATTTTCTTGTATTCTATTTTATATTTACATCAATTTCGACGAAAACAAAATTCCTATGGGAATTGTATAAGAGAAAACAAAGAAAACTTTAAAAAAATTTTACCGCCTTTAAAGGGTATACAAAAAAAATCAACTTAACTACACTTGTTACTTATTAAATTACAGGAAATAGTGTAATAAGCACTACTTGTTGATCATGCACTTAAAAAGGGCACATAGGCTTTTTTAAGGAACGCATAAATTTCCTACAGAATATCGTTAGTTATTGAGAATGCCATCTGCAGCAGAATATTACTTAGATTGAGTAGAACTACTAATAGTTGTACTAATACAACATTGATTTATACTTTGCATCTACGCTGAACCAGGTAGTCAAAAATGTTTACCACATAGTCATTATCAATAAGAAGATATTTTAATGAAAAGTACTGGGAATATAACTTAACATGTATAATGTTATTTTGTATAAAAAATTAAAATTTAAAGTTGAAAGTGCAATCAGATTGTATAATCCCTAACACTAAAATTAAGCAATTTTAATGTAAGTTTGCTTCGCGCTACTTATTTTGGAAGCTCCTTGCAAGAGACGTCTAGCTACGTCAGAAGCAGTGTGATTCATTATGACTAATTAGTGGAGAGTTGTGACTCGCTATTCATTTAAAGTTGGAAAGCATTGCTGTTTTGTTTCTTTTGACTGTGACAAATTTACATTGTCCTTTTACTACTTTATTACACGAACGCTTAAAATAAATAAAAAGTAACTTACGTATACATTTACATAATCTATTTTCAAAGATGTTCGCTGCTTCCTAGTAGTGTGGGCCTAAATGTAATAGATGTCTTTTTCACGCAATTTCTAATGCTGGGGTAGTAAGAGAACCGGACAAGTTTATTCCTTTTTACAGAGATTTAACCGAAACTTATTTGAGACAACGTGACTGGTGGTGAGCCTGTCACCATCGTAGTATCTATGCATACGATATAAATGGTTCAAAAGGTTCGGAAAATTCATTAGTATAAACCTATTCTGGATATTACTTATTTGGGCTATGACACCATAAAAAATTATGAAGCCGCTAGTAAATGTCAACATTACATAAAAATCATCTAAGATTCAAGTATACTCTCAGATTTTGGTAGTATTTTTAAGTGTTTAGGAAGATGAATAGTTTCTACTGAAGATTTAATCTAAACTGAATATACAACCTTAATTTTTATTTTTCTTTGTAACTGCTTTTGCAAACATTTGTGGTATAATTGGATTAAAAAATTAGAAAAAGAAAAACAAAATTTTTTCATTAAACAACTTTACTTTTCAAGCTCGCCTTTCTTTTCTTCTTCGAATATTTTTATCTGCTATTCTCAAATACTTGTAAATAATTCTTAAAAATATTACAAACACCTAATGGCAGTCTCGGATGGCCAATCTGCTGACTGGGCTCTTCACCTTTTTTTAAAATCTATGGAGACCAAAAATGCGGATTACGGTGATGCTAAGCAAAAAGTCTGCCTGAGTTAATCTTATTCCTTAACAATTTGTTATAAACCTGTCATAAATAAATAGGTTAGAAATTATACAAAATTCTTCGAGTTTTACAAATTAGTCGACGGGACTGAATTATTGGCCATCATATTTGTGATCACGAAGAGATTATGGCGAGAACGTTCAATGCCTCTATTATCCCTTACCATTTGTCATTATTTACTCTGACCCTTCGGTGCCTGTTTTATATGTGGCATCAATTTTATTCACTGATGTCGTTGGGATTGTTCAAAGTCGTCCTTTGATCCTATTGACATAGTTCAAAGAGCGGAAATTGATATGGAGCTTTATAAAAAAACTGTACTTTTTTTATACGTGGGGAGATACGTAACGTATACTCGATCTTACAGGGCAAGGACTATACTAAGGTTCTATGGGCTCGCACCGACCAAAACTCCTTGGTGTTCCGGCCATGGGAACGCTCTCGTGGACATCCGCGACCACACCTGCGCTGGCCGCCCAAGATCCCTCCTTGGAAGAGAATCGATCCTGTTCCTCTCCAATGTAGGCTTGACTCGCCGGAATGCCCTCCTGTTTTCGACAGCGGAGGGCAAGGAGAGCGGCGCCTCGTAATACCGACACTCCTCTCCCTCCGTGGTCCCACCTAAGCCACATAAGCCATGCGACCCCGCTTATGTCGCGGAGGATAGGGAGCACGGCGAACCGTAATACCAAAACTTATTTTCCGTCGCGAATCCACTTTGCATATGGAGGGCAATGAGAGCAGTGCAAATGCAACGACGCAAACACTCCCTCTACAGCCCACGGTAGTCAGGCCGGCCGATCCGAACCGAGGTAGCTTCCTCTTGGTTCCCCGTGGGTAATCCAAGCCATGATTGCGAAGTCCCACCGCCCCGAAAAGACGGTAAACAGTTCAGGGTGTTTGGGCTAGTCACCAGCGACGTTGTATGTAGGCGGTGATTATAATGTTTGGAACCAAATTTGATTTATTTAGCCTTACTAAAAATTGATTTAATTTTAATGTTTGTAAAAATATAAAAAACGAAACTAGTGCATAGGCTTCGCTTGGCTACTTTCGTATGTGATATTTTGGTCATATGTGAATTTTATCATTTGATTATTATGAGTCTGATAAGATTCTTACTAATTACTTTTGCATATTTTCCTTGAATGTTTTAGATTAAAACGTAAACAGAAAATATAAAATTAACTGCAAAGGCTTGGCATCCGTAAATTGGTCAGCTTGTTAGTCACTAAACTGATTATTGTCGTCAGAGGAATCGTCTTACGTTACACGCGGGCTATGTACTATTAGTTATTTATTCGCGTAAACTAATCGCATTACTTGCTTGCAAATGTTTTAAAGAAATCTAGTAAAGATTATTATGTTCACTGAAATTTACGCTAACAACTTGATACTGTTTACCAAGTGACATTTATAGCTCATGAAGAGGGATAAAGATTATTCTATTCCATTTTGATCATTATTGATATACAACATGATTTATTCAATATTTTATTGTAGAGATTTTATTACATTATACATCCTTTGTGAATCCTACCTAGTGCCATTTATTTATCCAAATGTTATCCTTGCCATGAAACTTCCTACTATATGATCTTAATGTGAATACTTCTAAGAGGTAATGAATTATTCCTCGCGTTGTGAGAGTCACGTACTTCTAACATTGTAAAAGCTTAATCTATGGTTCAACTTGAGGAGTTTGTAGGTAAAATGATTTCTATCGAAAACTAAAGTGAAGAACATTTTAATATTACCTGAGAGGAGTAATAGAACTTTGTAAGGAAATATAGACTCATAGGTTCTTGATAAGTAAAACGTAAATTATACAAAAAGATGTTTAAAGATGATTTAGCGTGGTTTTAGAACTATCACTTTTAAGGCCTTAGTTGGATATATATATATTGGGTGAGTTGAACCCAAATGCCTGCGAACGGCCATGTGTTTGTATAAAATTTTGTGTAAAAGCCTAAGGAAAAGGGCTGGTGACGCTCGTGCAGCTACATGCCGAATGCTCATTTGCCACAATATCTCGTTCTTCCATGAAATAAAATAAATGATAGTTTAAGAAAACTAAAAAACACGCTTTTTATAGAAAACCGAACTATAACTATTCTTAATTTAAATTTATTTTCTATTTTTTTTTAGTTCGGTTTTCTATAAAAAGTGTGTTTTTTAGTTTTTTTAAACTATTATTTATTTTTTACCTTTTAGTTTTTTTTTATCTAATTAGTGTATTGTCGTCGGTCCTCGATAAATCTGCAAAGTTTGAACGAAATCTGGCCGTTTAAAGTGGGTAAAATCGCGCCCAAAGAAGTCGTTTAAAAACATACATACATACATACAAGTTAAGTTAATATAAAGTGTGTAATAAAATATACTACAAGCGCTTTTCTTTTTTCATATCTCCCTAATTGATTGTGAACTGAGGCAACACACTGGCCATATATGGTAAACGCTCACACCTCGGAATCTTTTGAATCGAAATCGAAAAATTTTGATATTTCTTACTGACTAACGATCTGATATGATACCTTTTTGTTTTGAAAAAAAAAAAACCTGCCACCTGGGGATCGAACTCGGTTCTCTCGAGTCGAAACCCGATCATCCAAACTACTCGTGACAAAATTTTTTATATTTTAGATCATACAATAAAAGCTAATATTCCTTCAAGCAATTCCCAATACAGAGGTAGACAGAGGTCTAGTATAGACAATTAAGTCCCTTCAACCCACCTTCCACCGAAGATATATTCGCGACAACGTGACAGGTGGTGAGCCCGTCGCCGCCTTTATGTCCAAGCCAACGATGAAATTCGTACATAAATTTTTGAAAAACTCATTGGTACTGCCACCTGGGGATCGAACTCGGGTCTCCCGACTCGAAATTCCGACCACCCAACAACTCGGCTATCGTGACTATTTAATAATATTCTATATTCCCATTATATATTATATATATTTAAAAACGCTTTGAAACTTGAGATCATCAGATGGTTTAAAAATGAAGTCACCGCTTTTTAAGAGTATCCCCATGGATGAACCCTTAATTGTTCATGTATATTCAATGTATTATGTTCATATATATGCACATGGCATATAGTAGTTTCATATATGTATATACTATACATATATGAAACTACTTAATCTCTATGTAGGTATCGTAACACTTATTCTCTATGTAGGGAACCGGCTTTTTTATATTAATGTTATTTATTTATTAAATTTTACAACTTTAAGTTACGCCGATACAGCCACTTTTTTAATTCTTCTTTCAATCCTGTCAATCCATCGGCTGTCTGAAAGACATTGCACGCTACAATAACATGTATGGTATGGTTTTTCTTTCCTTTTGGTGTGCGATTAAGAGTAAATAAAAAATATATCTTTAGTTATTTTGTCCTATTTCAACTTCTACAAAGTAAAATATATAAGCTTATTCTCTTTCAGAGTTTATTCAATATTAAAATATTACAAGGTACCATGTGATATGTTTGCGAAACGGTGAATAATTTTCTAAGAAGGTGGATGCATGCGTATTTACCCTTTGCTCAATCTTTTATTGAATTTATGCTGGTATTATGTAGGTATGAATATAATTCTAGGTTATTAATTTTAAAAAGTCACGATAGCCGAGTTGTTGGGTGGTCGGAATTTCGAGTCGGGAGACCCGAGTTCGATCCCCAGGTGGCAGTACCAATGAGTTTTTCAAAAACTTATGTACGAATTTCATCGTTGGCTTGGACATAAAGGCGGCGACGGGCTCACCACCTGTCACGTTGTCGCGAAAATATCTTCGGTGGAAGGTGGGTCAACGGGACTTAATTGTCTAGACTTGACGTCTATCTACCCCTATATTGGGAATTGCGTAAAGATATTTTTTTATATACTAAATAATGATAACTTATTTGATGGTGCTGAGCTCCTCTAGCGATCTTGCGATAAGTACTCAGGCTCATCGCCTGCCAAGTTGTCCCAATAACTGTCTCCGGTGGAAGGTGAGTCGATAGGACTTTATTGACTAGATCTCTGTCTATCCCAGTATTGGGAATGGCGTGAAAATATTTATCTCCTTTCACCGGAGCCTATTTGGAACAACGTGGCCGGTAGTGAGAGTATCATATTGGGAATGGCATTTTTTTAGTGTATATTGAGTAACTTCGTCCACAACACACATTTTTTTTTGTTGGAAAGAAAATAAAAAGAATATCCTTTTTTATAAAACTCAGGTGACAAATATAGGCAGTTCGAGGATGACAAACAAGATTGACTGAACTGAACTGAAGAAGAACCTGCCGTCCACATATTGTATTTGATTGGAAAGTTACAGAGTTGAGTGAAATTGTTAAGAACTTAGGTGTAAATGGACAGCAATAAGCCGAGACCTCTGCTGCTGCTGCGTCTTTAAACGGCTGCGAAACATCCTTCTGACTACTACTAAAATTACGCTCGCATAATCTTTATTGCTTCTAATTCAACTGCCTATTAACCTGTTTAAGAAATTATATTAAAGAAAAACTTAATAGGAAGGGTTATTATAATATAAATAAATATATGAATGACAGTGGGAGTGAGGTGATCGCTCCCGAGATATTTCTAGGAAAAATCAAATCATAATTTTGTATTATTTAAAAAAAGGTTTAACTGAAAAAGTACCTACGGAATTGCTTTCGCCTGTTTCTTCTCTGATAGAGGAACCTCATTACGCAATGGTTGTAGATTAAAAAATTACTATCGACAACCGAATGTATATTCTTATTTTGATAAATAAATTATAAGTTTTGATTTAATTCTCGACTATGCTGACGTCTGCTATTCCGATTTAACCGAAAACCAATTTAACAGGCTTGTGTGACTCCAGAATTTCTCTATCCATTTCATATTTGGTCTACGCAAATATGACTATGTTACTGTACGGTACTGACACCGCAACAGGCTCAATTGCTTACCTATTCACCTTCCTCGGAACGCACACATCTTTTCACTTCTCTATTCTTACTTACTAACTTACTTATCTTCACGCACAATCCGGAATGGGGTAGCCAAAGAGAACGGATCGTCAAGTCTCACAATCCTTACATACCTCTTTCGCTTCTTTCAAATTCATCATTTTCTTCATACATGCACGTCTAGTAATCCGAGCACTCTTGACTCTCCCCTCTTCGAGTAATTTACTCACATGGTTTTTGTTACTTAGTTACGGCCTACCTTTACTTATTCAACGTGTGCAAACCATCGAAGCACGACCTTATCAATTTTAGTGATAAGATCATCTTTCAAATCTGCCATATTGCGATTCTTTTCGTTTCGCTTTCGGACGGCCAAGGTAACGCAGCACATTTTACGAAGATCGCATTTTCATTGCATTCAACTTGATTTTATGCCTCTTCTGGCATACTAAGGTTTTGCTGCCATATAACAAAGTCGGTATCAGCATTGCGTTAGGTATCGCAAGACGTGCACTTTTCACTATGCCTTGCTTTTTGACTAACGCAGTCAGGGCACCGTTGACTTCGTTTCTGGCAGCCACAAGCTTGTCCATATCTAAATCATCTCTTCCATTCCGCCTAAAAGCGCAGCATACAATCTAATTCACCTGTTCTAGAAATATACCCATTTCATACTACGTTCTATTTTCGCCCCTTTCAAATACTAGAGCCTTAGTTTTATTAGCATTTAAACGGACACCTTTATTTTCAGATTCCACTTTCATACACATGACTAATGCCTGCAGCTCTGCCTCAGATAGTGCAATAAACACGGCATCATCGTGACAGGTGGTGAGCCCGTCGCCGCCTTTATGTCCAAGCCAACGATATAATTCGTACATAAGTTTTTGAAAAACTCATTGGTACGAGCCTGCCAACTGGGGATCGAACTCGGGTTTCTTGACTGGAAATTCCGACCACCCTACCACTTGGCTATCGCGACTTATACCATCATCATCATCATCAGCAAATTTAATTTCATGTCAGCCATAATTTATATGATTTACTATCTTCTGCCAGCGACTTCGTCTACGTGGACTTCGACTAGATTGAGTAAATAAAAAAACTATGTACTTTACATATTGAGTAACTTAGTTCGAAAACAATTTTCTTTTTGTTGTAAAAAAATCTTAGATTTATTTATTAAGCAGCCCTTTAAATTGGAATGGTATCCTACGTGTTAAGGCGGATTGAAACCTATGTGTTCAATTCAATTTCAGCCTATTTAGTTCAGCGTGATTGAGAAATAAACGTCCAAACTCAGAAACATTCACATTTGTAATATTAATAGGATGAATGTTATATTTTTTAATTAAACGAGCAGGCGTATCTTGTGACATAGAGCTAGGAGTGCAAATATAGGTCAGAATAATAACTTAGTTTAACTAGATGTCGGAATACTGTATAATCCAAGTTACAGACATTGCAAATACTTTTGTGTTGCATAAGGTTTTCGACGATGATTATAAATACATATATATAAAATATAACGAAAAAAAATAATAGAAATATATAACATTAATGAATTAAATGACCCTTAGAAGATGCTAAAAGTATAATTATCAGATAGAAACATAACATATGTACAACAGTATGGTAGTCTAATTATCATTTTAGTCCATTTAAGTACATTGAGCAATCTAAAAAAGCCTCAGTTTTTTCCATCGTTGAAAGAAAAATATTACATTGAAGTTATTAAAAATTACATTGAAGTTTCTTCGTGGTTTATTTTTTGTAGATGGTTTGCAAATCAATAAATTTATTAATGTAAAAAAATAGGCCTTACAAGAATAAATATAATTTACTATTAAAAATCTTTTATTGTTATGGGATTTGTTAAGTAGTTATGCGATTACCTATTCATTATCCTTTTTATAGTTGTTGTTGCATGAATGGGCCGGCTCGACCAGGGAAGTACCACGACCTCACAGAATACCGGCGTGAAGTAGAAGTCTAACAAACTTCTGCGTTTCGTCTGGTGAGTGCAGGTAACCTGAGGCCTACACACCCCCCTTCCCCAATTCGGGGGGGAGGGGCGGGGAATCTAAGGCCGGCAAAGCATCTGCTATGCCTCCGGTATTGCGGGTGTTCATGGGCGGCGGTAATCACTTACCATCACGTGAGTCACCTGCTCGTTTGCCTCTCTTTTCTATAAAAAAAATATATTAAATAGGTGCTAGGAAAGATACTACAAAAATAATTGACTTGATCTCATTTCTTTTTGTAGGTAGAAGTCCCTTCCGATTTTCTCTTTTCAGATATTGTTTGTTCATTGTACTTCAGCTAAGGTTTTCTTTCTTTATACTCAAAACTAAATAAATTCACGATAGATAAGTGACGATAGCCGAGTGGTTGGGTGGTCGGAATTTCGAGTCAATAGACCCGAGTTCGATCCCCAGTTGGTAGGCTCGTACCTATGGGTTTTTCAAAAACTTATGTACGAATATCGTTGGCTTGGACATAAAGACGGCGACGGGCTCACCACCTGTCACGTTGTCCCGAAAATATCTTCGGTGGAAGGTGGGTCGAACGGAATTAATTGTCTAGACTCGACCTCTGTCTACCCCTGTATTGGGAATTGCGTGAAGAGATTTTTTTTATATACTAAATAATTTTTTAAGTAACTTTGCGGGTCTGCGGGAAGTACTTTAGAATTTTGACGATCGATGAGTTTGTCAGTGAAAAAATTATAGAACTTCAACTGGTGATAGTTCTTAAATTATATATATTAATAATATGTAATAAGAGGCTCTAGCTACACAGCTATAGTATATCCTGTTGGTTCCTAAAAACTTCTAACTATCTAAAACGATGTTACAGGAGGTCGAAAATGTCCTCGACAGCTCTACATAGTAATCAGCTAAATGATTGTGGGGATTGCAGATATAACATCGATGATTGCGTTATTTATAATCTCCTTTGGTCGTCATAAAGCACGTTTAGTTGTTGGTTTACGTTATTGTAGATAATTTGCAGAACACATTTCACGCTGGGGGTTAATTAAACTAGTAGAGTCTTCCTGTAAAGTTTGCTAATAACCATTCGGTCTCTAATACATTCTTTCTTTTATATTATATTCTTCCATGAGTTGTTACTTGTGATAATATCTGCAAAATAGAATCCATTTTAACAACTTATTCACATTCCTTTACAATGGTGTCAAAAGTGTTACAAAGTATATAATTTTGTAGATGACACAGCATTACATGAATGAAAAATTATATATAATAATAATATATTCACGCATAGTCTCCAACGGGGTAGCCAGGGAGAATAGATCGCCAAGTGTGGTAATCCTTACATACCTCTTTCGCTTTTTTCACATTTATCATTTTCTTCCTACACGTACGTCTAGGTTAGGACCCTCCATACTTCTAACAATTTACTCAAATGGTCTTTTAATTTTAGTTTTAGCCTACCTAAACCCTTTTTAATATTAACTTTTCCTTATCAATTATTATATGTATATATTTATATATATTTTTCTAATTTCGTTATAATTTTATGTACGACATTTCCACGATTAAATTGTGTTTCTTTACAGACAAAAATTTAAAAAATGTAATGTGTTGATCAAAGAGACATTTGTGAGATATACAAAGGCAAGATGTCGTATGAAGGCTTTTTGGATACCTTCTACTCTTTGCGAATGTACTGTGTATGTCGGATTTCATACTAAACTCGCGTATTATAATTGGATCCTCACTAAGCTGTTGAACGGTTACTATTTATGCTAATATCCAAAGTATTTAGTAAGTCGTTTGAGAAATATTCGCATCTTCGCAGCGTTCACAACGTTAGCGATAATATTTAAAATATAACTAAGTTTCGTGTCCTGCGTAATACCTATGTCCCTTATTTCATTGACATATGTTAGAACAATGACTGTGAAATGGAGTGAAGGCATTTTCCCTAGATATATGATGTCCAAATTTTATGTGAAAGCATTTCCTAGAGTTACGTATTATTTTAACCACTACCATTATCATTACCATTACCATTCTTCGAGCATATTGAGATTCGTTGAGTTGGATCTCGATGACACCACACTAGTAAAATACAAGCAAAATATAGAATTTTGCTGTATTTTACTCGAGACGTTATTATGCAATTTTATTGATTTTTAAAGCATATACGTTTTTTTTATTTAATTAGAGACAAAAAAATGGCGGGATTCGATCCCGTGACTTTTGCCGTACCGGGGCCACGCTCTTATCACGGAGCCACCGTGTACTATACGCATCGGTTGAAATTTTAAATCTCTTACTTTATTTATGCCTGTTTTTGGCATCGGCCAATTATTACCATCTACCGGAATTATTACTAATTCCAATACGGATAGGCTACTCGACATCTCTTTTTCTGCCACCGAAAGCTGCTTGAGACTATGTTTCTTTATAAACTATTTAATGGATCTATTGATATTACCTATCTGAAGTCGCAACTGAATACTTCTTTACCCAAAAGATTACCCAGATCCTTGAAATACATTCCCTTTGTTAAAAAGGTAGCAAAATAGAACTTGGTACATTATTCTCCTTTAAAGAGATTGATAAGAAATTATAACACTCTTCACAATTTAAGTGTCACTACCAAAAGTCTGGATAGGAGTACTAATACCTTAAAGCTTCATCAAAAATTACCTGTAATAGATATTTTTTCTAATAAACTCTATAATTTTAAAATTTATTTAAAGCATACTGTAGTACAGTAGACAATTTTTAATGAATGTAATCTTTATATGTAATAATAAAAAAACTTTATAATTTAGTTATGGGGGTTGTGGGTAATGGGGGTCAATGTAGGAGCGTGCTCTTCACGATCCCTGCCAGCCCTTTTCAGGGCTGCAACTCTACACTGCTGCGCACCCATGCCGTCGTGGGTTAGGGCGTTCATCCAAAGCGACGCACATTTTGGAAACTGGAAAGAATTGTATGGGAGGCACAATGCGAATTTAGACCTAGAAGAGGATGCATGGATTAAGTGTTTTTCTCTTCGCATGATCACGGAAAGGCTTCTGGCTATCTTGAATGTTGTGCTATAAGTTTGATTTATAATCTCTGTAGTATTTATCCAAAACTATATGACAATGGTTTCGAACTAAGTCATATATCTCTAGGGTTTATAGTATTTCCGGCTTAGTTTTTCTTATTCTTATTTTACTTTCACTGGCGTCTAATTGAACTATGAAAGATTGGCGATGCCAATACAAGATATTTAGCATCACAGACCCTACTACCTGTCACCGGTCTGCTGAATTTTGATATACATAATTTTTTTTTTTTTTTTTTTATAGAAAAGGGAGGCAAACGAGCAGGTGGCTCACGTGATGGTAAGTGATTACCGCCGCCCATGAACACCCGCAATACCAGAGGCTTAGCAGATGCATTGCCTCCCTTAGAGTGCCCCCCTTCCCATAATTGTGGGAGGAGGGTGTGTGGGCCTCAGGTTACCTGCACTCACCAGACGAAACGCAGAAGTTTGTTAGACTTCTACTTTACGCCGGTATTCTGTGAGGTCGTGGTACTTCCCCGGTCGAGCCGGCCCATTCATGCAACAACAAAAGTTGACGCGTGGCTCTACCACTGTAGAACAGATGGTGGGATAACATAGTTATCCCACCATCTGTTCATAGCCGATAGCATTTTATTGTTATTCGAAAAGTCGCCTTTTACGACCCCCTTAAGAAGAAGTCAGAAGAAGCGGTTGCCAACCCGCTCACTAGGCGGGGTAACTATGACACAACCCCTCATGGTAACAAATGCAAAACGGCCCCCAGTCCCCGGCGGCCTCGCCAGTCCTAGTACTAGCAGCCATGGTAACGGCGGGGCAGGGGGTGCAAAAAATCTCCGGCTGAGATCGCGCTGCCATCCCAAACGACTAGACCTGGCAACATACAAAGCATGCACACTGAGGACTGACGAGAAGATCTTGGAGCTGGAAGAAGAGGTGAGCAAGTTAAACTGAAGCACCCTAGAGATCACAGGATCTCTAGGGTGAAAACCGACAGTGATCACCGAATGGTAAGGGGCACACTGAACATTAACATTAAGCTCGAGCGATCTCGTCTGATAAAGTCTACACTCCGTCCATCTCGTGTCAAACTCATGGAAGCTAGGCGTGAAATGAGGCTGCAGTCTTCAACTGATGCGTCAGCATATCGGCAACTGAATAGACAGATCTCGAAATCTATGAGGCAAGAGTTACGCAAGTTTAATATGATGCGGATTAAACAAGCAATAGACCGGAATCAGGGCTCCAAAGTCTTCGCCAAAGATCTGTCTATCGGAAAGAGCCAACTGACTAAGTTGAAGACCGACAGCGGCGCAGATATTTCCGCTAGAACTGAGATTTTAAGAGAAGTTGTTGACGAATACGTATGTCTGGGACAAATTATCTAACTAGGTTATTCCAACTTCGATCCAGAGGTCAATCAACGAATCCAACTCATTTGGGCGGCGTTCGGGAAATTACACCATATCTTCTGGTCAAGTATACCTGAAAACCTTAAAAGCAAAGTATACAACCAGTGCGTGTTGCCATAGATGACCTACGGAACTGAGACATGGTCCTTCACTGCTGGCCGCTGCGCTTGAGGAAGCTCAAAGTAGCTCAGAGGGCTATGTTGGGTGTTTCTCTGCGTGACAGAATCCGCAATGATGATATCCGCAGCAGCACTAGGAAGAGTAACCACATAGCCATAAGGATTAGCACGCAGAAGTAGCAATGGGCCGGTCACATGGCTCGCTGAACAGACAGCCGTTAGGGAAGAAAAGTTCTCGAGTTCTGGCGAGCGCAGTGTAGGATGTCCACCTACAAGATGGAGTGACGACCTGCACAACATTGCGGGAAGTCGATGGATGCAGCTGGCTCGGGATCGTTCTCAGTGGAAATCTTTGGGGGAGGCCTATGTTTAGCAGTGGACTTATCTGTAGTAGTGTCTGGTAGGAGGATAGGGAGAGGGTCTACTTAGGCCAGCATGCGTGAAGTAGCGGAAGTGTGCGAAAGCGTTCCTGTGGCACTGATGCGATGGCGGAACATCGTGGGATTTTAGATGTGGACCGAAAAGTCCACACCACTATGACGTCTCATACCATACATCATCCGAAATCCTAAGTGATAAGGCTGGACATATCACGGAACAACGGCGGGCGGGTCTTTTAAGCGCCCTCACCATGCATGATCGCGAGTAGTGCAGCCTCCATAACTACTTCCTGACGAAATCGGATGAATTTCATTCAACAACATTCAACATTCTATGCAAACGTCGTTATGTGGGAAAAGGACCCCCCCCTCTGTACTTGGCTGCCGAGCAATGAAAGAACCCGACCCCCGCCAGAGTCGCGGTGGATAGGAAGCAAGCCGAAACGCAATACCAAGACTTCTTTTCCACCGCGACTCCACCTCGGCTGTGAAGGGCACGGAGAGCGAAGCGAAGGCAACGACGCAAACACAGGGAGTGTTTGCGTCGTTGTCCACAGCCCACTTACACGCATCCGAAGTGGGCTGCACAAGCCCACTTGGAGCGGCCACCTCGGTACAGCTATACCCCACTAAGTTAGGCCATCCATGTGGGTTCCTCTTGGTTCACCGTGGGTGACCAAGCCACGGTTACTAAGCCCCACCGCCACGACAAGGCGGGAACCCGTTCGGAGGGCCTGCCTCGACTGGTTGCGTTTCTTTTAATTATTATGTATAAAGTTTTTGGTCTTTTCTGGTATATAACCCAACAAAACGGGAATATACAAAGAATTATCATACATAATATACTAAATTCATAGATAGGGACAAATAAATACTTACAATTAAGTCCTTTCGAAGCCTTCCAAGATATTTTCGGGACAACGAGACAGGTGGTGAGTCCGTCGCCGTTTTTATGTCCAAGCCAACGATATAATTCGTAAGTTTACATAAGTTTTTGAAAAACACATAGGTACGAGCCTGCCACCTGGGGATCGAACTTGGGTCTCTCGACTCGAAATCCGGACAACCCAACCACTCGGCTCGGTGACTCGGCCGTAGGGACAACAACACATAAATAAGTAAGTAGCTAAAGCAATGGGGTTATGCAATCAGAAACAACAAAGGTACCACATACACATAGACCAGAGCCAATGTAGCTAAGTTGTTTTCTTCATTGACCCGTCAGAGAAACAAACACGAGATCTCAGAGCTGGTGACAACATGGAAAGCACGGTAGGCACGCCACTCATCCACCGAGGTCGTTGAGATGGAATATTTTCCTGGAAAAAATAACAAATAGAATATATCCTGGATACAAAGTAAATTGAGTATTTTGAAGGATAAAAAAATTTGTCAGATTACTTAGAAGCTTAGATATCGATATCTCACAAATAAAATTTCTGATTGAATCATCTTAATATTTATATGTGGAGATATTTACGTTATAATAAGATAAAGAGATTTGGCACATGTTTCGTTTTAGTTAACATTTTTATTTTGCTAAACAGGGAAAACTTTAAATGTTTTACAGATATTGACGCTTTTTCAATCGTGTAAGTAAATTAAAAAAAAATCAAATTGCTACAAAATAAAAATAAAAGCAGAGCGAAAATACATTTTCAATTTTTTCGTTATTGAATATAGTTAGATTTCCGCAACAGTTTCTAATTATTGAATCATAGTAATGTAGGAAATAAATGAGCTCATACAAAATTATACATTATAATATTCGTGTATATCGGAGTAAGAATTTAGCACCCTCTTACTTCCCGTGAATGTCGCAAGAGATGATAAAGAGACAGACTGCGACAGACTCACAGATGGTGGAATAACAATCTCGAAAAACACCTGTCCGCAATAAATTATACTGGTAACTGGCAGTAGCGCATCTTAGGTACAAGATGACCGGTACTGCAATCGCAAATCCTCCTTTTGGGATACCTATGTCCTTTTACTGGCCTTTAAGTAATTAAACAATAATACTTTATAAATTCAAATGTAGTTTAAATAACACAATATATTTTAAACTGGCGTAATGTTATGCGCTCGACGTGGGCTGGGTGTGTGTGTGTATCTTAGAACCGAATGGACGTGTCTATGCACCTATGTCAAATCACTGTGTGTGAGAATGTCCGCTCTTGTTATGAATGCGTCTATAGATTTACGTGCCGCCATTCCCAATACGAGGGTAGACAGAAGTCTAGTCAATTAAGTCCTTTCGACCCACCTTTCACTGATGCCCATTTTATAAAAAAATATACCAAAAAGAAAGCTAAGTTCCCTCGTCAATTTTCTCTTGGTAAAGATAATTTCGTCAATGGTCAAAATATTTGTAAAACATTTAACACATTTTTGAAAGAGTTTCTCTCAGAAAATCTCTATCTCGAATAGTCATACTCGCGTCATATTTTATAATTATACTAGTAATGACAAAATGGTACTGCAGATGGTACAATCTCTTGACAAGGCAAATGGTGCTGGTGGTGATAGTATTCCATAATCTTATTTGTCATCTTGCGTTTAGAGTCTAATTCAACCTGTCACATTTCTTTCTGGCGATCATTAAAAGAATGCACTTCGCCCTCTTCTTTGAAATTAAGCTCAAATTATACCGATACACAAAAAAGTGTCGATCTGCTATTGAAAATTATCATCCGATATCGTGTTGTATACGTACATATCATAGCAGATACCTTAGTTATGGTAATGACTCTAAACAATTTTAACATTTCAATGGTTATGTTCGTGATATAGGTGACACGCAATAGCGTGTTACAAAAAGGGCACCCTACAATTACACGGCGAATGACCCGTGTTTCCAAGCCGCACGCAAATGCTGTCTTTATAAAGAATGTCGTAACACAGACCCGACTTAACTTACTTTATTAAGTAGAAGATTTATTACGTGGCGTTTTGTCTCAGAGAGATGGAAATAAAAAGTACGTGTTATTGTTTACTAAGGAATGAAAAAACTTTTAGTCGGAGCTGCTTTATTTAACTTGGTTATGTAATATTTGAAGTTTATTTTTGCTTTATGCGTTGAAAATCTCACTTATTTAAAAATAAAAAAAAATGAAAAATAATAATTTCAATAAAAAAGAAAATGAGCTCAACGATATCAATTTTCGATATTGTAACAAAAATGCCTCGTTGCAAATAATTCAAATTATTTTAAAGAAATTATGTAAAAAAGTTTTCTACCAATACGGGAATTTCTTCAAAAGCCCGCTTTGCTCAGTAAGAAATATACACAAATATTGTTTTTTTTAGAGTTCTACTACTAAGAGAGTGAATCAACGGTTGACAGTTTATATATGAAGTTTATCTCTTTTGAAGGAAGAAGCATAAAATTCAATAAAGGAAAAGCGTCATATTAAATGTAACACCTGAACCTGTAATAATATATCTATATTGTACAAATACTTGTTCTGTGCTCGAAGATTACACATACTCGTGATCAATAGCGCCTAAAACTTGCGATCCAAGGATTAAAAATTAAACATTTCAGACGATAGCCTCCTTTTGATTCGTTTTTCTTAGTACAACGAACATTGTGTTACGGTATGAAAGGCATAGGAAACCAATGTACGTTATTATGGCCACGTACGTTGTTATGAGTGACAACACATTTGTAAATTTCTTTCATCTTTAAGTGTCAATTGCCTAATGGTTTAGGTCACGGACTGAGAAATATCGCAGCTCCTAGTCCGTCATTCGACTATTGTCATACGCTAATCCAGAAACTAGCATTGCAACTTAGTTGGACGGGTTAACAGGAATACTAGTAATCTTATTCAAAATTGTCCGGCATTACGGAATAACTATATAATTGGTATGAATGAATAATATTTTTATATCTTTGTACCAAATTCATAAAATCGGAGTTTCTCTTTACAAATAAGATCTTCTTCTTTTTATTCTATCAAAAGTCCTCTGTTGAACATAGGCTTCCACTAAAATTTGCCACCAAGAACGATCCTCAACCACTGGCATCCATCGACTCCCCGCAACATTTTGCATGTTGTCACTCCATCTTGTAGGGGTCGTCCTACACTGCGTTTGTCTAAATGAGGTTGCCACGCGAGAACCCTTTTCCTAACGGTTACCAGTTCGTCGAGATATGTGGTCGGCCTTTGTCATTTCAGCGCCCTGATCTTTACTGTTATGTCGATTACCTTAGTTCAGCTGTAGATGTCATCAAATAAGATACATAGGTATATTTCGAGTGGTGGAGGTTAATATCCCGTTTTCTACACATTGTAAATCGATTAAGAAAATGTTTCAAACGGATGACGGAAATGATTAAGAAATAGTAACGGAAAGCGTTGAGTGGTTATTTGTACACGTATTCGTTTCTTGATAGTTTATATACAATTTAAGAAGGTTTATTTGATGATGATAAAATAAATTTAAAACGAAACCTGCTAATACAATACTTGGAGAAATATTTTTTTTATTTCAGTTTACGGCATGTCTGTCTACAGTATCATCTAAAGCAAATTATTAAGGCACGTTTAGTACACATATCACAAGGCTTGTAAATTAATCACAATATCTAAACAGTCTGTTAATTGTACAATATCCACTGTCGGACACCCTTTTCCCATTAAGAGAAATAGATCTCCCATAAAAAGAATTGTCACACTTGGCATGTTGATGACCCCAATGTTAAATACCTCGGTACCACAGATACTAGTGACAGACTAGTGATCACCAGTCTCTTTATCCATTCCAAAAAATACATGACAATAGAAGCTATTTTTGTGAGTAGCTATTAATTGACAACATTAAAATTATAAGCTGAACTTCTGTTGGTTTTTAGGATTGTTTTTGTGTTGTTGGACTTTCTATGCAGTATCGGTGGAGGAGGAGTCTTCTTTCCGTGGATGTTGTAAAAGACGAATATAGGACTTGACCCTAGAGGGTTTTGAAGGCCATCATCTCGAAATAAAATAAGCAGGCTAAAATTAAATAGATCAGTGACCCGAAGCAGCATCTAAGGTGCGAAGCGTCAGGTACTAAGTTCGCCAATACGTTTCCCAAGCGTGGCGATTATGGTAAATCGTCCATACGGGTTAGGTCCATGTATTATAGTGGATTTTTACACGCCGTTATGAAAAAACGAGTGAGATTAAGAAACTCATTTTTTATGGAATGTATAGAATTATATTTTGGAAAATATAATTCTATACATTCCATTAGTAGCAAAAGTTGTTAACTACGCAGTATAATTTACTCATATTTTATTAAAAGTAAAGCGACAGAATTTTTAACATATGTCAATTGTTTTCTTTTTAACAAACACATTTAAAATAATATATATAGGTAAAAACTGTGTTGGAATAACAAATAAAACAAAAATATTACTTGTTTGTCTATTTAGCCAGAGGCCAGTTTATTTTCAAACAGCAAAATAGATTTGTACCAAAGGATTTATTTAAAACGAATGGAAGCAGGACTCAAATTTTAAAACATATATTTTAATCACTTTATTCTGGTTGGCTGAGTCAGTTTTATGAGTAAGCAAAATATTTAGAATCTGAATGTCTTAAATCGTATTTTTTTTATAGAAAAGGGAGGCAAACGAGCAGGTGGCTCAAGTGATGTTAAGCGATTACCGCCGCCGATGAACACCCACAATTCCAGAGGCATAGCAGATGCGTTGCCGGCCTTAGAGTCCTCCGGTTACCTGCACTCACCAGACGAAACGCAGAAGTTTGTTAGACTTATACTTCACACCGGTATTCTGTGAGGTCGTGTTACTGCCCCGGTCGAGCCGGCCCATTCATGAAATAAAAAAATAAAAATCTTTATTTCGGTAACTTACTTTTTTATTTATTACTTTTTTATTTATTCATACAACAAACAACAAAAGCTGATGCGTGGCTCTACCACTGTAATGCAAGCAAGCGTGCTTAAGAATTGTTTACCATAGTAATTGATACGATAAAATTAGAACTAAATTGTCATATTACAAAGCCACAGGTTTTTTTCCTCACAATATTTCATCTCCTAAACTGTATCCTATTACTATCTTACGGATTAGAGAATTATGATATGCTATTGATAGTGAAGATCTAAAGATAACTGTCAAAATTATTATAATAAATAACAGCACGAAATTTATTGAATATACATATATACATAACGGGCTATAAAAATTGGCTGAAGGACATTAGCCGCTCGCACGAAAGGGGATTTGGCGTTATCGCCACGATTCGCCGATTGGTGATCAATTAAAATAATTTATATATGTATATGTATATATACATATATATATATATATATATATATATATATATATATATATATATATATATATATATATATATATATATATATATATATATATATATATATATATATATATATATATATATATATATATATATATATATATATATATATATATATATATATATATATATATATATATATATATATATATATATATATATACCTAGTCAGGCCATAAATTCTGTCACATGTTTAGCCTAAAATAATTAAAACAAGTTTATTCATTATGTAACGATTTATATACCAAAACGATCTTAACAAAACATAGATTCTAATGACACTAAAGTTTATTCAAAATGACCTCCGTGATTTTAAATACAGGACTTCAATCTGTGCGGCCAGTCGTTTATCGCAGCACGAGGTCCATGTCAATATCGGCGGCTGCCTTAATCAAGGATGTCTTGGGTGACTCCAAATTGGGATGAGGCTTTGAGCACGCCTTTTCCGCCTTTTCTTCCATATTTTGTAATCTAACGGATTCAAATCTGGACTGGAGGAGGGCCAGTCTACGTGCCCGATGAAGTCAATTTCACGCGCCGCCAGCCAGTCTTGTGTGCTCTTCGCTCTATGAGCTGGCGCCGAATCTTGTTGGAATACCCAGTGCCTGTTATTGAACATGGTATGAGAAACAGGTTCCACAGCTTTTATCACTGCTGGAGTCCTAACAGACCGAGGGCGACCACTTCTTGACCTGTCATTTACACTAGAGTCTTCATTGTATCGTTTGATGGGACGATAAACGAATCTTTTAGTTATATTCAATTTTTCAGTATGTCAAAAACTTGAATTGGCGCGTTACCGCAACAATGCAACGCAATAACTGCAACACGGTCTTCTTTAAGCGTCCACTCCATACACACACCCCTCCCCCAATTCTGAGGGGGGGGCGGGGGCGGCACTCTAAGGCCGGCAACGCATCTGCTATGCCTCTGGTATTGCGGGTGTTCATGGACGGAGGTAACCACTTACCATTACGTGAGCCGCCTGCTCGTTTGCCTCCCTATTCTATAAAAAAATATAAAAAAAAATATATTATAATGGAGGATTGAACAAATGTATTAAATAAATATTTTCACGCCATAACCAATACAGGGATATACAGAGGACTCGAAAATTAAGTCTTTTAGACCCACCTTCCACCGAAGATATTTTTGGGACAACGTCGCAGGTGGTGAGCCCGTCGCTGTCTTTATGCCCAAGCAATATGAATCGTATATAGGTTTTTTTTTTAAAAAACCCATTGGTACGAGTCTGCCACCTGAGGTCGAATTCAGTTCTCTCGACTCGAATTCCGATCACCCATCTACTCGGCTATCGTGATTTATCGTGAGAATTGAAGAACAGAAAAAAGAAATGTTAGTTTTTTTACTGGAAGCAATTATTAAAAAAGAGTCCACACAGTTTCAATGGCCATTCGTTTACTCCTAAAGATAGTAATTTTTTTATAGTTAATACTATAAAAGTATCTACTATAATTATAATATAGTAATAGATATTTTTTCTATTGTTCGCCATGTTATACACCTAGTCCGGTCATAAGTTCTGTTACAAATGAAAATCCTTTTTATTTAATGAAGTAATGTAATGTTTGGTCATGAATCTGAGGATTTGCGCACTGTTTCCAAGGGAAATTTCGCCACTGCTTGCTCCAAAGATGTTTTTATGCTTGTAATGTCGCTGTGTCGTTTAGAGCATGCCATGTCCTCTAAAACGAACCATAATTTAAAATCTAAAGGGTAGAGGTCTGGGCTAGATGAGGGCCATTGTTCAGCTCTTATAAAGTCCGGAACGTTGGTTTCAAGCCAAGCTTGGGTAGTTCGTGCCTTGTGACAGCAGAGTGCAGTCGTGCAAAGTCGTGCTGTCACACACGGTATATTTTTAAAAAGTGTAATGTGGGAGGTTTCCTAAAATGATCCAAGATTGTATCTTGATACACTTTGGCTAAAGTTTTTACTCTTTTTTCACAAAAATTTGACTCCTTGATAAGACACGCCCCATCAAATCATCATTGACGCAGGATGAAGACCGCGTTGTACCTTTCCGACCACTGGAGCAGCTTTTGCGTATTGTAGTGTTCTTCAATGGTGAAAATTTTTTCATCGGTAAAGAAGATATTTCTGTGTCTATTGTATCGCGACATAAGGCGTTTTAATCGATTCACTCTCTTTATTTGTAAAGATTGATTTAGTGCATGTCCTATGTCTATCCCGTGTATCGACTTTAAGCACCGAGCTTTGGGTCTTGTTTTATAATTCGCGACCGAGTCCTAGCGGGAATCTTCATTTATCGCGATAACATTTTTTGCTTCCAAATGCGGTTTCGACGAATTCTAGCTTTAACAGCATTAACAGCCTTTGTTAGAACTAACAGCACGCGGCCGCTCCGATCTTTTCTGGTCTTCGACAGAGGAAGTGTTGTTGTATTTATTGATAGTACGATAAACTAATATACAGCTGATACCAAGCTTTTGAAGTGTCTGGAATATGACCGACGGCTCCATACCCACTTTCAAGATGATCACTGCAATCCTTTTTTTTAGCACTCATTTCATATTGAAAAATATGTGAAATGGCGTGAAATCTAAACAAGTTTTTAAAATAATATACTTGTTCCAAATAAAAAAGTTTTTATGTAACAGTATTTATGGCTAGACTAGTTATATATATTTATGTACATTACATCTATCTACTATTCGGAGCTTGAAAAGTCTTTCAAGGGAGACTATTATTTGTTAAATTTGCGTAGAGACGATCGATACGTTCAGGGTCCTTGCACGGTACAATTTCGATTGTATGCACAGGCAGGAGGGCTGGTTATTTTCTCGTTGAAAGGATAAGTTTATCCATTTAACGTGGAAGTGTATCCAACGTTCTTGGTACTATGTTACGACGGCTTTTGGATAGAAATTTTAAGTAGTTATTTTAAATATTAATGTAATTTTATTTCTGTAGTAAGAGTGTTTTATTTTTTTCCAATATTAAAATAAATTTTAGCGTAATTTTGCATATAATAAACAATAATATTTTCTTTTTTATTAACAGGACCCTTGCAACACAGGGAATGACGATCGGTAGTCAAGAAAGAAGGAGTGGCGCAGGGTGATTTGGAGCGTGTTATGTTGGTGTTGTTGATGTTTTTGTTGGCGGCGGCCGTCAGCGCTGAGTGTCCACGCCATTGTGAGTGTAAATGGCGTGGCGGAAAAGAATCTGCTCTCTGTGCTAACGCAGGACTTACTGCAGTTCCTCCTCGACTTGATCCAACGACACAACTGCTCGACCTTTCTGAAAATCGCCTGTCAGCTCTGCGGGATGACACATTTGCGACAGCTGGCCTTTTAAATCTACAACGTTTGTATTTATCTGCCTGTAATTTACGTACTATCCGCCAATTTGCTTTTCGAGCTCTCGTTAATTTAGTTGAGCTTGATCTTTCACGGAATCGCTTGGAAATAGTACCATCACATACTTTCAGTTCAATACCAGAGCTTCGTGAGCTAAGATTGACTGGTAATTCTATAACAAAAATTAAAGATGACGCATTTACAGCTCTTCCACATCTTGTCCGGTTAACGCTTAGTTCATGCAAAATATCAGAAATAGAACCGAGAGGCTTCATTGGATTAGACGGTTCTTTAGAATATCTTGAGCTTAGTAAAAATAAACTTCAAGTTCTTCATGTGGCTGTTTTAGCTCCTTTGCGATCACTTAAAGGCCTAGAACTTGCAGGCAACCCATGGGATTGTAGTTGTGCTTTAAGGCCAATGCGAGATTGGATGATAAAAAGAAATGTTCCTGCAACTGTGGTACCCGAATGCGCTTTACCACCACGATTAATGTCTCAATCTTGGGACCGCCTTGATCTTGAAGATTTTGCATGCGTACCTGAAATTAGTGGAGTATCTACGCATTATAAAGGTGTAGAAGGAGATAAAGTTACCTTGGTTTGTCGAGTGATAGGAGTGCCGGCGCCAATAGTTCGCTGGAATCGAGCTGGAAGGTGGATAGCTAATACTACTACATCAAGTGTTAATTCTGGTAGAGTTTTTATTACAAATAGTGAAGGACGGATAAGTAACTTAACTATAAGGTCAGTAGAAATTCAAGATTCAGGTTTTTATACGTGTAGCGCTGAAAATCGCGCTGGGAAGACAGAAGTAGCATTAAATTTAACAATTGAAAAGAAATCTCAAACAAAAGGTTTTGGAGGCCGGGCACTTATGGCGGGAATGGCTGTATCTGCAATAATAGTGTTAAGTTCTTGTTTAATTGGTCTATGTGTTTACGAAACTCGTAAAAAAAGACAGTTGAATAGGTGGAATGAACAAATAGTGACCCCAAATCATAACGATAATAATTACGAAAAAATTGAATCTAATATTAAAGGTGGATCAGAGACACTTCGTGTTGTTTCTTCTGATAATAGTAGCCGTAAAAGAGGAGATTACAGAAATGTTCCATCACATGATCCTGAAGAAGAAATAGAAAGATATGAACAAGGAGCTAGGGAGCATCAAGATACTTCTACTGCGTCTCCTTTAGAAGGCAGTTGGTATCAAACAAAATTTGAAATTCCAAAGAGAACTAATGAAAATGCGGAACAGGATCTGCATATACCACGAGTGAAAAATTATAATATAAGGTAATTTAAAATAGTACGTTATTTTTTTATGTTAATGTTCTATACCTGTTTACTAATGAAAAGTCAGTATACATTATTGCTAGGTTTGCGCATACTTGTCTTGAACTTACAAACTAATGCCGGGAAGCAGCGTTCAAGATGAAAATTGTACGGTATGCCATAGTCAATCGCCGAGCCAAGCATGTCAATTATGGCCGATACTCCGATATTACCAAGGTACAAGGTCCGAAAAAAAAAACCATTCTGCATTATACGAAGCGAAGAAAATGTCAAAATCTTATGATGGGTAACTCTGTCAAAATCGTAGCAAAGATTGAAGAAGGTTTCAATATAAAAATAGATATATTCACGCATGGTCCCTGACGGAGTATCCAGAGAGGACAGATTCTCCCGTCTTCGATAAATTTGCTCACATGTTCTGCATAAGTGTTAACTTAAATATAGATGCATCCAGTTGTTTGTAAGCAAGGTGATATATAGTGTCATTCTTTATAAGTTAAATAAACTTCAGATTAAATGGAAACTTATAATAATAATAATAATATCTTCACGCAATTCCCAATACAGGGGTAGACAGAGGTCAAGTCTAGACAATTAAGTCCCTTTGACCCACCTTCCACCGAAGATATTTTCGGGACAACGTGACAGGTGGTGAGCCCGTCGCCGCCTTTATGTCCAAGCCAACGATGAAATTCGTACATAAGTTTATGAAAAACTCATTGGTACTGCCACCTGGGGATAAAACTCGGGTCTCTCGACTCGAAATTTCGACCACCCAACAACTCGGCTATCGTGACTTTTAATGGAAACTTGTTTTTTTAAACGCGATAAGAAAACTTATATGAAGAAAGCTGGGCATTGTTATTTTATATGGGCTACTGTATTTAAAACAACAATGTTATCTTTACATATGAAGAAAAATTTAATATTATTCCATGTATATTTAAGTTAACACGGGGAGTTAAAGTAATTTGTATAAAAGTATTGGTGGAAAAATATAAGAAATTAACTGATTCTGTAATAATGCTAACTTTGATAAGTAAGAATGAAAATTGACGGCTAGTCACAAAGCCGTTTGCAATATGTGTATATAGTAACTAGTAATTGCAAAAAGATTGAAACATCTTTTGCTTTTCACTGCCAACTCTGGTGAAATATAAGAAAAATAAAATCACAGTCTGAGTTCGCCCACAGAAAAAAGGGTCATTCATTTTACTTATAAACATAAAAAAAACAATTTGAACAAATGTTTAAATTTTTCGATATAAAACTGCGATTTCATACTAAAACTCATATGTCTAGTTCTGACTTACGGTGTGGGCTTAAATCTAGATTGTTATAATCGCCTTCATTATGAAAGTGACATATACACAGTCGGTTTTTTTTTATAAAAATTTGTTTATTAAAGTGAAAACAAAAAGTTCCAGGCACATAGATATAAAAAAATCTAAATACAAAATGTAATTACAATAATTCACCTAAGAAAGAGGTTCCCGGACTTTTTACCCATTGACCACTTTCAAAATTTGTTTAAAACTAGTTCCGGTAGACCCTCTGCAGCTACTGGTACTGGTAGAAATTACCATATTGCCAAAACTCGAAAAAATGTGAAGATTAGATCTAACTATGGAAATTTGCATTGCGACTGAGTACCAATCAAGAATTAATAGTTTTCTAAGAAAAGTGAGAATTGAATGGTTGATTAATTGATAGCTGGGATGGAAGATGTAATTTAAAGCAAGTTGAATGCAGTCGAAAAGCGATCTCTTCGTAAACTGTGCGGCGTTACTCTGGCCGACCGAAAACGAAACGAAGAGATTCGCAATATTGCAGGTTTGAAAGAAGGTCTTGTCACTAAAATTGATAAGGGCGTAATTTGATGGTTTGGTCACGTTGAGCGAATGAGTGAAAATCGAATGGTGAAGGAAATATATGGCACAAAAGTTAATATTAAAAGGTGTCGACGGAGGCCGAGACTTACTTTCGAAAACCATTTGATCAAATTGCTCGAAGAGGGGAGGGTCAAGAGTACTCGGATACCTAGACGTGCATGTATGAATTAAATGATGATTTTGAAAGAAGCGAAAGAGGTATGCAAGGATCGTGACACTTGGCGATCTGTTCTCTCTGGCTACCCTGTCAGGGATAGTATGTAAGTATTAATTGATTAATTGTGTAGATGAATGTCAAAAAAGTAAAGTTGGCTAATAAAAAAAGGGATTCAATCTTACTTTGCTTTTTTGACATCTACTCACCGCACGATACTCTAGTCAAGTTCTAGTCAAGATATCCGAGTGGTTGGGTAGTCGGGATTTCGAGTCGAGAGACCCGAGTTTGATCCCCAGGTGGCAGGCTGGTACCAATGGGTTTTTCAAAAACTTATGTATGAATTATATCGTTGACTTGGACAAAAGACGGCGACGGGCCCACCTGTCACGTTGTCCCGAAAATATCTTCGGTGGAAGGTGGGTCGAAGGGACTTAATTGTCTAGACTAGACCTCTGTCTACCCCTGTATTGGGAATTGCGTGAAGATATTTATTTATTTTTTATTTTACTCACAGTACAAAGAACCAATTAATTCTTACTTATTTTACCTAGAAGACATCCCCATTCGAAGTGTTAAAAATAAAAAAAGAAATAGTATTTTATTCTGTTGTAATTCTTCCTATTCTGAACCCTCCATTTTTTGTCACGTCAACGTATCCGTTGTGTTGTCCGTTGTGTCTTTGATGGCCCCTGGGGGTCATTTTGGGAACTAAACTATTCGACCCATTTCGTATATTTTGGATTTTGTAAACATTGGTTTAAATATTATTGATGTAATAATACGTATGTCAAAATATTGTTTCAGATCCGACGGTACTAACTCGATGCCAAGTTCCAATTCGGCGGGAGTCTTAAACGGTAACATAGAGATTTTATCGGAAAGCAACCGTTTTAACAACAATCCTCGTTCTTGTTCGCGTTCGCGAGCCCGAGAGCGCTTAGATAATGACCTCTCTGGAAGTGACAGCGAGAAAAATTATCCTGATCTCATAGAAATGAGCGCTCTTGGTACGACCAATTACTTACAAAATGATTTCAAACAAGATCTCTATTATTTTTACACAATCCCTCGTAGAAAAGATGGTGACAGTCGAAGCCCACTTTTAAATAGTCGAAGGAATAGTTCTGGTGGTGATTCCATAAATTTTATTGATAGAAGTTATGAAAAGTCCCAACAAAGAGCTACTAGTCGTCGATCAAGTAGTTTTTTAGACCTTTCGATTGGCGGTAATCGTATACGTCGTAACCCTAGCCTGCCTGCGTCGCCTTCGAGAGACCAGTCCACCCTTCCGTCCGCAACTCCACTATTGGATCTTTCGGGCTTTCGTGATTTTTCTCGTACTGGACAACGGTTAGAGGAGTTTGATTTTAGAGCTTCACAGCTTGAAAAGTTTCTTGAGGAATATAGATGTTTAAGGGAGCAACTTTTAAAAATGAAGGAGACTAGAGAAAATATACAAAGAACTAGAGCAGCGGAAAGTGATGAAGTAAGAACAGCCTTAAGAGGTAAACCCAGTATTGCTGTCACAGAAACGTCATCTTCCGTGGCCTTAGCTGATGCTGCTTCCGCGTTGGCGTTAAGTCCACCAGAATACAGGCCCCAGCAACCTCGACCAGATTGGCTAACAAGCCTATTGTATCGTAATTAGGCTAATAAATTGTAAATATTCTTAATTGAACTGAAATTATGTTATAAGCAATCAAATTGTTTGTAAGCAAGGTGATATATAGTGTCATTCTTTAAAAGTTAAAATAAACTTCAGATTAAATGAAAACTTGTTTTTTTTAACGTGATAAGAAAACTTATATGAAGAAAGCTGGGCATTGTTATTTTATATGGGCTACTGTATTTTAAACAACAATGTTTCTTTACATATGTAGAAAAAATTTAATATTATTCCAGTAAAGGTTCGTGTGATTAAGTTCGCCTGCCCGGTGTAATGAGAATGGCATACCAGTCGCAGGAGAGCTTCTCTCACATATGTAATTGATATACGTGAGTGAGGTTCTCCTCACTCACGTAAAATTATATGACAAAAATGCTGAGTATTTAAATTATACTTTTAGGTAATATTCAGCTTTAACCGCCGATCTTTTTGTCGTTAAATATGTGTATTAATAATTACAGTAGTTTTTCGTGATAGTTTTTTCCTAATGATATTGATGGACATAAGACTTTCGAGATGAGGTTTTTGCCACGATTTGTTAGGTTGGCTTTCGTAGATCTGAATTTATGTGAATCAAGCTTCATAGCCACAAAATGAAACATATTACACTTTTCTCAGTCTCATTGGCACGAGGTGGGTTCTATTTACCTTACATTAAACACTTACGACAAACGGACAGGGGAAAATTCATAAGATTGTCGATAGTTTTTCATAGAGGCAGATAAACGGAGCGAAATCAGTCATGGTGATGCAGTGGATGCAATCAATGCGCACATTCATCCCAGAGTACAGTGTTCAAGTGTTGGTGAAAAATCTTCAATATTTTAAACGGTAAGGGGAATTAATGAATTATTATCTACGAGTATTTCGGTAGGTTGTATCATGGTCCTAGCGGCGAACGTGAAATGGTTGGTCGACCGGAGTAAGTTAAAAAATATGTTTCTCAAAAAAAACTTTTTTTTAAAAGTATTATCGCAGAATAATTGAATAACGCTGATAAAAAATTTTTTACCCAAAGTTCCTATTTTACAATAATCCTATTTAATAAATATGCTAATAAAACAAAACATTCTAATAAGCACTAACTGATGTGTTTGAAGGCGGTGGAATAATTACATTATTATTTATCATGGCTTTTTAATGAATATATAACCACAACATGTTGCTATCAATAACAAACAGTGAACTGTCGTAAATTTTGTAATTTAGTGGAAGTTCTCTGCAGGACAATGGTGTCTCCTGTAAGAAGGATATGCCATAATCAAAACGCTCAGCGATCGCAGTACCAGACACGTGGCATCTTACACGTTCACTGCTCCTGCTTAATGATGGACTAGTATTTTCTGAGATGGTTATCCCGTTATCTGTCGGTATCCATTGCGAACCACAAGACTTTTCCCTAATCCACGCCCTACGGAACACACAGGAAGAAAAGTGATGAAACATGACATACCTGCGGATGACTTTAACAGGCCAATAAATTACTATGTACTTATTACTTTCCCTTATTTTAATAAGCTTAAAATTATTTTATGTTTTGTGTAATTCCATTATTTTTATGGTTTATTTTTAGTTTTATATATATTGTGGTTAGATTTTGAATAACGTCTTTCTTTCTTTCTTTATTTTTCTCGTTCTTTCTTAATATTGCATTTATGTGATGCTTAAATATATCACTAACTCTCTATGGAAGTTGTCAAACTGCTTTTTCAAGGGAGCCATGTTACGATCTAAATTGTGCCTAGCTTGCGCGCATTTCCGCCAAGTTTTGTCGTTAGGATTGATTGATTATGACAGGAATTCGAGAAAGTTGATGTACTGGTGATAAATATTTGTCGTGGCGAAACATTTTACGAAAATGGCAATTCTGCACAGAGACGTGTATGATATAATAAATTTAAGCAAACAGTTTGGAAATGTGACTTATAAAAGTTAATAATAATAATAATAATATCTTCACGCAATTCCCAATACAGGGGTAGACAGAGGTCAAGTCTAGACAATTAAGTCCCTTTGACCCACCTTCCACCGAAGATATTTTCGGGAAGTTAAATGTTTTTGATTATCTAAAAATACGTAATATATATTCAGGGGCCGCAAAACTTTTAGAGAAACTTTAATGCAAGAAACATTTTTAAAATAATAATCTTGAGAGCATACAGTGAAAAAATGGAAGCAGAAGAAGCAGACACGGCGGTATTTGAAGATGAGAAGAAAGAGAAACTGTCGGAGTTGTGACTAAAAATTGTTCAGTATGGTATTGAAAACAGTTGTGTGTATTATCGTTTCTTTTAAACATTTTAAGCACTTAAAAATAATAATACACAAATGCAACATGGGGGTTTGTGACCTAATTCAGGTAAAAGAAAAATACTACTCTACCAGTGGAAAAGCCACGCTCCAGCTTTTGATGTTGCATGAATGGGCCGGCTCGACCGGGGAAGTACCACGGCCTCACAGAATACCGGCGTGAAGTAGAAGTTTAACAAACTTCTGCGTTTTGTCTGGTGAGTGCAGGTAACCGGAGGCCCACACCTTTCTCAAAGGCCGGCAACGCATCTGCTATGCCTCTGGTATTGCGTATCAGGTGTTCATCGGCGGCGGTAATCACTTACCATCACGTGAGCCACCTGCTCGTTTGCCTCCCTTTTCTATAAAAAACACATACATATATGGGATAAAATTTAATAAACAAGTGTAAGAGTACACCGGAAGTTTAACTTCATATTATATCTTCGCTATTTGTCATTTTAATGACTCCTACAGACATGTAATTACTATTTCTTACCTTCATTATTTCTTTTGCATATCAATGACATCCTGAAAATTAGTTGTTTTTGCATGATTTTGAAATTACTGGTAATGCCTGAAACACATATCGTAATTATATTTTGAATAAATGTCGAGAGTGCAAATTGGAAGAGACGAGTAAAGAAAAATACTTGAATATGGAAATGGTAATCGATAGTTGGCTGGTTAACCATTTCGGAAAAAACCAAACCAAAATTTATGAGACCGGTGATGGGCAGCAGTATCCAAGTTGTGAGGTATTTGGTTAAAGTGGGGGCAATGGCAAATGCTCCTTAGGAGAGAGTCCTCTGTTTTGCCACAGACTGTTATGTAAGTATTACAACCTTCCTCGACCCCTTTCATTGTTAACATCATTCGGTCGCTCTTCATTCGGTTTTCAATCATTCGCTCAACTTTATTAAATAATTGAAGCAAACCCTTCAATTCATTTCAATGAGAAGATCATCTTTTGCTCTGACAGACAATTGCAGCCTTGACTGAATGTCTTTCTTTGGTGACCCAATGGCTAGAAGATAGCCTTTTAACACTTAACACTAGTAAAACCAAGTATATGTGCTTTCGCAAAATGACAACAACTGAACTTGATACCAATTTTAGTATTAAAATACATACTTTTTCCATGTAATCGTAGAAGTATTCAACCTACTTAGTGCGATTGTTCAATATTGAATGAATGTCATTCATTGATTCAATATTAATGAAAGTACAATAATAATAGAATTAAAAAAAATTTAAACATGGATTAATAAATTTAATTACGAAGGTGTTGAAAACATGATTGTGAACACTAGTTTTTTTAAAAAAAAAAAACAAACTTGTACACACACACACACATACACAGAGACACACAGACACACAGAATGCTAAGCGTTATTTTATTCTAAAATTATTATTATAATTTTAAACTTTGTCCTTTATACCAAAAAATTTTATTCGTTTTTATTTAAAGTAGCTCTTGTACTTTTTACTTCTACTAAAGGGAAACTGTAAATATATAGCTTTACTTTATTGGGAGAAGCCAATGGCCCCAATAAAACAGTTTTAACTAGTTTTGGGGCCTATGGATTCACAGTTGTTAATTGTTAAATGTTTTCCGTGCGAATCTTTTGGTTTCGTTTTCGGCCAACCATATCGTATTACCACGTTCGAATTACGGGTTTAGCTTACTTTTATGCTTCTGGCAGACCAAGGTTTCACTGCTATATAATTTAACGGTACCAACAGTGTGTTATGTATTGCAAGGCGTTTACTTTGTACTACACCCTCCCCTGCAGTCAGGGCACCGTTGACCTTGTGCCCGGCAGACACACGACTGTTCACTTAAAAATTACATCTTCCATTACGGCTAAAAGCGCTTTCCAAGTATACAATTTTATTCACCTGTTCTAGGCATTCCTATTCCCATGTCATCCTAAATTGGTCTAGGTGATTGCATGATTACAAGATGTGTACATTTGTCTTCAAGATGTGTACATTTACCTCTATATAAAAACAAAATGACATCGCTGCCTTACCAGGTTTGAAACTTTGAATCGCACATTCGATCTCTTTCAAATTGGTGACGTTAGCGTGATGACCTCCGTGGACGAGTGGCGTTCACACCGTTGGACGGTGGTGGTCAAGGTGCCAGCTCTGAGACCGGGAATCGAACCCAGGAAGGGTTGGATGGTTGGCACTCCCTCTCCGGCACTTCGGATATAGCTAATGCCCCCACTTGGGAACTCCTCGGTTTTGTCGTTTGGTCTACGACAAACGCACGACACCAAATGCCTTTTCTTTCATTATTTCAATAAACTTATACGTTATATCTTTTATGCCTCTTCTAACATTCTACGACGTAGCTTTGCGCTCTGTCCTCCACCTTCCGATATGTCAGGCTATGCGTAACGGTTTGCGATCTCCGTTGCCGCTACGCTCGCTGTCTTCCACACCAACGGGGATGAGCTGGTGCTCATCGCCTGTGGGGAACGCCCTTACCCTCGTTGGCATGGGTTCGCAGCTGTATTGAATTGCAACTATGAAAAGAGGCTGGCATGGGACGCCACGAGCACGCTTTTTCTTTAACCCCCAACATACATTTACTGCAGTTATCACAAAAGCTAAAGATTCAATAGTATAGTAGTCATTCAATAGTAAGATAAATATAGTGCAGTGTGCTGAATTTGTCAGAAAGGCAAAGCAACGCTCAAGCAAGGCTCAATCCCTGAAAATCATTATTGTTGCAGGTAAAAAGCAGACCACTGACGGGTAGTAGCGACAAAGGTGTGAGATCGTCAATTCGTTTGTCGAGCGTGTCAACAATAGCAATACCTCCATACGGGAGAGGCATGTGTCCAAAAATGGACTTAGTTAAGAATGAAAGTAGTAGAAATAAAAATATACGTATGTACATTAAAAAATAAGGTACAAGTATATAATAAATGTAACTTTTGCTGTCCCCGATTCCATTAGATGTCGATAGAATATCCGAATATTGACACAAGAAACAAATTTTTCTATGGCCGGTGGATAACATTTTGTCGGTATTTTGTGCGCGTTTCATTTTTTTGGATGCCATGTATTACAGCCAATCCATACATAATAACAAATTAGGCAGGACAAATTTATATAAAAAATATGTCTATGAAACACAATTTACCACCACCACGGATTGTCGGTCAGAACACAGGAATTCATATTAATTTAAACAAAATAGTTTTCTTGAAAGTATTACGAGGAACCGAGAGCGGAGACGAAAGGCGACGAAATTTATAAAAATTTATAACTTGTGCTTAAAAAGCATTAATATAATACATGTTAATACAATAATGTTATGGTCACCTTAAGGTCTTTATAATTACTTTTGTTCATATATTCCGCAGATAAATGTGTAGGTCACATTTATATTCTAGAGACTTGTAGAAATATTTTTGAAGTTAGTTCTTACTTACTTACTTACCTTCACGCACAATCCCTGACGGGGTAGCCAGAGTAAAGTGTCACAATCCCTACATACTTCTTTCGCTTCTTTCAGATTCATCATTCTTCATACATGCACGTCTAGGTATCCGAGTACTCTTGACCCTCCCCTCTTCTAGCAATTTGCTCACATGGTATTGGAAAGTTAGTCTCGGTCTACCTCGACAGCTTTTAATATTAACTTTTGCGCTATATATTTTCTTCACCATTCGGTCTTCACTCATTTGCTCAATGTGCCCAAACCATCGAAGCACGCCCTTATCCATTTCTGTGACAAGGTCATCTTTCAAACCTGCCATATTGCGAATCTCTTCGTTTAGTTTTCGGTCGACCATGGTAAAGCCGCACATTTTACGAAGAGATCGCATCTCCACTGCATTCAACCTGCTTTTATGCTTCTTCTGGCATACCCAGGTTTTGCTGCCATATAACAAAGTCGGTACCAACACTGCGTTATGTATTGCAAGGCGTGCACTTTTCACTACGCCTTGTCTTTTGACTAACGCAGTCAGGGCACCATTGACTTTGTTCCCGGCAGCACACGCCTGTCCACATCTGAATCACATCTTTCGTCCCAGCTAAACGTACTCCCCAAGTATACAATTTCATTCACCTTTAGTCTTATAGTAGTATAGTCTTATAGTGCCTTGCTGCGATATCCTTCTATAAGAAAGATTTCTTCTTCTTAGGCATATTTAATTAGTAGTTAAAGTATGAAGAAAATGAATCTGAAAGAAGCGAAAGAGGTAAGGATTTTGACACTTGATGATCTGTTCTGACTACCCCGTCAGGGACTGTGCGTGAAGATAAATAAATAAATATGAAAAACTACTGGAAGCATAGTTTCCCATATTTACCGCCAGATGATAAGAATCAGAAACCTAAACGTTAAAATGCCGAGTTTTCAATGATCTTCCAATTAATTATTATTTATTGGTAAAGTTAGGCTCCTTCATGAAATTCAAAATAAAAAAAATACCCATTTTCCATCCATCCATCCATAAACTTCACAATCCAGCTATTTTATCATGCGATGCATGTTGATATGAAACGTCAGATTAAAACTAATACTTACAATGAAACCATATAATTATAGGATTAGTGTTGTATTTTACACTAGTCAAAAAGCCAGTCTTATTCGTGTGCTGCCGGTTCCGATCGTGATTTAGGTTAAGTGTTTTAAATGGCATTTTTTTTTACAAAATAACATGCTATTCATTCTTTTAAAAGAATAGCTTTAATCTGCTATATCGTCCTCGTGACCTACAGGCTCAGTCTACAAAAAGTATATATAATAGAATAACAAAAAGTGTTATAGTTCGGCTAAAAGACATGATACGTATGATTTACAGTTTACAACGATACCACTTAGGGATAATCTACTTTTTATTTTTCATCTATGTAGGGAACATATATAACAACTTTAAATTTTAGATAAAGTTACTTATAATGTATAAAGAGTGTAAAAAGGTATACTTTTATCCCGAAATTTCTACAGAACTAGGAATACCAAGTCGAGTAGGTAAAAGTTGAAATAAAAAATTCTATGAATTCTCGTGAATTCTCGATTGGATTCAGGCAGTAAGTATGTATGTATATACACGATTACAACCTTTTAACCACGACTTTATTCACTTTAGAACTTTCACTTTAGAAGAAGGAGATTTAACAAAGCGTTGTTTGTGATGGAATACTTTTTTGCTCAAATATACTCGTATAAGTGTAGTAGCAAGATGACTCCTGGATTGTGAAAGATTATGTATATTTATAAATTGATCACTAAAGAATAGACGTGCATAAATAAAAAAATTAGCTCAATGTAATTAATGTCATGTTCCGTTTAATTAAATTTAGCAATTCCCATGTTATTTTGCTTGGCAATGGTTATTTTGGAGCTTCTTGTTAGAGAAGTCTAGTCGCTTGGGGTACATATTGAGATTTGTTATAACTAATTAGAAAAGCGTTCCTGCGTTTTCTCTTTGCTTTCTCCTCGCGCCTCTCTCGCTCGTGTACTTATTTATAATTTTTAGTTTAATTAAGTATGTATTTATCAAATTAATTAATATTATCAAATTATAATTATTTTTCAACATTTTTATTTATGACATTATGATTATTTTTCATTTTCGTTTAATTTGTACATTTTATGAAAATAATCTATAACGCCCTAGTCACAGTGTTATATACAAAAAGTTGTGATCGATGTTTTCTTTTAATTTCTGTCAAAATTATTTTTTTTAATAAGCAATAATTAATATTTGGATATTTTTATTATATTGAATGCACGTGCACAAATTGCGTTAGTAAACTTGAGATACTGTTTAGTATGGTATAATATATTTTATCTGTTGTATATAATATTTTTGGACTTGACTACAAACATTTATGTTCATCACAGAAATGTTCTCGCAACTGTTAATTTTTAATAAAGGGTTTTTCATAAAGGGTTACTACCAACTGGGCTATCGGTTCGTCGTTATTTGTGTAGAATCCAAAGATCCATCAATGCAATGTTGATTCTTAACTAAGCCTTGGTCCAGATTTCATTGATATTTATAGTCTACTGGCTTATATTTCTTAGTGATGTAGACCCGAGCTGAAGCTGCTTGTCATATTATAACTTTCTGGCGCAAAGAATTTGTTTAAAGGAGCTACTGTAGCTAGGTAAGTACTGTTAACTATCTATTTATATAGACTTTATTATATACACACAATTTATTTTGGATATATTTAGAGCAAACGGGTGTAGTATATATTTCTAATTCTATAATACTATCCTGTATATTATTTTGTATACTATTTCATTTTATTTTGTTAGGAAAACAAACAATTTATATAATATAAAAGTAAACTTATACTAATAGAAACATTATTTATTTGTTTTCACATGTATAATATTTTTAATGCTTTTTACCTCATAACTCCGTCATATGTACTGATTTCGATGATTCTTATTATGTTTGAAAGCGTATACTTCCACTTTGGTCCCATTGTCACCATGTCAGGATCTGATCATAGAATCCCAAGAAAAACCAGAAAATTTCCCAAAATTTTATGCATGTGCTTATAAATATTTCACCTCATTTACTGAAATAAAAATAATTTCTTCCTGTCTATAAGTCATCACATGAGGATGCTGAGCTAATGCTAGAAGCCACTGTACTCCTTAACGGTAAGGAGTTAGGTAATGTTTTTTTTATAATAAATACATATATAGATAGGGACATCACATACATTGCTCCAATCCCAAGATGTAAGATGCTAAAGCACTTGTGGTATGGGAATCGAAAACAACGAAGGTACCACAAACAACCAGACTCGAAAAATGTTTTTTTTTAGATTGACCCGACCGGGAATCAAACCCTCAAAATGGCGGCACCTTGAAAACCGATGTTTACGCCACTCGTCTACGAAGGTCGTCTTTTCTGTTCCACTTCTGGCCAAAGGTCTTCCCCATATCAGACTCAAATATGTTGACTATGGGAATGAGACAAAGTATGTATGTTATAACGTGATTGAGCCAAGTGGCAGCTTCTGATATTGTATGAATGGGCCGTCTCGCCAAGGCAGGACGAAGGTGTCGCGGAATATCGGAGTCGTCAATCGAAAGAGTGGATATCGCCAGACCAGACACATCTTGAACCACTCATCAAGAATTTAGCAAGCTTGGTTGGGAAATCCTATTGTATAGTGCGGACTGCGGAAGATGACGTCACAGGTTCGAGCACGCCATTTGACTACTATCTTGAAACACTCCAGATACAAGCATTGCACTAAAGTAAGTGTTGTTTTCAGGAATACTATTTATGATTTACAATGCTCTTTAGTTTATCATTGTTAGTATTCTTTCTAAGAAAAACAAAAAAAAAAAAAATAAAGCCCTAACCCTGCCCGCACCCTCAGATTTCCACTTGTTTCATTCAGATTTAACATCAGCAACTGAAAAGTTGTTATTGAAAAAATTACTTCGCAACCCTCCGCATGCAAATATAAAAAGGTATATGTTACCTGATCCGAAGACAAGAAGAGCACCACCCTCCCTCCCACAGATGCGTGCACTTATTCCACTGTATGCACCACCACCACCACTACACTCAAACCAGGTAACATATACCACCACCGAAAACGCGACACGTGTTTCGCCTCAAAACAAGGCATTATCAAGCGAGTAGACTCTACGATGAGCGACCGCAGAGTAAACTCGGAAGAGTTTGATTCTGCGGTCGCTCTGTGGGAGGGAGGGTGGTGCTCTTCTTCTCTTCGGACCAGGTAACATATACCTTTTTATATTTGCATGCGGAGGGTTGCGTAGTAATTTTTTCAATAACAACTTTACAATGAATTTCCGCAAAGTAACGCCTGAGTCAATTAACTATCAGCAACTGAGAATACTTACTTGTTGCAAAATTTGACCAGAAATTCCCAAATTTCTACAGCTATGGGATGATAATTAATCTATTGATAAATTAACTTTCATGTTATTAAAATCAAATGGGATTTTTTTTTTTTGATAACCATGGAGGAAATGTTTTATGCACGAACGTTCCTTGGCCGGGAGGCCACCGAAACGAACAGTGTCGGGCTCGAATCTCAGAAGGAGAAGCATACCGACTAAAACCATCCACGGGATGCTGTTGGCCCGGAGGCCTTTACAGCTTCGTCTAAGGAGACTTGCGAGGAGAGGCTCGCAAGTTAGAGTTGAAGACAATAATGGCTGCTGCTGCGAAGCGCTGCGTCCCCTGGAACGAAAGAGATGACTTCCGACATGAGGGAGGGGCCATGCGATCCGAGGGCCCCAGTTGGTTTGGAGGAAAATCTCCTCTCGGATCGCCTTGTGATAACCTTTTAATGATGACTACGACCACGAGAAAGTCTCGTGCCAGTCGTGAAATTACGACGATGGCGAGGTTGTGTAAGCCGCAGAACGCGGCTTGTGTCTGTATGTGTGCGAAAGTACGTAGGGGGCGGGGCCTCATACGCATTGTTGACACGGGTGATTGCGTCATCATCGTCTATGATGACGCATTTCGGGCGCCTCAATTGAGGTGGAGTATCGCGCGCGGGTGTGTAATTCCCTAACGCTGCCACTAGCGGATTTGTATGTAAGTTCGTCCTATCGAAGTAGTCGATGGAGAACTTTTTAAATAGCGCTGCTATTGTAGGCAGTTTGAGATCGCGATGCAGATCTACATTCCGCATATATGCGGGAGCGCCGGTTGCGCGGCGCATAAATCGGTTTTGAATCACTTGGAGTGAGTTCAAACGTACTTTGGGGACGTGCGCGAATACTATACTGGCGTATGACATGACGGGTCGTACGCAAGTTGTGTATAGGCGTATTTTGTGTTTTAGCAGCATTTTGCTGCGGCTATTTGTAAGATTAAAGAGGCGGCCGGATATGAAGGCCGCTCTATCCCTGACAATTTTAATATGTTTCTTGAAGTTCAGTCTACGGTCTAAGGTGACTCCAAGATATTTTACTTCTGACACCCAGGAATGGGTTTGTCGAAGAGGGTTATTTTACTGAATCTGTTAGGGCGATTCGAGTTTTGTGATTCCTGCTGAACAAGACCGCGTTGCTCTTTTCAGGATTTATGTCGATCCTCCATTTCCTAAACCACTCGCTTAAGGCGGTGGCCGCGGCTTGGAGGCGAATGTAGATTCTCGATGCGTTAAGATCCGCAGAGTATAGAGTGGTATCGTCGGCGAATAAGGCCAATTCTACCTTTTTATTTGGGTCTTTTGGGATATCGCTCGTATAAAGCGTGTATAGTGTGGGCGAGAGGACCGAGCCTTGCGGAACGCCGGCTTTTAAGTCTCTGCTGGAGGACAGAGTGCCCTCGACTTTGTAGCGGAAGGTGCGATTCGACAAGTAGGCTTGTATGATGTGCACAAGCCTGTCTGACATACCGTAGTTGTATAGCTTGTATATCAAGCCATTGTGCCAGACTTTGTCGAACGCTTTCGCGACATCGAAGAAGAGTGCTCCTACCTTATATTTGGGGCTATCATTTAGGCGCTCGAGTATGTGCTCCGTGAGGCGGTACACTTGCTGAACGCATGAGTGCTTAGCTCTAAAGCCAAACTGCTCATCAGGAATGACATTTAGTGACTGAATCGAATGGGAATAAGCTATTAATCTATTTATGCATAAAATACTAAAAAACTTTTCTGCCATATTATCTATTAAGTCAGCGAGGTTAGATTAATATCTGAATTTGAATAATAAGAACATCAACCCCCGTGTTGAAGACTTGTAACAATGAGTTTTTGACAATAGAAATTGTTAGCTAGGTGCTGGCGTCAGGCCTAGCGCTTGACACGTTGTCGTCACGTAAAATATCTGTCGAAATGTTAGTTTGAATTGAAATTTAAATGAATTAATTATAATACAGACTGTATTCATAACAAAATTTAATTAAAGCATTATCAAGATGTATTTATGAAAGTTGAAAAAAATCAGAAAGAAAGATGAAGAAAAAGTTATTTCTTATCGAAGTGAATACTTCTTTTAGCTCGGTACACATATTTTTAGATAAGATAATATCTTTGGACTCGCAACACCGTTACAAGGCGCAGCTGTAGTGTGTGCATTTATGCATGTACATATAGCAGACTGCGAAGTTTTGCGCGTCTAGATAAAAAAAATAAAACATTTATTTTGATCTAAAAGTAAAATAAGTGTCTGTCGGCACTCACGGAGTCCACCCCTTACATTTTTTAATGTAATGTGTTGTATACATTAATGAAAAATTCAATTAATTGAAATGTGTGTTTAATGTTAATTAAAATTTATCAATACGTTTTTCTTATGTTAAATATAATAAGTATCTATAGAACCCTCATTCACAATTCTTGTGTATGTAAAATTCAAAAGCTTTTCGGAATGTGACATAAGAAAGGTAGATTCAAAATTACATTCCCTTTGACCGCTTCTAACTAGGTCAACCAGTTAGATGATGGCTGATTACGTTAGATCCTTTTAACTGTTATATAATTACAGCTTGTCGAATCGGAAATGTTGGGAGATTCGTTCTATGTTACAGTATTATTTATATTTGTAATAATATAATTCTATTAGCTATTATACTCTAGTAGCTGTACCGAACTTTATGAGTGAACAAACTTCACATTTAACCAATAACTATCGCTTAGTTTAAATTAACTTAACAAAAATTTTTTTTGAGAGATCTCAGACACCTACCTAAATAAATATGAGTGTAAACACTTCATCTTTTTCTTAAAAGCCTATCAAGAATTCACTGCTGAATATAGGCTTCCTCTAGAACTCGCCACAAAGAACTGTCCTCAGTCACCTAATCCATCGACTATCCGCAACATTTTGCTGGTCGTCCCTCCATCTTGTGGGGAGTTGTCCTACATTGCGTTTGTCTTCACGAGGTTGCATTTTTTCCTCCTTCTTTCCTCGAGTATTAACCTGTACTGTGCCAGTTCTGGTAAAAGGTATATTAGAGTCAAATATGTTGACCATGAGCATGTGACAAAGTATGTATGTTATAACATGATCCAGCCATGCGGCAGCTTCTTATGCTGTATGAATGGGCTGACTCACCGGGGCTGGACGAAGGTGTCGCTAAATATTGGAGTGAAGCAGAAGTATCATGAGTTTCAACATCCAGTCCAGTGAGTGTGGTAACCGGAGATATACGCCCCTATTTAACACCCACATACTTCGTTTAAATCCGTTCTGATGTTTTCGCGTTATTTAGTAACAGACATCCAAACTTTCACATTTATTTGTTTTATTTATTTAATCTTTATTTTACCTTAATCATTTCTTATACATGTCAGTAAGGACAATTAATGGTTAAGACGTATTTGAAATAATAATTTAAATAAATATATTCAGTTCAGTAACGGTAGCCGAGTGTTTGGGTGATCGGAAAGACACGTACTCCCAAAAAATTTTTTCGATGGAAGTTGGGTCGAAAGGACTAATTGTATATCCCAGTATTGAGATTGGCGTGAAGACATTTATCAATATTACCTATATTATATTATACTATTCTCTATATTAAAAGTGAGTTGTAAAATCTCGTTCGGCAACGCGCAAATATTACAAAAAATGGGTATAAGTGTGCATTTATGTCCTATATAGTGTGTAATCCTTAGTGCATTTACCAGCATAGCGATTAGAGTTAAGACTAGTACGTTTCTTAGCAACCCTTTCTGCTTTGAATGCATGCTAGTGGAAAAACGCATCTTAAAAGTTACATAAATTTACTTAAAAGCATCTGCGTTCCAGGAAGCAGACAAGCAAGCATTCACGATTTTCACTATCTTAACATGTCTTAAAAATTGTGTTTAAAAATTGGTGGTGATTTTGTATTTACAGCTTAAAAGTGTTTTTCATAAGAAACTGATAGAAGGTTTTTATTCAAAAAAGAATTAAACGTGACAGTGCTTTTTATAGAGGAAAGTAAAAATTTATTAATTTAAGTTTCTTTAAAAGGAGTCAATGTAGAAGCGTGCACGTCGCGACTCCTGCCTGTCTTTTTAAGGGTATTCCTAATTCTGCACAGCTTCAACATGTTGGCATTGAAGATGTGGACAGGCGTGTGGCTGTCGGGATCGGGGCTCTGTCTGTTAGTCAAAAGGCAGGGTGTAGCAAAAAGTGCACGCCTTGCGGTACATATCGCATTGCTGGTGCCATATAAAACAAGGTCGACAACAATATACATAGCACAATAGTCAACAATACAATGCAAGGATAGTGATATTTGGTGATCTGTTTTCTCTTGCAACCCCATCAATATATGTGCATGTTTTATATCGACGGTGAAGTGCGAATATCTTCTAACAGAAACCAAATTTTACAGGAGGCGAAAAATATATGTCATTTTTTTATGTTTTAAATATTTATAAATATTAAGTATTGTAATTATTATAAAATTATATGAATATATCACTAAAGTTAATCACCTTGGCCTAAGATGGGCTATTTTCGAAATAATGTCAGTTAGGAGTTATTGGTACCATAATATAAATAAAACAATTAGTGATTCATATTTAGAAGGTATTTTTTAGTAAAAAAGCTGGTAGAGAATGCAGTACAGCATTAAGCTCGCCTTTTGTACTTTTTTTTTTAAATTTGGTGCAATAAAGATTAAATAAATAAATAAAAACGCACAATAAGCAGAGAAAAACTTGCTTATTAAATGACATCAGGCTAGTTATTCTTTGCTATTCATTATAGACTATATTTTTTTTTGGTGAACATAGGCAAAACTACTCAGTAAATCTTTAAATATGTAAAAGGTAGACGAAATAACAATATTAATTATTTAAATTAGAAGTGCCTAGCTTTAGTTATTTCGTATGCTGAGGTTATATAGCAACATAGGGTTTTAAAAAATATTGGTTTAAACAAAAAATAAACTATGAATTGAAAAATCTTAGGTGGCAGGCACGTACCAATGGTTTTTCAAAAACTTATGTACGAATATCGTTGGCTTGGACATAAAGGCGGCGACGGGCTCACCACCTGTCACGTTGTCCCGAAAATATCTTTGGTGGAAGGTGGGTCGAAAAGACTTAATCGTCTAGACTAGACCTCTGTCTACCCCTGTATTGGAAAATGCGTGAAGATATTTATTTATTTATTTATTTTAAACTCATAAATTAGCTGCTAAAATGTTCTCTTATCAAATGTAATGTTGAATAGTTATATTGAATAAAAAGAATTAACCACGACTCAAAAATCAACAGCAATCTACCAGATGGAGTTGCTTCGTACTCTTATCAAATAGAGAAACACAAGATTAAACATTTCCCCTTTCACTATAAAAAGTTGTGAAAGACTGTGTTTAAGCCATGATTTTGACAAGACAAAATTTGTCACTATTATTGACACGTTTAGTAAATTATAATTACATTTTAAATTGTTTGGTTAATCTTCAGTCAGAACTTAAACCTAGTCTAATATTTTGGGTAATAAACAAAAACACAAAAATATAGGAAATGTCAATTGAGCAATCATTTACTCTAAATTACTGAAAATATATTATTTATGTATTTTTGGTATATTATCGTAAAATAAGTGACAATCTTTAGGTATGACTCATTTAAGTTGTTGTAAATGATAGTATTTAGGAGACGCTATTGGTAATCGACTAGAATGTAGCTGTTGGTAAGGTTCATCACACTGAGTAAGTTTTGGCCTCTGAGGCAAGTCAATCCAGTCAACATTAAAGTCTAATTTAACTTGTATGAGTGAATCTGGTGTGTATTTAATCACCCGCTTTACGTCCAGGCCTGATGCTCTTGTAAACCCAATGTTTAGGATCAGCATAGTTTTTGACAAACACCTCGTATGGATTTCTTTTACATGCCTCTTTTGTGACAGTACAATATTCACTTGGTAAATGTATTTCTCTGTTTTGTAGTTTTCTTTCAACAGCGCTATGCACGGAGTCGCACTCCATCTGTGTATGACCGGGCACTAAAAACTTTAGGATTATAATAATTCCATGCACTTTGCTCAATCTAAGTAGAGCAATTGCCATTGTCACGTTTCTGTTTTGGTATGTGCAACCATCTGAAAATATTATTATGGGCAGAAAATAGGAGGTATTTGCACAAAAAAATAATACGAAACAAATAAAGATATTTCTTGCAGTAAATAAGAATTAGTTAGCAGCAATTATTTGCGACTATAATTTCACGATAATTTAGGAGGTATTGCCGTAATCATTTTGACACGTTATTTTTATTCCAATCACTTAGCAGTTTTGCCAGTACATGCAAAATTGAACTATAAATCCAAAAGCATAAGTAACTAATTTTCACTAAAAATGTTAGATAGAAGATATTCGCACTTCACCGTCGATGTGTTAAAAAAATTCTCCGGAAAAAGGCCACACGAAACTTTGTATAGACCATGGCGGTAAACTTTCAAAAGATATAATAACAAAAATTTTACCACTAAAATAACATTTTCACACCACAATAAATGAGTAACGACATAATTTTAAAATATTTCTTCGTTTGGATTTAGGTGTCAAGCGTGAATTCTATTCAATTTTAATAAATCAGATAGTTAAAATGGAATTCCTTCATCAGGGTGAGTGGAATGAGTTGGCGTTCGCGTCCCGACTCGCACTGAGTCCGATAGGTCTGAAACTAGTCGGTATCTACACCGATTGTTTTGACGTGAGTTTAGCCGTTTGTAATTATTTGATCAATTTAAATAATAAATTTTGTTGAGTATTGAGTGGTTTTAACGCAAATTAATTTTTGAAATATCGACAATAACTACGTAGTAACTCATTCTTGAAAGAATATATATATATATATATATATATATATATATATATATATATATATATATATATATATATATATATATATATATATATATATATATATATATATATATATATATATATATATATATATATATATATATATATATATATATATATATATATATATATATATATATATATATATATATATATATATATATATATATATATATATATAGATATATAGTTTGGTGGATTACACCAGATACAATTACCTTAATAAGAATGTTGGGTGATAGGCAAATCTTAAAACTAGATTTTATAGCACCACGTATCTACAGTCTTTCACCCACATCCACGTTGTCGGTTTTGATCCTCCAAATTAAACTCAAAAATTTACTTCACTATGCAGATAATTTTATAACATGACTTTTAGATTTCTAGTTCGTATTATATTACATCCGGCGAAGATCTAGGACCATGTTGGGGAGTATAAGGAATTTAAAATAAAGCGACGTGGATGTTAACTTGACGATTGTAATACGGTAGTAAGTACCGAGAGTAACGACACGTAAGTACATAATAAACTATGAGCCTGTCTTAATATTAGCTTAATAATTAAATAATATACTTTGCTGAGTAGAAAACGACAGGCGCTTTAACAACTGCTATTACTCAAATGGATATTTTTTCTTTCAAGAATGAGTTACTACGTAGTTATTGTCGATATTTCAAAAATTAATTTGCGTTTAAACCACTCAATACTCAACAAAAATTATTATTTAAATTGATCAAATAATTACAAACGGCTAAACTCACGTCAAAACAATCGGTGTAGATACCGACTAGTTTTAGACCTATCGGACTCAGTGCGAGTCGGGACGCGAACGCCAACTCATTCCACTCACCCTGATGAAGGAATTCCATTTTAACTATCTGATTTATTAAAATTGAATAGAATTCACGCTTGACACCTAAATCCAAACGAAGAAATATTTTAAAATTATGTCTTTACTCATTTATTGTGGTGTGAAAATGTTATTTTAGTGGTAAAATTTTTTTTAATATATCTTTTGAAAGTTTACCGCCATGGTCTATACAAAGTTTCGTGTGGCCTTTTTCCGGAGAATTTTTTTAACACATCGACGGTGAAGTGCGAATATCTTCTATCTAACATTTTTAGTGAAAATTAGTTACTTATGCTTTTGGATTTATAGTTCAATTTTGCATGTACTGGCAAAACTGCTAAGTGATTGGAATAAAAATAACGTGTCAAAATGATTACGGCAATACCTCCTAAATTATCATGAAATTATAGTCGCAAATAATTGCTGCTAACTAATTCTTATTTACTGCAAGAAATATCTTTATTTGTTTCGTATTATTTTTTTGTGCAAATACCTCCTATTTTCTGCCCATAATAATATATTCAGATGGTTGCACATACCAAAACAGAAACGTGACAATGGCAATTGCTCTACTTAGATTGAGCAAAGTGCATGGAATTATTATAATCCTAAAGTTTTTAGTGCCCGGTCATACACAGATGGAGTGCGACTCCGTGCATAGCGCTGTTGAAAGAAAACTACAAAACAGAGAAATACATTTACCAAGTGAATATTGTACTGTCACAAAAGAGGCATGTAAAAGAAATCCATACGAGGTGTTGGAGATTGATTATGATTTTGTCAAAAACTATGCTGATCCTAAACATTGGGTTTACAAGAGCATCAGGCCTGGACGTAAAGCGGGTGATTAAATACACACCAGATTCACTCATACAAGTTAAATTAGACTTTAATGGTGACTGGATTGACTTGCCTCAGAGGCCAAAACTTACTCAGTGTGATGAACCTTACCAACAGCTACATTCTAGTCGATTACCAATAGCGTCTCCTAAATACTATCATTTACAACAACTTAAATCAGTCATACCTAAAGATTGTCACTTATTTTACGATAATATACCAAAAATACATAAACAATATATTTTCAGTAATTTAGAGTAAATTGTTCAATTGACATTTCCTATATTTTTGTGTTTTTGTTTATTACCCAAAATATTAGACTAGGTTTAAGTTCTGACTGAAGATTAACCAAACAATTTAAAATGTAATTATAATTTACTAAACGTGTCAATAATAGTGACAAATTTTGTCTTGTCAAAATCATGGCTTAAACACAGTCTTTCACAACTTTTTATAGTGAAAGGGGAAATGTTTAATCTTGTGTTTCTCTATTTGATAAGTTGACTATATATATATATATATATATATATATATATATATATATATATATATATATATATATATATATATATATATATATATATATATATATATATATATATATATATATATATATATATATATATATATATATATATATATATATATATATATATATATATATATAAATATCTTCACGCAATTCCTAATACAGGGGTAGACAGAGGTCAAGTCTAAACAATTAAGTCCCTTTGACCCACCTTCCACCGAAGATATTTTATCCTTTTTTTAAAAAGAAGTCAATGTAGAAGCGTGCACGTCGCGACTCCTGTCTGCCTTTTTAAGGGTATTCCTAATTCTGCACAGCTTCAACATGTTGGCATTGAAGATGTGGACAAGCGTGTGGCTGTCGGGATCGGGGCTCTGTCTGTTAGTCAAAAGGCAGGGTGTAGCAAAAAGTGCACGCCTTGCGGTACATATCGCAATGCTGGTGCCATATAAAACAAGGTCGACAACAATATACAAAGCACAATAGTCAACAATACAATGCGATATGTACCGTAAGGCGTGCACTTAGAAGGTGAATTCGAGTTCTTATCTTGTTTAGACTTATTATTAAAATTTTTATTTGTTTTTGCTTTATTAATAACTTAGCGTAGTTACAGCATTAAACAATTGTTATTTTTTTATTATTCGTAAAGAACTACACTGCCTTCGCCTTTATTTTAGAATAATTTCTGATTATTTCGCTACATGTTCGTAGTTTTAATGGCAATTAAATACTAATATATTTTAGTTACTTAGGTACTTAAACAATAAGTAGTTAAAGTCAATTTCTATACATTTTTATTTGTATAAATTCCAGGTCGAATACTCTCGTCTTCCAGAATGACCGAAGAAAAGGAGTTGAATAAGAAGCGAGGTAGTTTCAAAGGCCGTTTAACTGCTTTCGTGGGTTATATAGATTCTCTTACCGCCCCCTTGCAAAGCGATGACGCGACGGAATTACGTCTGCGGATGGGTAAGATTGACTTATTGTATAACCAATATGATGAGGTTTAGTTGCGCCTGGAATGTTTAGTCGAAAAGCCTGAGTCACAATTAACTGAGCGATCATGTTTTGAGTCGCAATATTATAAAGCCCTAGCTAAAGACAAAATTTGTCAACAAGTGTTCTCATGCAAGTAACCATAAGCCTTTTAAGTTGCCTACCATACAATTGCCAAAATTCAGTGGATCGTACGAAAATTGGTTGGAGTTCCACGATACCTTTAATAGCCTTATTCATTCTAATGACAAGATTGACGAAATAAACAAATTCCATTATCTACGAGCGTCTCTGGAAGGGTCTGCTGCTGTGGTAATTCAGTCATTTGAGTTCTCTGCCCGAAACTATTCTGTGGCATCGAATGTTTTGTGTGAGAGATTTAATAATAAACGTTTATTAATTCAGAATTATGTTTCGGCTTTATTTAATATTTCTATTATACCTAAAGAATCGTCTGTTGTTTTAAAACGTTTAATAGATCAGTTAAGCAAAAACCTACGAGCATTAGAATTGTTAGGCGAGCCAGTTAAGTATACACGCTTCTAGTGTACATAGTTACGCATAAACTCGATCAAAAAACTTACCGTGAGTGGGAGGAATTTATAGGTCGCCTAAACAAAGATGAAACCGTTACATTCGACCTGTTTCTTAAATTTATTCGTAACCTTGCTGATTTAATTGAAACTATAGAAATGTCACGTAATATTAACTTAACACCTAACAAGACAAGCTCTAAATTAAAGTCTGTGGTTTCAGTATAGCATATAAACTAAATGTTGCTAAACGACGATATGTTCTTAACAATCTCACCACTTCCTCACCAGCTGATATCTGGAAGTTCCTCAGGACTTCGGGTGTTGGTAAACATCCATATACTGCACCTTGTGGATCGATTGGTTTGGACGTTCTCAATCGTCATTTTGTTTATCATACTTCACTGGATCATCAAACCAAACTAAGCACGATTAAGCATTTACAGGATTTACCTCGTCCTAATATAGATCCATTTTACTTCTCTCCAGTTGACATGGATGTGATCAAAAAGTTTATTCTTTCTATCAACGTGCTATCAGCGTTCATTCTATTAGCGTGCGTACGGTGCGTGTGTTTATGTTAGAAGCAGCAACGACCAAGGTGAGGTCTTAGTTCGATTATTAATTGCTAAAAGTCGAGTAGCCCCAATTAAACCCACGAAGATTCCGCGATTGGAGCTTTGTGGTGCCTTGATCGGAGCACGTCTTTATGAGAAGATACTTAACTCCCTTCGCGCTCAAATTAATCAAGTCTATTTTTGGTCATACTCCACGATCGTACTGGGATGGTTACGAACATTACCTTGCAAACTTCAGCCTTTTGTGCGTAATCGCGTTGCTGAAATTTTAGAAAAGGTAAGTGACCATAAGTAGCGACATGTCCCAGCTGAAAAGAACCCGGCAGACCTAATATCTCGAAGTGAGATCAGTGCTTTGCCTAGTCTTGATTTGTAGGTCCTGAGTTTCTGAAGCATGACTTGACAGAATGGCCTTCGCAACCTAATAATGTTGAACCTGAAACTCGGCCCAATACTTCATTAAATACTTTTTTTAATTATATTAATAATCATGAAAGTCTGATCGATTTTTCTCGATTTTCTAATTATTCATGACTTGTACGTTCTGTAGGTTACGTCTAACGATTTATTATGATTTGTAAAAAGCAGAAATTAAAGTCAAAATATGTTACTTACGAAGAATTACGAAACGCGTTAAATATTATAATTTTAAAATGTCAAAATGAATCCTTTCCTGAATATAATCTATATTCAGGAAAGGATTTACTTAATAATAAACAAAAATTACCTAGAAAAAGTCCACTTTTAAAGTTTAATGTATTTTTAGGTAAAAATCATATTATGCGAGTTGGAGGTCGTCTCGATAATTCAACATTTTCATTTGATAAAAAACATCCTATAATATTATAGTCCAATCATATTTTTACAAACTTATTATTTGACCATGAGCACAAAAGGTTAATGCATGCCGGTCCACGGCAAGTGTTGGCATTAGGGAAACTTACTGGCCTATAGGAGGTCGAAATCTTGCCAAAGCGTGTTTTCATAAATGTATGCAGGGTAAGGTATTGACACCTCTCATGGGCAACTTACCACGGCAGCGTCTCTATCCAGGTGGATTTCTTTTTTGAAAGTGTAGGGGTTGATTACGCCGGACCTATAATGAGTGCTTCGCGTCAAGGTCGCGGATGTCGGATAATAAAAGTATATATTTGTATTTTCATATGTTTCACCACCAAGGCTATTCATTTGGAGCTTGTAGGTGACTTAACAAGTAATAATTATTTGCTGGCATTGCACAGGTTTATTTCTAGAAGCAGTAAGCGGGTTAATATTTATTCAGATAATTGAACCTCATTCGCTGGTGCATACAATGAGTTATCTAAATTTTTGAAAAGCAATTGCGATTCTTTAGGTGAAAGTATGGCCAATGAAAACATTAATTTCCACTTTGTTCCGGCATATACAAGTCAAGTCGATAAAATATCATTTATTTAGCGTGTTGGGCAATTGTCATTTAACGTATCAGGAACTTTACATCACAGTGTCCCAAATAGAAGCAATTTTGAACTCCCGGCAACTTACTCCGCTGTCTTCAGATCCCGCTGATTGCTATCCACTTACCCCGGGACATTTCCTGATTGGACGTGTGTTAATATCTTTGCCACAACCGAACTATCAGTATCACAGTACTCCTATTTTAACCAGGTTTCAACGCATTGAACAATTGCGCCAGCATTTTTGGGAGCTTTGGACTAAAGAGTATTTTTCAGAATTGCAGCAAAGAGTGAAATGGCGCAGTTGCAAGGATGGCTTAAGCTTGAATACGTCGGTTGTAATTAAGGAGGACAATCTTCCTCCCTTGAAATGGAGGAAATCCTGGGCCCGATGGTATAGTTCATGTTGCAGACGTCAGAACATCCAATGGCATCATCAGAAGAGTTTACCGCTGTCATCTGATTGTGGTTGAAATCAGAGGTTTCAACGTCCAGGGCATGTTAAAGCGCCGGTCGTTTTCAACGCAACAACGTATATTATTTAATTATAAGCTAATATTAAGACAGGCTCATAGTTTATTATGTACCCATGTGTCGTTACCCTCGGTACATACATATAACTAAATAATTCTTGAAAGAAAAAATATCCACCTGAGTAATAGCAGTAGTTAGCACGTGGCTACGATTAGCGAACTGTGACAAGGTTTTTTCGTAAATTGCCCGGGTCAAGTTAATGAGGGTTTGGGGTGTTTATTTGTCCAATCGTACTGTGACACTAATCTAGTTGGCCATTTATTTAATGTATTATACCGTTTGATTTATTTCGGGAAATTAATTATTTCATGTGCTACATAAAAAAGGCATGATAGTTTATAGTGGAGTATAGTCCTTTAAAATATTTATCATAAAAGTTTTAAAGAAAACTTACATAGTAAAACCTTAGTAAAATACTCTAAATGCTACGTTAAAGTTATTTAAGATTTACGTGGAAAGTTCAAAGGTAAAAGTCTATGTTTCAATACAGCTTTCAGACTGAAACGTTTCCGAACAATGTGGATGCTGGAGATGGAGGTGGAGACTATGTTAAGTGAGAAACTAATATTTCTGTATACTAAATGTGGATAAATTTCTTGTAAATGTTGTATATATAGTGGTTTTAATTGAATAGGAAAACGTGGAAAGGAATGTAAGTTTAAGAGCTCAAAATTTCGATTCAGTATAATTAACTAAGTGTCATCGACACATCGACCGGTAAAAGTCCACTGAAGGACGTAGACCTCTCCCCTAGATACTATATTACGGCAAATTTTCCTCAGATTTGCCGCAAACGACATGCTTGGCAAACGCATTGGAATTATTTTAACTTCATTATCATTTCATTTTTACACTATACATTTAAGTGTTACAATTTTTTCAGATCCTATTACAAAAATTAACTCTTTTATATATATATATATATATATATATATATATATATATATATATATATATATATATATATATATATATATATATATATATATATATATATATATATATATATATATATATATATATATATATATATATATATATATATATATATATATATATATATATATATATATATATATATATATATATATTATACAGTGCGATCGTCTGTTTCTTACCTCCTGTTTCACTGGGGACACAATTTTTAACTTAGAGCTCTACAACCAAGATTGTAAAGAAACGATTGATTCGATTTCCTTAAATAAACAATAAAAAGCATTCTGATATCAGTATTTCAAAACGTCTTAGAGATACGTAAGTAAGTACGCTTTTACATGCCTTTGTTAAAATGTATAACATAAAAATGTATTATATTAAATTGATACCATTAACTTTTCCCTTTGTATGAAAGTCACGTAAATAGTTCTACGACGTTTCTAAAAGGCGGATCTCAACATTCGAGTATAACAAGCACCGGGTTGCTTTTAGGATAAATACAGTACCTACATTCTTTTTTTAGAATTAAAGACCATGACATGTAAGGTCTCAAAACAGTATTTTGATAATTGTGATCCCTGAGCTGATGATATAAGCCACTGCACACCTCAACGGTACGAGTTACACAGTTATATGCAATTTGTCGACAGAATCTATCTGGTACTTAAGTATTAGATAATACAAAAAGAACACAATAAAGCAAAGAGTAACTCTCTCAACTTAGCTTGTTACTTATTACGGTTAACGAAAAATATCGTAATAAGCACTACATACTGCTGTATTTGAAGGCAGTGCCTATAGCCTATATACGGTTATATACGGAAAAGGCATAACTAAGGGATTATAATTGAAATAAAATCTGTAAATATATTGTTAATGATTTAAGAACAATAAATATATGAACTAAAGTCAAATAATAAAAATTTCATTTGCACTTGTCGCCGATTTCAAGCATCAGTAAGTAGTGCTTATTAGAATATTTAATTTAAATTTATATGTAACACGTTTAAGTAACAAAGAACTAAGTAAATAACTAAGAAAGTAATTCATGGCTTTTTTGTGTTCTTTTTGAAAGCGGTAAATTTTTTTAAATGTTTTAAAGGTAACAAACTCCTTTCTAATTTATTTAAACTAGAAAGGAGTTTGTTTCCTTTATTAAAGCATTAATTTATTAAAACATTAAAAGCAATTGAAATCAGTCCAGTCCAGTTTTTCAATCTGCGATTAAAATATCCACTTCAAACGGGAGTTCTACGAAAATCCCTTTTAAATTAAATCTGCTTTAACATACGTACATATATACGGTAAAATATTGTAGTTTAATATCTGAACAAAGCAGTTTAATAGTATAGTGTTATCGTACACCTATTGTTCCCTATATCGCAGAGTTGCTTTGAAAGGAAGGAAGTTTGTAAGGAATTGTCTATCTGGCAGAAACGGTTGTAAGATATCTATAAATAAATAAAATAAATAAATATTGCAATTCCCAATACAGGGGTAGACAGAGGTGTAGTCTCGATAATTAAGTCCCTTCAACCCATCTTCCACTGAAGATATTTTCGGGACAACGTGTACGGTGGTGAGCCCGTCGAAATCGTGCAAGTCAACGATATAATTCGTACATAAGTTTTTGAAAAACCCATTGTATGAGCCTGTCACCCGGGAATCGAACTCGGGTCTCTTGACTCGAAATTCCGGCCATCCAAACACTCGGGACATCATATCGTGACAATTATCTATTTATTTAGATGTCTATATGTCAATTATATGGCTACTTTACACGTACAAGAAACAGTGATTATATCTAGTTGAGGTGTTTTACGTGGTACTTTGGTGGTTTTAAGTTTCACGTATAATACTGATGGTGATATAATTTGGGTACGTTGAACGAATGGCGAAGAAAAGAAATAGGACAAGAATGAGTATATATATATATATATATATGTATATATATATATATATATATATATATATATATATATATATATATATATATATATATATATATATATATATATATATATATCTATATATATATATATATATATATCTATATATATATATATATATATATATATTCATATACATATTCATTTTGTAAGCTTACTCTAGTGAGAAGCCATTTAATTATTTTACATTTCTTTATAAAGTTTATTATATTTTAATGTATATTTGCAGCTTTTAACGTTAAATGAGTGAGAGTGGGTGCAAAAGCTGAAATGTTACTGTTAAAAACATCACTTGGTTTATAATTTAAGCATATTCCGTGGGTAATCATATACATACTCATTGTTCTACATTTAGCGAACAAAAGCTCTCGTTCATAGTGGCCTACTACAAAAACTGGTGAGAGAAACTTAAAAGTAGGTTAAACTTTTATCGTTCACGTTGAGTTTCAGCGTCTTGTTAAGTTGCTGTTGGAAATAATAGTATAGAAAACTACTTGAATAAGTACAAGTAATTTAAGTATTTATTTGTGAGCTTCAATACCAGTTTCAAATAGCAGATTAATTCAGCCACGTTTACACGGTGAAATGATTAAAAAGAATACATAAAACATACAAAAGTATTTTACTTAGATCTTCAATTATAATCATAATCCGAGGATTAATGGCGTCTTCGAGGTCAAATGATGTTTTTCCGACACGTGCTCTAGGGTTCATTTGTTACCCTCATTGGCACGTAAAACTGTAGTCACAAAAGCTGAAACGCACTTTTATCATGCCCCTAAAATAATAAATAATTAAATATTTTTTTTCTTTTTTAAATACTTCATTTACAGAAATAAAATTATGTTAATATTTACAACACTACAATAATCGTAGAGCCCTACTAATTGTGGCATGGTACCACCAAGAACATTATAAATTAGTAACTATTATTAAGAGCCTTAGTAATTAACTTATATTAGTCACGATATCAGTACCTATATTGTAGTAGTATAAAGAATTTATCTTTGCTAATATTTTACTATATTTATTAATCATACACTTTTTGTATTTTATGGATAATTTTACAAGTTACTTAATATTAAAAAAGTTAAATATAGGTATACTTTTATACAAAAATGCTTTCAGATTAAATACGCAATTGTAACGGATATTGGTAAACAAAGCACGTTTCTATTCCTTCGTGTGTTGAATTTAAATTGGGGTTTTCAATATTGAAAGTATTTGTTTCTAACAATTGAAATATTATCGGAGATAATTTTAATTTTTACAAAGGACTTTTGTTTCTAATTATTTTAGCCTTCTTCCCTGGGGATATCAGAAGCAGCTAGACTTTTAATTAGAATTGTTTTGTATCTGCTAATAATTAAATAGCATACCTTAACAGTTAAAAGGATATTTATTTCGGAATATGAAGTAACCTACACGTTATTCTGATGTACAAGCCTTATTTCAGTTCAAATAACATCCGTTACATTGTTTATGCATGAAAGGGTGACAAACATCCATGCATTCATCATCTAACTTCATCCATTATTTAGGATCGAACAAGGAAAAAATGTAATAATTATATATTAAAATTATAATAATAATTACATATTAAATTGTTTTAATTACATAATAAAACATATTAAAATTATAAGTCAATGACGATGTTTGCTTTAAAACTCGATTGCGTGCCTGTTACAGTTGGATTCCCCAAATATGATTAATGGACCGTGTGGCGCCATCAATCCCCAATCACTTTGCATGGTCGATGGAAAGTGCTCTAAACGATATCCACGAAAATTACGGTGAAGACCGTCACTGGTAACGGTGGTTATCGGCTGTATCGGCGTCGATCACCAGATGACAACGGTCAAACTGTCACAACAAAAGTGAAAAGAATGGATTTAGTTGTCGACAACAGTTGGATTATTCCATATTCGCCACGTATTTCTAAAACTTTTAAGACACATTGCAACGTTGAGTATTGCAATTCAGTAAAGTCCATAAAATATATTTGCAAATATGTCTCGAAAGGCAGGGATATGGCGGTTTTTGGATTGCAATCCTCAAATACCAACGATTAAATTTCACGCTATCAAGTTGGTAGTTATGTAAACTGTAATGAAGCGATTTGGCGTATATTCGCATTCCCTATTCACAAACGTCATCCTACTGTTGTACATTTGGCGGTGCATCTGGAGAATGGTCAACGAGTATATTTCACGGCTTCGAATGCTATGCAACGTGTTGAAACACCTCCAGCAAATACATTGACCAGTTTCTTTGCGATCTGCCAAAGCGATACGTTTGCACGAACTTTGCTTTACTCGGAGATGCCGCGTTATTATACTTGGAATGCTTCATCCAAGAATTTTGAAAGACGGAAACAAGGCGATGCGGTGCCTGGGTATCCGGATGTGCGTTCTACTGATGCTCTTGGTCGTATGTATACAGTTCATCCAAACAACGATGAATGTTTCTATTTGCGGTTGTTGCTGGTAAATGTGCGTGGGCCAACGTCATTTGAGACTTTACGGACTGTTAATGGTGTAATATTCCCAACATATCGTGTTGCATGTGAAGAACTGAACTTTTTAGAAAACGATACCCATTGGGATACGACAATCGCTGAAGCCATTATCTCCGCATCTCCAAGCCAGATACGCACATTATTCGCTATCATAATTTCGACATGCTTTCCCTCAAACCCATGTAACCTGTGGCACAAATACAAGGATAATATGTCAGAAGATATTTTACATCAAATTCACTTCCAGAAATCATGATGTTGAGATGAATGAGGAGATACATAATTGTGCTTGATCGAAGATAGGTGTTACGTTATGTGCGGTAGTTTATTAATCAGGTTAGGAATGCCAGCGCCCAATCGTGAAATGAATGACGCATTTAATCGAGAATTAGAACGGGAACGTGAATATGATCACCAGGAATTAGATTAAGTTGTTCAAATTAATGTACCCCTGTTGAATTCCCAACAAAAGGAAGCTTATGATACTTTAATGAAGGCAATCGACGATGGAAATGGTGGTTTATATTTCCTAGATGCCCCTGGTGGAACAGGTAAGACATTCCTTATGTCAGTAGTTTTAGCCACTGTTCGTGTGAGACCCAACATAGCGGTTGCAGTTGCTTCCTCTGGAATAGCAGCCGCATTGTTAGAAGGATGCCATACGGCTCATTTAGCATTAAAATTACCGTTAAATATTCAAACTATTGAAGAACCAACATGTAATATTACAAAAAACTCAGCAATGGCCAAAGTTTTATCCGCATCACATAAACGTGCATTAAAAGCACTTAACCGAACACTGAAAGATTTACGGAATGACTCAAGATGTTTTGGAGGAGCAATGATTTTACTGTCTTGTGATTTCCGCCAAACACTGCCAGTAATTCCAAGATCTACGGCTGCCGACGAAATAAATGCTTGCCTCAAATCGTCGAATCTATGGCGCTACGTGAAGAAACTACAGCTGACAACAAACATGAGAGTTGCATTGCTTAATGATACATCTACTGAAGATTTCTCTAAGCAATTGCTGACTATCGGTAATGATCAAGTACTTGTCGATGAATCGAGCGGATTGATATCATTTTCAAATAATTTCTGTAAATTTGTCTTATCAAAAGTCGAACTTATCAACAATGTATTTCCAGACATTATTTCTAACTACAAAAATAATGAATGGTTGAGTGAGCGAGCAATTTTAGCGGCTAAGAATAAAGGTGTAGACGACCTGAACTAGATAATTCAAAATAAGATCATTGGAACAATGCATTCATTCAAATCTATTGACTGCGTCACAAATGAAGATGAAGCCACCAACTATCCAATTGAATTTTTAAACTCCTTGGATGTGCCTGGCTTACCATCACACAATTTACGCCTATAGGTTGGCTCCGTAGTAATCATGCTTCGAAACATAAATCAACCAAAACTGTGCAACGGTACGCTTTTAGTGGTTAGAAAATTTATGAATAATGTAATATACGCGACGATACTGAAAAGAAAATTCAACGGTGAGGAAGTTATCATTCTGAGGATCCCGCAGATCCCAACCGATATGCCATTTGAATTTAAAAGACTTCAATTTCCGATCCGTCTTTCAATTGTAATGACCATAAACAAATCCTTAAAAGTTTGTGGTTTGAATCTAGATAATCCATGTTTTTCCCATAGTCAATTAAATGTGGCATGTTCACGGGTCGGAAGACCATCTGCGTTGTTTGTTTTTGCGCCTGATAAGGAAACAAAAAAAGTCGTGTACTTAAGTACTAAAGTGAAGAGCAACCTATGTGTTTATTTTATTTTTATGTACTGAAATGCAGAAACAATATTAAATAATTAATGTACTTTCTTTTTCTAATAAAAAAATTTACTTAATAAATTCGAAAATCTGCTTATTTATCGCCTTTAAGGCGTAACAGAGTTCGCCGGGTCAGCTAGTTAGCTTATAAATTATTCCTTTCCTTTCCTATACATATATATATATATATATATATATATATATATATATATATATATATATATATATATATATATATATATATATATATATATATATATATATATATATATATATATATATATAACTTCACGCAATTCCCAATACAGGGGTAGACAGTCCCTAGACACGCTATTATAAGTTTTGAAAAACTCATTGGTACTGCCACCTGGGGATCGAATTCGGGTCTCTCGACTCGAAATTCCGACCACCCAACAACTCGGCTATCGTGACTATATATATATATATATATATATATACATATATATATATATATATATATATATATATATATATATATATATATATTTATATATATATATATATATAACTATATATATATATATATATATATATATATATATATATATATATATATATATATATATATATATATATATATATATATATATATACATATATATATATATATATATATATATATATATATATATATATATATATATATATATATATATATATATATATATATATATATATATATATATTTATATATATATATATATAACTATATATATATATATATATATATATATATATATATATATATATATATATATATATATATATTTATATATATATATATATATAACTATATATATATATATATATATATATATATATATATATATATATATATATAACTATATATATATATATATATATATATATATTTATATATATATATATATATATATATATATATATATATATATATATATATATATATATATATATAAATATATATATATATATATATATATATATATATATATATATATATATATATATATATATATATATATATATATATATATATATATATATATATATATATATTTATATATATATATATATATATATATATATATATATATATATATATATATATATATATATATATATATATATATATATATATATTTATATATATATATATATATAACTATATATATATATATATATATATATATATATATATATATATATATATATATATAAATATATATATATATATATATATATATATATATATATATATATATATATATATATATATGTATATATATATATATATATATATATATATATATATATATACATACATATATATATATATATATATATATATATATATATATATATATATATATATATATATATATATATATATATATATATATATATATATATATATATATTTATATATATATATATATATATATATATATATATATATATATATATATATACATATATATTGCAATATAACTTTGAATCTGTCGAGATACAGTATGAATAGCCAGAAAGACATGACACAACCCTGTTGTACGCCCGTTTGGACGCTAAACATGGGTGACAGGTCATGCCCTACCCGCACACAGGCTTTACAGTCACAGTAAAGTGACTGCACAGCCCTTAGCAATCGACCATCTTCACCATACCCCGGCAAAAGTTCCCACATTTTCTTCCTTACAACCTTATCAAATGCTTTCTCAAGATCCACAAAAGCACAGAAAATCTTCTGGTTAGCAGCCAGAAGCTTCTCCGTGATCATGCGGAGAGAAAACATTTGATCCGTGCATTCTCTTCCAGGTCTAAATCCGCATTGTGCCTCCCATAGAAATCTTTCCGATTTATCTTGCATCCTACGTGTCAAAACCTTCGAGTAAACTTTACTTGCTAAACTGGTCAAGCTGATCGCCCGATAGCACCCGCAGTCACAATGTGAACCTTTACCTTTATATAAAGGCACAATGACCGCGGATCGCCAATCATCCGGAACAGCCCCCGTTCGCCAGCACAAATTGCACAGCAGATGAAAGCTGTCCCAGACGCGTGGCCCACCATACTTGACCATTTCAGCAGTAACTCTGTCTAGTCCCGCAGCTTTACCACATTTCAAACTTCTAATCGCACATTCAATCTCTTTCATACTGATGACCTCAGTGTCATCGGCGTACCAATCACGGCGTCACCCCCGGATCCCTCACTAAGATCATCACACGCATACATCTCTCTATAAAATTCGCTCCATCACTGCATGACGTCCGATTTTTCTGAGAGGACGTCATTGGTTCCCGAAAGCACTTTATTCATTCTTAAGGCTGTCGCACCACTCCGGGTCCTTCCAACCTCTTTCCAGAAGAGTTTGGAGTTCTCCTTGAAGTTGTGCGACAACCTTTCGTCCGCTTCCATTCTACTCCTTTCACGCACTTCCTCAATCAATGCTTTCGTGTGAACTTTCTGGAGCTTATATCTTTCTTTCCTCTTCTCTCTCATATCCTTATCATTACTAGAGGCCAAGTAGTCTAACCATGCTTTCTTCTTCTTACTTACAGCTTCTTTCACTTCGTCATTCCACCATGCATCACCCTTTTTAGTACTACCTCTTTTCACAGTTCCACACACGTCTTCCGCTGCACTAACCATTCCATCTCTAAGGCTCTGCCATATTTCTTCCACACATTCTTTCCTGACACCAATGCTGTCCAGCTTTTCGGCTACCCTTGCTTGATATTTATTCCTAGTGTCCGCTTCCTGAAGCTTCCAGCTTCGGATGCTACCGACCGACTGTGGTTCTGGTATCGCCGTCCGGTGGCGCCAACCCGCGAACAGACCCCTAAATCTAGTAATCACTAGATAGTGATCCGTTCCCATGTCAGCACCTCGGAACACTCGCGTATCCATCATTATTTGGTTATTTTGTTGACCAACTCCAATGAAAAAGGTGTCATCTTTGTTGGAAAATACGACTTGCAATTTTTCCTACGTAATTCATGGAGGGATTAAATGAATAATACATATATATATATATATATATATATATATATATATATATATATATATATATATATATATATATATATATATATATATATATATATATATATATATATATATGTATATATATATATATATATATATATATATATATATATATATATATATATATATATATATATATATATATATATATATAAAATTTATATAAATATCTTCACGCAATTCCCAATACAGGGGTAGACAGACTCCGAAAAATGTTTAATTATTTATACATATAACTGTTAAAAAATTGAGATCGTACAAATGTGATCGAAAGATGTTAAAAAAAAACAGTTTTTTATATACCATTAAAACATATTTCCAAACTTTATATTAAGATTCATTGACTGGTCCTGGATTCCGAGGTATAAACCTTAGGGCGCTCCACTAAACAAACAAACTTAAGTTCACATTTATAATATTAGATAGTTAGGATAATAACAAGAAATTAGATAGAACGTGAATATTAGGTTAACTAATTAAGCAGATAAACTATCTTTAACCGGGTTTTCCTATCTTTGAAATAATAGACTTGCGTGGCTTCCATAAATAACCAACATTGTTACTAATTGCTAACGAAAGCGCAAACTACTACTAAATCGACTAAACAGTAATTAGTATACAAATAATATTACTTACATAATCAAACGTAAAAAAGTCACGATAGCCGAGTTGTTGGGTGGTCGGAATTCGAGTCTCTGTCTACCCCTGTATTGGGAAAGGCGTGATGATATTTATTTTATTTTAATAATCATATTTATTAAAAGCCACGTCATATTTCACTGCAAGTTATTTAAAAGATTTATCGTTATTTAATAAAATAAAAAGATTTTACAAAACTTTCCAATTAATGATAATAAATAACAAATTTCTATGCTGTTTAACGATTCGTAAGTTTTTTTATATAATTTATTTATTGTAATTTATGTATGCATTTTTGCCGAAATTTTAACCAGGTTTTAATGTCTTTATTTAAATGTGAATATAAATAAAATACTTATACAAATAAGTTGAAGTTTTGTTGATTCTCTAAAAATTCTCTGATTAAATTCATCATTAATACTTCCGTCCCATGACACAAATTTGAAGACTTCTACGATCGCCTAAGGATCAGGACCCTTTAGATAGTCCTGGCGTCTACGAGATACCGTGCGATTGCAGCAAAAGTTACATCGGAGAAAAGGGACGTAACATTAAGACTAGGCTCACTGAGCACATTCGCAGCGTGCGCAAAACGAATAGCGACACCTCAGCGGTTGCAGAGCATGCCCTCAATTCCGACGCCTTACATTATATTAGTTTCGACAAGGTGAAAGTGTTGGCCCGCGAAGAGAATTTTCTGGCACGAAACCTCTTAGAAGCTATCGAAATCGATCGTCGTCCTAATTTTAATAGACATGGGGTTAGTGGCGCAGCCCTACCGCCAACTTGGAAACCAGTATTGTTAAACGCGACGTGTAATAAGAACAATAGTGCTGTTGATAACGTAGTGGATATTGTGAGTACTTTTTGTGCGCCCTTAAACTCAAGCAACCACATAAACAGTGGTAGAGCCACGCATCAGCTTTTGTTGTTGCATGAATGGGCCGGCTCGACCGGGGAAGTACCACGACCTCATAGAATACCGGCGTGAAGTAGAAGTCTAACAAACTTCTGCGTTTCGTCTGGTGAGTGCAGGTGGACCCGTGGACTACCCCCCCCCCCTCCTCCAATACTGGGGGGGGGGGGCACTCTAAGCCTCTGGTATTGCGGGTGTTCATGGGCGGCGGTAATCACTTACCATAACGTGAGCCACCTGCTCGTTTGCCTCCCTTTTCTAAAAAAAAAGTAATAAACGCATCGCCCTCGCCATGTTTTTCGTCCCCCGCGCCCCCTACCCTGTCAAGCCGCGCGTTGCGCTATCAGGTGCGCAGTGCGAGGCGGGACGCGAGCGAGAACTCATTCCACTCACCCTGATGAAGGACCTCCGATAGGATCGAAACTAGTCGGGACCTACACCGATTATTATAACGTGGGTTTAGCCGTTTTTTAACTATTTGATTAATACTTAAATAGAAATTTTATTTCTGAAACATTTCACATGGTAAATGTAGTCGTAAAATGTAAGGATTATTATTATATGCATATTTACTGATTTCTCAAAAACTGGTGAACCGATCTAGATAGATAAAGGAAAATAGATAATTTTATGTAAATAATTAAAAAATCCTAGTGACGTACTGTCGTTGAGGAGTCAGAGACCAAGATTCTACCACAAGACGAGTAAAAATTTTTTTTTGAAAATATATCGTTTTTTATTTCATAAATATACGAGTACATCAGGTACACTATCTATACTGTTTAGTTATAAATCAATTATTCAACCGTAGTTTTGCTTAAGAGTCACGATAGCCCAGTGGTTGGGTGGTCGGAATTTAGAGTGAAGAGACCCGAGTTCGATCCCCAGGTGGCAGGCTCGTACCAATGGGTTTTTCAAAAACTTATGTACGAATTATATCGTTGGCTTGGACATAAAGACGGCGACGGGCTCACCACCTGGCACGATGTCCCGAAAATATTTTCGGTGGAGGGTGGGTTTAAGGGACTTAATTGTCTATACTAGACCTCTAGCTACCCCTATATTGGGAATTGCGTGAAGATGTACCAATTCCATTGGTACGAGCCTTTTCGACACAAATTATTCTTTATGTCCTTCTCCACCACCATATTCCAAAAGCTTACAATCTTTCCCTTTCCATATTATGACTTGATATTCTTCCCATAACCGATGTTTTTTTCCATTAAAAGCTTTCTGTATGCTTGCTTAAGATGCATTTCGGACATCTTCGAAGTCTCTGGAATCTAGAAGTATCTGGAATAATCTGTGGTGAGGATTCCTAAGTATTTCAGTGCGTGAACTTGTTTAATAGTTGTATTATTTGCTATAATTAGGCTATTGATAGGTGTTCTTGAAGCTATTAATGAAGCAAGTTTTTTTATTTTAATTTTATTTTGAGACCGGCATCGATAATTATGCCTTCCATTACTGATAATAAATTTTTAATTCGCTTTTTGAAATTTTTTTATTCCCTTCCATTCGCTTTATGGAAAGGGATTATAAGCCCCATATAGTATTTGTACTTTCAACAAAAAAGTTAAAGTTGAGTGTCGCGAGGGGATAACCTTCGCCTCATATTTCTATTATCTTCTCATATTTTCTTTTAACTCTTATGTTAGAAATGTGTAATGACGGCCCGATAGCCCAGCCCTATAGCTTTGGCAGTGACGTGCCGTCAAAGTTATAATTTGCGAATACAACTTGAATATTTGAACATCCTCGACTCATGTACATGACTATTGATATATCGCCTATCAATACTCATGTATATACATATCACCTATAGTTATCTCCTTCTAGTAACCAAGACGCAGGGAAATTTATCTTTGGGACTAAATGCTGTGTGGGATAGTTCAATTATTGTTTATAATCTTTAACTTAATTTATTAAAAAAATATGATATAATGTGAATAAAGTTAGAATGATGATATAAAATATTTTCAATTTTCTAAACAAAAATGTTCTCAATTTTCCTGCGTAAACTTAGTCCAAAGTCATCAAACCCTTCTAATAAAATATTCAACATGCACGTACCCGGTTTCCAGATACTTCGGATACTATATTATTAATCTATCAAGATGATGCAAGATATTATGTTTATGTTTCGAAATATGAATTGGAAGCGGCACCCAGTACAAACAATACATATATTATAATAAATATTAAATGTATTTTACTTGACGTTTATACGTAACATTAAAAGTTTAGCCCGTTAACTTACGTTGTAAAGAAACGAAGCAGTTGATTTTTTAGATTGACTCTATCTACTATACTAAATCCTATCCCGCTAATCCTATTCATATTATAAATAAAGGGTTCATTTGTGCTGTCAAACAATATTTTGTTAAACAGATTTTGATTGTTTTGGAGGTCTGGAGAGGGATATATGATACTCTTTACTTTGGGAAATAAAATAATACCGCGGGAATTTTGAAATAATGTGTGCGAAGTCACTGGCAGAAACTATTAACTTATAAACTGAGACATGAGAATGACCATATCAGAGAGCTTCGGAATTTCTTACTAAGATATTCAAGTCATATTATGTATGAAACCTATGAAAGCAACACTTGCATTCGAATCCAAGTCAAATATCATAGTGATGACAAAAATTGATGCTAATGAAATCATTTTGGTTCTATGACTTGTATGATAGAGATATAGATGAGATAGAGTGGGAAACAAATGTGGAAAAATCAATTAAAAGTCACGATAGTCGAGTGGTTGGTTGATTGGAATTCGAGTCAAGAGACCCGAATGCGATCCCAAGGTGGTAGGCTTGTACCAATGGTTTTTTTTTCAAAACTTATGTACCATTCATATCGTTGGTTTAGACAGAAACACGGTGAAGGGCTCACCATCTGTCACGTTGTCCCAAAAATTGTCTTCGTTGAAAATGGGTCTGAAAGACTTAATTATTTTGTCCTCTGTCTATCCCAGTATTGGAATTGTGCGAAGATGTTTTTGTCTTAGCGAGTTGATATTTTTATTAAAATTTGAAAGAAACTGCCTGATTTCGACAGCTTAATTTCCGGGTAAAAAATTAACAGGTAAACAGGTATATATATATATATATATATATATATATATATATATATATATATATATATATATATATATATATATATATATATATATATATATATATATATATATATATATATATATATATATATATATATATATATATATATATATATATATATATATATATTAATATAAAGCTAATCTTTAAATCTATCTTGCAATAACAGCTTTGTTCTGTGGTAAAATTCTATATCTTTTCCAGAGCATTTTCATTTGGAGTTTGGTTATTACAATGTAAATGAATATATTAATGCATGCTATTTCTAGTTTAATTAGAGTTAAATTTTGTAGTTCCTTTATAAAAAAAGAGGATACCTACAGAGCTTCATTCGCCTGTCTCTTCTCCGTTACAGGCCTCCTCATTACGAAAAGGTGGTTAATTAAAAATTAAGATCAATGGATGTAACGTATGTTACTTACGTCAATAAAAAAATTATTTGATTTGATTTGAAATGTTTTTGTTTATTTTATCGAATCCGATTAATTTTTACTGGTTGATTATATTCTTAGTTAACACGTATAAAAATATAAAAAAAATATCTTCACGCATTTCCCAATACAGGGGTAGACAGAGGTCAAGTCTAGACAATTAAGTCCCTTTGACCCACCTTCCACCGAAGATATTTTCGGGACAACGTGACTGGTGGTGAGCCCGTCGCCGCCTTTATGTCCAAGCCAACGATGAAATTCGTACATAAGTTTTTGAAAAACTCATTGGTACTGCCACCTGGGGATCGAACTCGGGTCTCTCGACTCGAAATTCCGACCACACAACAACTCACTACCACCCAACAACAACTATCATCTACATAAAATGCTTAAGTTTTAAAGATGCTGTATGATACTTATTGTGATAAGTAAATTTTAATAAGTCTTTTTATAATGAGTTTCCTGCTAAAATTTTAATAATTTTTAAAATATTTGTTAATCGTTATATTTTTGTTATATTTATTATATTGTACAAAATAATCGTAATTGTTTTGCAAAGATATAGAGAGCAAGATGTCATGGAGTTAATGACCAGTTTGAATAATTCGTATCGTCATTCTATACCCGATCAAAGAATTTTATGATAGGGCGCACACCGTCTGTCGCAAGTTCATTATTTTCTATTGACATTGCTTGAGGCACCAGTACCCGTCTATGTCGATTCAAAAGCAATGTGCGAGGTGCGTTTATTTACTTTCTTACAAGCTAGTGATACTTTGCGTTCACGCCTTATGGAAAAGAAACTGTGTCCACATTTTCATGACACCTTATCTTTCTGTGCGGTATCTCTTTTTTTTGCTGCAAAGATGAAGTTATGGTATGGTATAAGTTGAAACTATGTCATCAGTATGCATCATCGGTATGCAATCACATAAGATTTAAATGACAAAATATAAAATTTATGTTAAGATTTTGGTTTTATTTCAAACACAAATGAGTAGCTGTAGTACACACATTTAAGTTATCAATACATCTTGATAAGACACGTAACTTATTTTGTGTTTTTTTTTATTGAAAAGGCCGGCAAACGAGCAGGCGGCTCACGTGATGGTAAGTGATTACCGCCGCCCATAAACACCCGCAATACCTGAGGCATAGCGGATGCGTTGCCGGCCGTAGAGTGTCCCCCCCCCCAAATTGGGGGAGGGGGGTGTGTGGGCCTCCGGCTACCTGCACAAACCAGACGAAACGCTTTGTTAGTCTTCTACTTCACGCCGGTATTCTGTGAGGTCGTGGTACTTCCCGGTCGAGCCGGCCCATTCATGCAACAAAAGCTGATGAGTGGCTCTACCACTGTTAACCCCAAGTAACAAGTTTTATTCAAGTAAAATTAAATTTATTTCATATGTGTTTGAAAGGACATAGCATATTTTGTTTATATGTAATATATTTCTAAGAACTGGTTTAACAACAAGTGTATGTACTTAATATAGTTTTGGTGAATTCAAGTCTTTGCTGATCTTATTTAATTAGTAAATCTACATTTTTATTAAAAATAGAGAAAAGCAGGATTCCATCTAGGTAATGGAAATGTTTGATATAGCCTGAGATGGACAATCACGTAACTATGTTAACTAAATCAGCGATTTGATAGCTTTCTGTCTGGCTTGACTTCGTGAAATCAAATATAACAAACAGTTATATTAAGTATATTCCAAAAGCCCTATATTATTAAATTGATATGAACAATACATACATTTATTTGTGGACTTTTTACAGTTTAATATGTATAAACAGTGATTAGCAAATACTTTAAAATACCCCCCAGATGAAAATACGTCAATAACTCAGAAATAAAGACTTGCCATCAGACATTATTTTTCTATCATGAGAGTCTTTTGTTAATTTTATTATTATTATTTGGGGTATTTGTTATATTTTCTCGTCTGGTTGGGTTAAAAACCCATATAAAAATAAAAATACATAAAATAAATAAAGTATTACAAAATATATACGTAATGAATCCTAATACATAAAAATAATAAATAAATATTAAGACCCAACCAGACGGAAGCCCTCGACGGGGGAGACCAGACGGCCGAGGGTTAGGGCGACAGGGGGAGAAACCGGCGGACGATGCGGGCTGTATCGAGAAGCACCGCCTTCTGCATTTGAGCTCGTAGCGGTCCGTCACGGAGTCCCAGTCGCCACAGATGTTCAGAGAGGCTGACTGGGATTAACCCATTCGCAGAAACAACTAAGGGGGTTATTTAAGCGGGCATCCCACCCCACATGTCGATCACCTCGTGAGCCAGGTCCAGATATTTCGTCTTTTTGTCTGTTTCGGCTTTCACGAGGTTCTCGTCATACGGGATGGTAATGCCCACCAAAAACATCCCTGACTGTGCCCGGTCCATCAACACGATATCAGGCTTATTTGCCAGAATCGTCCTGTCCGTGATGATGGGCCAATCCCAATAGAGCCTGGCGCAGTCATTTTCGAGCACGGCCTCCGGAGAGTACCTATAGTAAGGCATTTTCCGTTCGACGAGACCGCATTTAAGTGCTAGCTCCTAATGTAAAATCCTGGCTACTAAGTTGTGTCTATGCAGATACTCAGAGTTAGAAAGCATGGAACAACCGGAGATGACATGCCGAAGCGACTCCCCAGGATGGCGACAAGCAACAGACGTCGACGGTGCCATCCTTTAGGATGTATCTCCGATAGTTGTTCGTCTTAATAACCTGATCCTGTATCGCAGAGACAAAACTCTCGGTTTCCCCAAACAGGTCACCGAAACGTAACCAGTTAAGGGAGGCGACAGTATCTACGAATGGCTCATGTAGAGCCCTGTAGAACCTTCCAAGGAGCTCTTTTTCCTTCCATACGGTCTCCCGGTCGGAAACGCTCTATACTCCCGGGTTCTGCCATTGCTCGTAGGCCAAGGATAGAGGGGTAAGTCCTTTGTCACTCATAACGACGTCTGCGTAGAACGAATCATCCGATTTCGCCAGAAAGTAATTACCTCGCGATTATGCATGGTGAGGGCGCTTTAAAAATCTGAAATCTTCTCCCTGATCCTTCCAGCAGTGTACTGAGAGGATTTAGGGAGAGGCAAAACCATATTGGGCTCAAACTGTCGCCCTGGAAAATACTCCGTCGTATCCTTATCTGGTATTCCGCTGCCGTCATCCGCTCGCCGAGATAACAAAGGATCGTACTCCATTGCCCCATACAGTGCCCGAGGAAGTCTCTAACTGTACAGTCGACTTTGTACAGCTCGAGGACCCTCTTTAGCCACGTATAGGGCACCGAGTCGAATGCCTTTCTGTAATCTATACAGGCGGCGGAAAAGCTCCGACGGTTGCGTTTAACCAGTTTGCCGATGACCGAGTCGATGAGGAGTGGTTCCTTGGTCCCACGGCCACCGCCCGAAATCCATTCTGAGCACGCGTCAAGATCCGGTTTACATTAATGTGTCGGGTGATTCTCATGCTCAGAACGGATGTTAGTGTCTTATAGATTGTGGATAGACACGTAATGGGCGGTATTTACTCGGGTCTGTGATAACCTGATCTTTAGGAATCAAATGAGTGACCCCAGTAGTAAAGAGACTCGGGACTCGAGAACTTCCTGAAACTGTCGTGCGAGCACAGCGTGACACACCACGAACCCCTTTAGCCAGTAGTGATGCAGCCCGTCGAGTCCCGGGCTTTTCCAGTTAGGGGCTTTACGGACCGCCTCAGCTACGTCGTCAGGTGTTATGACGATGGGGTCCATGGGTGTAATATCTGCACATTGTCCGCTACGACTTCCGTCCAAGAGCCCTCGCTGTGGATAGCGGGCTATGACCAGAGACTACGCCAAAATGCGACAGTGTCGGTTTGATCTGGTCCTTGGCCCGCTCCGCCTTTGTTGGGTCACTCCAGATATTTATAAAGTCTCTTTTGGTCACTCTGAAAGAGGCGGTTCTGGTGCAAGCGCGCCGTCCTCTCAGTATATCGCCGAATCCGCTTCTCCCAAGCAGCGATCCTTCAGATCGTCTATGCGCTACGACAGTTTCTTATTATTATTATTATGACTAATTATTATGACTACAGAAAATCATAATTTCATCTCATCGGGTTTTATTCAACCAATTATATATAAAATAAAAAAAAAAATAAAATATTTTCACGCAATTATACAGGGGTAGACAGAGGTCAAGTCTAGACAATTAAGTCCATTTGACCCACCTTCCACCGAAGATATTTTCGGGACAACGTGACAGGTGGTGAGCCCGTCGCCGCCTTTATGTCCAAGCCAACGATGAAATTCGTACATAAGTTTTATTTTTTTTAAAAACTCATTGGTACTGCCACCTGGGGATCGAACTCGGGTCTCTCAACTCGAAATTCCGACCACCCAACAACTCGGCTATCGTGACTTTTACCAATTATATATCTACTCTATATTAAAATTAGCATGGTTTTTGATTTCCATAGCCTCGCGAATCATCATTGGTAAGAATGGGTGTTCTTATGTGAGGATTTATGGTACCTGTGGTTGGCCAAATGGTTGACGATACTGAACTGCGGTCTTCCAAGAACTTTTGTATATTATTTTTAAATAAAACGCAATTAAGTCCGAAAAAAATAGTTTCATTTATATTTCTTCTTACGCCGAATTACAATGTATTACATTTAAGTTGGAATTTTATTATTAACTTTCAATACAAAGGAAACTGAAAATATTGGATAATAAATTGAATGGGATTAAAAATTGTAAGATACACCGTGAGAAAAACCTTCTAAAGTATTAAACTTTAAAAGCTTTTAGCTTAGGATTTTTCTAAGAATGGAAACTTTATGATTAATTATAATAGGGTAATAATGTTAGGAGGAATATTAAAAACTTTTTCTTTCAACTTTAATCTATATATAGTGCATTCTGTCAGTAAATAAATAACAACAACACAAATCGGAGAGCAAATGAAAAGAAATGAGGGAGATATGTGTGTAAAATCCCGTTATCCGTCACCTCACCGGACAAAAATTCTTTTGTCCGGTGAGCTTATTCAAGCTGTTTTTACTTCACCTAGGTTTTATTCATTATGCGGGTCATTCTGTGAGATCTTACTCTTCTCCGGTCGAGCCGCCCTTATGCAGCGGCAGGAGCAGTTACTTACGTAGCAGTGACTCTATCACTCTATCACAATTGTTTGGGACTGCGATCGACAAACTAAATGTCAAGCGTAGGGATTATAGCAAATCATGAATGAATTTCTATCTGTGGGTATCGGAAGGGGTGCCTAAAGGAAGCCTAAGCAATGGCTTCTGATTGTAAGCGCGATATTACAAAACTTATGTACGATTTATATGAGTTGGCTTGGACATAGAAGACTGCGACGGACTCACCACCTGTCACGTTTTCCCAAAAAAATGGCTTCGGTGGAAGGTGGATCGAAAGGACTAAATTGTCTAGACCGTGTTTGTCCTGTCTTTCCCAGTCCTGTATGATGCGTGGCGTGGTAATGGCGTGAAGATATTTTAAAAATAAATATACAGTGTACCAAATTCCGGCTAAAATCACTATTTAATTAAACATTTATGTTCAATTAAATAGTGCATTTATGTTTTATTGTTTAAATAAATATTAAATTAATGAAATATTAAAAAATTAACGGACAGGGCTGTGTCTAATAAGGTAAATAAGGTCTCATTAATTCAACAATGAAAAGTCAAACATGGCCACATGCTTTGAAATTCAAAAAAAAATTAAAATATATTTTAACAATATCAGCGGGTCACGTTGTCAGCATGACTTGCAATATTAATGACATAGAAACTGTGGGTGCCAAATAGTTTCGGACCTATCAGAGGCCCTTCATCAGAGTGAGTGGAATAAGTTCGCGCTCGCGATCCGCCTCACACTGCGCGCCTGAGCGCGCATCGCGCGGCTCTACAGGGTAGAGGGTCGTGCTCTGCCGGCGGTGACAAAGAACATTGCGAGGGCGATGCGTTTATATTATTGCCTGAGTTTAAGAGCGCACAAAATGTACTCACAATGTCCACTACGTTATCGACAGCGCTATTTTTCTTACAATTGCTCCTTGTCTCTATTAAAATTTGGACGACGGTCGATTTCTATAGCTTTCAAGACTTTTCGTGCCATAAAGTGCTTTTCGCGGGCCAACATTTTCACCTTGTCGTACCTAATATAATGTGAGGCGTCGGAGTTGAGGGTTGGAGGCATGCTTTGCAACCTTTGAGGTGTCGCTATCCGTTTTGCGCACGCTGCCCGAGCGCGAACTGTATCCACTCACCCTGATGAAGGACCTCCGATAGGTCGGAAACTAGTCAGTACCTACACCGATTATTATAACGTGAGTTTAGCCGTTTTTAATTTTTTTTTTACAGAAAAGGGAGGCAAATGAGCAGGTGGCTCACGTAATGGTAAGTGATTACCGCCGCCCATGAACACCCGCAATACCAGAGGCTTAGCAGATGCGTTGCCTCCCATGAATGCCTCCCTCCCCCAGAATTGGGGGAAGGGGTTGTGTGGGCCACCGGCTACCTGCACTCACCAGACGAAACGCAGAAGCTTGTTAGACTTCTACTTCACGCCGGTATTTTGTGAGGTCGTGGTACTTCCCCGGTTGAGCCGGCCCATTCATGCTACAACAAATGCTGATGCGTGGCTCTACCACTGTTAATTGATTAGTAATGTCTTACGAAAGTTTTAATAATTTAACATATGAACTGCATTATTTTTATATAAACGCTAGCTTAATTGTCATTACAATACATTAATTTAATTAATGATGTAAAATTATGTAAATATCACGATAGCCGAGTGGTTGGGTGATCGGAATTCGTCGAGAGACCCGAGTTCGATCCCAGGTGGCAGGCTCGTAGCAATGGAGTTTTCAAAAACTTATGTACGAATTATATCGTTGGCTTGGACATAAAGACGGCGACGGGCTCTCCACCGGTCACGTTGTCTCGAAATATCTTCAGTGGAAGGTGCGTCGAAGGGACTTAATTGTCTAGACTAGACTTCTGTCTACCCCTGTATTGGGAATTGCGAGAAGATATTTATGTAAAATGCTTAAAATTTTAGGTGTTCACATTTAGTTGTTGTCAATAAATTGGAAATTGTTAAAATATTTCACAATATAGTCAATTGAGTCTTCGGACGTTATACAAAACTTTTTATGTCAGTGAATGATCATCGAGGATCATAAAGAATTCAACAGAATTCTATCAAGAGTATCATTAAAAAAAGAGAAGGAGAATAAAGAAGCAATAGTTAATGCTGTCTAGTTCTCCATTAGTTCAAGTATTACGACCGTATTCCTAGTACTCTTAAAAATAAAAAACATAAAAACAATAAAAAGAAAGTTGTCGAGCTCTAATTTAACAAGTAGCAAGCAGCATCGAGGAGTAACATCATCATTCAAGAGATATCACAAAGCGTATTATAATGTGTCAAACTGCATTAATGAGAAAACTTTTAGGAAAGGTAATGGAGCAAGAAAACGATGCAAAATCACTTTCCCCTCTTCGATCATTAATTGAAAAACTTGTGACCGGTGTACCAATATTAACATATAATGAAAGCTTGAATTTATGCTACAAAAAGAGTGAACAGTGAAATAAATTTAAAAAATAATAAATTATATAATGTTTTAGGTACGTACAATACTTTAGAGAATTCTTTAACGATTTGGACCATTGTGTTTTAAAAATAGTGTTTTAAATTTAATATGATTAAGTTTATCTAAATTAGTGGGTACTGTAAAAATATTAAACAATTCGACATCATGAAATAAAAACGTGATTCGGGCTTGGGAACGAATGGGTAAGAAACAAAGAGTAAAGGCAATATACATAAATAATAGAAGGAGACGTAGTTTACCGAGATTTACTTTTGATGTGAGCAAATTCCTAGAAGAAAGAAGGTGAAGAGTATAAGGATACTACTGTGTGCCTGTAGGAAGGATATCGAGAATTCCTACCATGTGAAAAGTAAAAAGATAAAAGGCTTGAAATATGGAGCCGCTCAAGAGTTACAAGAACTAATGGCAAGTGTAGTGATTATAGCAAACCATCCTTACGTGAGAAGCCTGTGACCTGTAGTTGCCTTTTACAAGTATATATAATAAAATAAATGAAATATATAAATACATACACTGCACATATCAAACTACGTATACACAACTATTTTAAAAAATAACGATAATTTTACGTACCCTTTTACTCTAAGTATCGATAAGAGGTATGCAACATTTGAATAGTGCAAATCTAGTTTTTAATTTTATGTTAAAATTAGTTGTTAAAAAAACTCAACCGTTTACTAGGACATGTACCCTGACGTGTATGTCCGCGTTGAATCATGCTCACTGTGATGTGCTGAGCGACGCCGACTTATACGAGTATTAGTCGCTTAGTGGCGCTAAACTCAAGTCAATCTCATCGTGATATTTTTTATATAAGTCGTCCAAATTATTTAGTGTAAGAGACAACCTTCATCTACATTAAATACTGAAAGCGACACATTTTTATAAATATAAGCTAAATACTCTAAAATGTGCATTATAAAGGCCTATCTTGACCTCAAAAGGCAGGAATTATTCGGATACTTATCGTACTTGATACTTATCGTAATATCATGGTCATGATTACACAACATTTTTGAAAATTTTAGCCTACGTATTATTCTTATGTATAACCCATAATACTGTCATCAAAATCACAAATCAGTCACGATAGCCGAGTGGTTAGGTGCTCGGAATTTAGAGTTTTTGTTAATTATTCGAAACAATTGAAACGGGCGGATTTCGGACCTGCGACCTCTGTTGTAACGTGGCAATGCCCGTGTCCGTTGGATTTTTAAAATCCTCTTTAATTTAATAAAAATTAGTAAGATATACTGATTTCACCAGAAATGATTAGTTTTTAGAGGAAGCAATATTATTATGATGACGCTGTTCAAACGACTGGTAAAGTTCATTGAAGTACACAGGCCTGTACCGTAAGGACGGGATTAAATAAAGGCATAGAAGATCATCGGATCAGACTCCTCGCTCGTTAGACGTTAGTCTGGCGTCAGTTTTTTGTTATTCCTTCTTCTTGTTATTTATTGCTATTTTCAAAGCCTTCCTATCAGTCGCCTCTTAAAATACTCACAGGGTGAATTATTATTATCGCATCATATCTGACGGTGTATCCAGTTTTTTTTTGGTTACGAAGGTTAGAGTGTTAAATCACGGCGCTACCACACGGCAAGACAGAACTTGTTTCGTGAAAAATACTATCACTGAATATTATCATATCAAGAGTAACCGGATACCAAGGTGTATGAAGAAAATAATAAATTCGAAAGAAGCGAAAAAGGTATGTAAGGATCGTCTCATTTGGCGATCTGGTCACCCAGGCTAATGCCTCAGGTACTATGCGTGAAGATATAAATTTATTTATTTATTTTATTATCATAGAAAACGTCCCTCGTTATGAATTACGTCATCCCTTCTTATGAACATATCCCTCATTATGAATTATATTGACAATTTAAATATATATAATAAACTAAAAAGTTGCAGACATAAGGGTAACAAATAAACTATACCTGTGATTGTAGAATAATCATATTTCTTAAGCTCTGTAGGTGATATCACTAATTGGTTCTTTAAAAAATGTCAGATTATCAAATTAACATCAACTGGATTTAGTCAAATACATCAGTCAACATAAAGAGACAGTAAAAGCGACTAGGTTCATTCTAAATAATCACACATGGAAAAGCATTGGAGCGGACGTAATTAAATTAATTAAAACATGGACGTATAATTTAAATGTAGCTGAATGTAAGGAATACAACAGTATTTCAAAATAAACGAAAAGCGAAAATAGCAAAATATTGTCATAATAAACAATTAAAACTAACCATTCTAACCTTGAATGCTAAAGGTTGCGTGTCCGGATTTTATCGCCTTTTTAATCAGTTTTTAAGAAACTGTGTTTACTTCCCGACGTTTCGGTTGCTTTACGTCTTACAGCAACATCAAAAGCAAGTTGCTGTATAGCACCTGGTCACGGAGGGACTCATTTCGAAAAATCGTTTTTTTTTAAACTAAAATACTTTTTTCAATTATTTCCTTTACGAATAAATTTATTTTAATTTCTGGTTAAAGAATGTTTGAATCCTTTTAAATTTAGGTAGACAACGCCAGTGGGGTGAACTATTAAATAAGTAAAATTAATTTACACATAACTACTTTATATCATTAGATCTTCGACAAATGAAATGAAAAGCGATCGACCTGAATGAAAGTCTGATGAACGCGATAGTTTTACTCGAACTAATTCCAAAATTTCGTTGTCGCTATTCTGGTTTCATCATCTGAACAGCTTGATGGTATTATGTTAGTGTACACGTCTCGGTGAAAACAATTAAAACTTTTCGATTTCTTAAGTGAGAGAAAATTTTATTGGATGAAATATTATTATTATTATATTAAAATCGTAAATACGGCGTATAAGAAGTTAAGGTTTCATTTACACTTGGTCTTGGTCAATCTCTATCACGACCAAAACTTACGAGAATGACAGGGAATGTCACCTGTGCCGGGGATATCGTAATGCCGTATACAGAGGCTCTAACACATTTTTACCGTCGTATACCTAATCTAACGCTTATAGTGTAAAACGAAGGGTGTCAACGTGTAAAATATAAACGATTCAGACCAAAGACAAGATGACCGAAGTCGAAAATAATATTATAAATTTTTATTTGATGTACACTCTGAAGATGGGATTCGAGATTTAATACAAAGATAGCAGTTTAAAAGTTATATAAACTTATTAAAAAGCATTTAAAATATAAAAAAAATTATGTTTATTAATAATATAAAAATATAACAACACTATTATATTTATAAAACACATTTAGCAAAATGTACTAAATATAGAGTGTGATTGTATAGTATTGTGTATCCGTGTGTGTGAGTTCGTGTATCCCGGCACCACTAAGCGACGGCGCTGCCCAGGCTACGCGACGTTCGGGCCGCTGCCCTGATGACGCGCCGATCGTGACGCTGCCCTGGCTCTGGGCTGGCCCCAGTGCGGAGGGTCATAACAGTGGTTATACATATAAGTGAGCGGAGGTCGAGCGTGAATCTGGCACAAAGTTTATGACTGATTTACAATATGTATGTCCCAAAGTAAGGTATTATGAAAGCACGGTCTATGAATTAAAATAATAACCGCCGATTAGGGTTGAGTCGGCCCTAGTCCGACTAAATTTAGTTCAGTTCAACCCTAAAAAGACAGTGCGTTTACCGCTAAAAAGATACCCTTCGTCGTGTTACCTTGTTTTGAGAGCACTCCCCTAGTTGCCTCAGCCAGTATCGGAGTCCTTGGCTTCGACATATCGAGCAACGTTCTGTTTCGCAGTCACTTGGAAAGGAAGGCCAAATTGGCCTCTAAAAAGCTTGGCGTGCTCAGTAGAGCATAGAACTCCATGCCGGCCCGCCGCTTGCTATTTATATGGTGCAGTACGGCCACACATGGAGTACTTGTGTGTTCTTATCTCTGGGCGGGGGCCCCAGTGTCAGCTCCTTCCATTCGACCGTATCCAACGAAGAGCGGCTTGAATCGTCGACGACCATATTCTATCTGATTGGCTAGATCCTCTGGCTTTGCGACGAGATGTTGCATGATCGCTTTGCATTTTTTACAATCTCTACTACAGGGAGTGCTCCGAGGAATTGTTCGGATTAATCCCAGCCGCTGTATTTCACCATCGTTCCTTACTGCATAGTCAAAAATACCATCAACACCACCTTGATGCTTGGCATTCCACCACAGTGTCTTTTTCGCGGAAATGTCTGCCACTCACTTGCACTTTATAGAATGTGCTGCCGTCAGCAGATTTTTCAGACAGATACGACTTAGGGACCTTCAAGAAAAGAGCCTATACCTTTCTCAAAGGCCAGCAACGCATCTGCTATTCCTCTGGTATTGCAGATGTTCATGGGCGGCGGTAATCACTTACCATCACGTGAGCCACTTTGACTGGTTAGCCAGTTTTGCAATGGACTAAGGTCCTCACCCCTTAACTTCACGTCCCTTTTCGGGGGGACCGCGTGAACAATGGATGGCGTTCACCGCATGTGGCGATGGTGAGTTTGTTGTCATTGGAGCCGTATGCCTTTCCCACATTTTTTTAGAAAGATGCGGGGGAGCGAAGAACTAGTATTGGGTATTAAGTAAACATAATAAGTCATGATAGCAGAGTGGTTGGGTGTTCGGAATTTCGAGTCGAGAGAAACGAGATAGATCCCCCGGTGGCAGGCTCGTACCAATGGGTTTTTCAAAAACTTATGTACGAATTATATCGTTTGCTTGGACTTGTCACGTTGTCCCGAAAATATCTTCGGTGGAAGGTGGGTCGAAGGGACTTAATTGTCTCGACTAGACCTCTGTCTACCCCTGTATTGGGAAATGCGTGAAGGTTTTTATTAATTTATTAAATAAACATAATGGTATCCCTTTTCAAGCGAGAAGGGGTAATTTATAAATAATATTGTATAACCCTTAATATTATACCTTAAATATACACTAATAATATAACCCTTTACAAGAGATATAAGTGAGTATACTATACTCCGAGCCTTCTCGAGGGAGTTGGCCTTAGATTATAAAAATAAGTCTAGCACTATCTACGGCTTACACCGCCACTAGTGAGTTTTTAGCAATCCAAGTGACGCCTAAAAGAACATGGTTATTAAAGAAATATAACGTAAAATGGGTCCTAACTTACATGAAGATCACAATATAAAATTAAACGACATAACCTTATAAAGGTCATAAAGAAAGATCGATAAAAGTGGTCATGAATATATCATAAATGATATATTTTTTGACGTATTTCTACCTACATATTTATTTATTGATGAAAAACGAAACGTTACAAATACAGGCAATGCTATATAACATTATTAGCATTTCTTAATAGCACAATGTTATTGATTCTTAATGCATGCAAATCATGCTGGACTTGTTATTATTAAATTGAAGAGAAATAATTAGTAATAATAATTATTAGTATTCCTGTTCAACTACTCCAACTAAACTGCAACGCATGTATCTTGAATGATTCACGAAAATGGTGGGATCGACCCTGTAACGTTACGTTTCGCATTCCGTGCCCTATATCTGTAGGCTATTGATGCTTCAACGCTGTTGCAATTGAAATTTATGTTGGGGTGAGGTCTCAAGTAATTGGCGATTCGAGATCATATAAGCCATTCTACAAAGGTAAGGGTTCATACCTAGACTGGGCGTGATATCGAACTGTCAGCTTGACTAGTTTAGCAAGTATACATGAGGTTTTTGACAGATAAGACGCGAGAGATTTTGATTCTCTCCGCCCGAACACGCTAATCATAAGATTTTCTGTGCTTTGAGGATCTTGAGAAGGCATTTGATAAGGTAGTATGGAAGAAACTCTGGGAATTGTTGCCGGGGTATGGTGTAAATGGCCCACTGTTAAGGGCAGTGGAGCCACTTTCTTCTTAAATTGTTGGGCCTTTCCGTGACTTACTGAATACAAACCGAAGAGATTAGAGGTTTGAAAGTTGATCTTATCTGTATAATGGACAAGGGCGTTTTTCGATGTTCAGAGCAAGTTGAACGAATTAGTGAAACCGAAGAGCGAGAAAAATATGCCGCTCGAAAATTAATAATAAAGTAGGCGAGTCTAACTTTCGCAGATCATGGAAGAATTCTAACCAGAGGATTTTCTGTGCTTTTGTGGATCTTGAGAAGACATTTGATAAGGTTGTAAGGAAGAACATGTGGAAACTGTTGCCGGGGTATAGTGTGGTTGGCCAACTGCTAAGGGCTGTGCAATCTCTTTATTGTGACTGCCTGTGTGCTGGTGGGGCATGACCTGTCACCCATGTTTAACGTCCAAACGGTCGTAAAACAGGGTTGTGTCATGTCCTCCTGGCTGTTCATATTGTATCTCGACAGCTGTTTACAAAAGCTTAAAGATAGTTGTTTGGGTGTGAAATTGGGTGACATAAAAGTAAATTGTCAGCTGTATGCCGATGACGCACCATCAGAGGCAGAACTACAGACATTAGTCACGTGTATGTAAGAGGAATGTGAAAATAAAGGTCTCCGTTTTAATGCTAATAAAACTAAGGTTCTGGTATTTTAAAGGGACGAAGAAAGAACGAAGTGTGAAACATGGGTAAGTAAGGAATGTCCAGAACAGGTGAATGAGAATGTGTACTTGGGCAGTGCTTTTAGCCGCGATGGAAGATGTGATATAAATGTGGACGTGGACGAGGCGTGTCGCTGCCGGAAACAAGGTCAACGGTACCCTGACTTCGTTAGTCCAAAGGCAAGGCGTAGTGAAAAATTGACGCCTTGCGATACATAACGCAGTGCAGGTACTGACTTTGTTACATGGCAGCGAAACCTGGGTATGTCAGAAGAAGCATAAAAGCAGGTTGAATGCAGTCTCGCGAATGCGATCTCTTTGTAAAATGTGCGGCGTTACCTAGGCCGACCGGAAGCGAAACGAAGAGATTCGCATAATGGCAGGTTTGAAAGATGACCTCATCACTAAAATGAATAAGGGCGTGCTTCGATAGTTTGGGCCCGTTGAGCGAATGAGCGAGGATCGAATGGTGAAGAAAATATATCGCGCGAAAGTTGATATTAAAAGGGGTCGAGGTAGGCCGAGACTAAATTTAGAAGACCATGTGAGCAAATTGCTCGAAGACGGGAAGGATCAAGAGTACTCGGTATAAACAAAATGATGAATCTGAAAGAAGCAAAAGAGGTATGTAAGGATCGTGACACTTGGCGATCTGTTCTCTCTGGCTATCTCGTCAGGGATTGTGCGTGAAGATAAAATAAATAAAATAAAAAATAAATGGGAGCAAATTGCTCGAAGAAGGGGGGGCCAAGAGCTCTCGGATACCTAGACGTACGTGTATGAAGAAAATGATGACTTTGGAATAAGTGAAATAAGTATATATGGATTGCGACACCCGTAAGAGATTATGCGTGAAGATATCATAATAAATAGTAAGAAGTAAAAGCACAGATTATTGAATTCCTCAAAAAAAAAAACTTATTTCCGCCTTTGAAAGCCCACTGTTCCATTCTGTTCCTTACGGGAGAGACAGATATTTACTATGTAGAATATTATGTATAAAAATAAAAAGAGGTTATTTTCAGAGTTGTTCGACTATTTTTTTACCTAAATTCCAAAATATCAGTAGGATGAAGTTCAATGGCTAAACAAAATTCTGAAACCAAAATTAAATATAAAAACATAAGTGTCTCTGTGGGCTTGAATTAAAACTAAAATTGCATACTTACCCATGTAATCGACAATTAGAAATAACTGCTGTTGCTCCATTTTGACACTTACGAACAATACCAAATATCTTGGCTTAATTATTGACGATAAGCTCTCATGAAACTTGCAAATACAGATAATATCAAACCAATGCAGAAAACTTATTCATGTCTTTAAATTATTGAGAGATGTCGTAGACGCGTATACGAGTATCCTTATTACTCATATATGGTATTTGCACATGGGGAGGTGCAGTCAAGTCCCTTCTTATTGAAGCAGAAAGAACTCAACGCATTTTGCTAAGTAAAAATGCGTTGAGTAAAGTAATTACAATACTACCGTTCAGGTATCGTACTACTGAGCTTTATAATTGTTGTAATGTCTTGTCAATAAGAAAACTAAATATTTTTCAAATCTTGCGACGATATCATCGTCTAACTGTTCCTTGCCTCCCTGTTACTACAAAACGATTAGATCGTGTTCCTGTGCCTAGCTGTAAGAGTGCCTTTGCAAGAAGGCACTATATGTACAATGCCCCAACTATTTATAATTAAATAAATGTCAGTAACAGAGTCTTACTCTGTAATTTAACAAAAAGTTAAAAGAGTAAGAAAGCACACACACACACACACACACACGCACATACACTCACATACACACACACACACACACACGCACACACACACACACACACACACACACACACACACACACACACACACACACACACACACACACACATACACACACACTAATAAAATTGATAACTTTTTATTCCGTGTCAATTCGATTGTAAATCAATGACGGGGAAGTCACTGCAACCTGTAACACAGTTTTGACTATCACGGGTTGCAGCGGTTCAATGTAAATGTGAAAAACCATGTTCTTCAATAACTTATTAATAACAAAAGATCCTTCAGTATTTTTATTTAATATATTGTAGCCCGCAACCGTGACTTTACTGCCTAATAAACAAACATTTTATTAAATTGAAACCCATTTCGTATAAATTTCTTGCAAGTTTTATTACGGGTTTTATTGTACAAATGATAAAACTTTTTACACGTAGACTCATTTTATCGCGTAAATTAATAGGTTATAGATGTTAATTTTTATGACCACTGCAAGGTATGATAATATAGTGTCTAGCTTTTTTCTTTTATATTGAAATATGAAAGTTAAATAAAAGATGCAATAAGTTACAATAAGTGAGTGACTACAGGAAGATTGCAACACCGAAGGAATTGGTACCTGGTTGGTTTTTGATGTAAAGATAGATGATAGGAGAAGTGAAATGCTATTAATGGGAGGCCGGAGTACCCCGGTCGAAATAGTCTATTCGGTCAGCAGCAAAAGCTTCAGCTACGCACTACCACTTAAAGGAATTGTTAGGCAACTAATTTATATTCCTTGCTTGAAAGTTATGCTATGAATATTTGTCGTAAATGGGATGATTGGTGGAGATGTTTGTTCAGATTACTACGTAGACGTAGCTGCCCGTAACTATAATCATTTAATCTCTTATTTCAAGCAGGCTTCTTTCAATGCATTATATTAAATAAGACATCGCTCATATCGTACTATCCAAGTAATATTATAAATGCGAAACTTTGTGAGGATGGATGGATGTTTATCACTCTTTCACGCAAAAACGGTTCAAGGCTTAGGCAAGACTTAGGCTAAATTTTTATTATTAAACCTCGCGGGTAAAGTGTAGCATACTGATCTGAGCACGTCGCACTAATAGGTGAAGAAAAAATAGGGAAGAAATCATACAGCGCGAAAGAAAACAATAAAAAGAATCGAGGCAGGCTGGAATTCTGTAGACCAAATAATAAAATTTTATTGCATTCATCAAGAAATTTATGAATCTTATAGAAACGTAAGAGATATGGAATCGTGACGATTAGCGACTTACTGGCTCTCTGGCTACCCTATCAGAGATAATGTGTGAAGACATATATATGGTAATGGTAGGATAGCAGCAATAATACTTGCATCAATGTGGCGAGAGGAGATAACATTTTAAAATGATTGTCAGGGTATTTATTGCATTTTATGAGGTGAGAAAGGCGCCAAAATCGTCAATACAAAATAATGAAAATAGTAAGTCAAAATTAAAACCCTTTGAATATGAAATTTAAAAACGAGACGCAAAAAACTCTTAGCCTCGTAAAGCTTTAATAAGCTTAGAATTTTTAAGATGTAATTTTCCACATGCATGAGTCCTAAGCACATAGCGTTGCAAAGTAGCGAGCCGGACTCGTACTCAGGGGTTTTTTTAGTCCATACTCGTATTAAATTATGCCAATAACATTAACTATTAATATACGTTTATTAAGTATCTTGAATATATGCATATCTTCATGGCTTTGCCAATACAGGGATAGCCCGAGGGCTAGACAATTTATTCGTTTCGCTCCACATTTCACCGGAGCTTATTTTAGGACAAGTGACAGATGGTAAGTCTGTAGCCGTCTTTATACTACCGTATACCAATTGCATCAGTTGAAATTTTAAATTTCTTTCGTATGCCTCTTAGGGGCGTTGGACCTTCGGTCCACTGTGTATCACTTGCATCATTCAAAATTTTAAATCTCTTTCGCAAGCCTCTTAGGGCGATTAGGGAGACTTTTATCTGAAATTATACAATTTCCTAATCAATGTTCACAATTTTACAGCTATGAAAATATCAATGCGATATCATAATTTATATGATATTTGATAATTTTTTTAACGGTATAAGTCATGCTTTAAACAGAAATACTTCTTCTTTTAAGTATACCTGTGATATGAGATCTCACTCTTCCATAGCCATATTCTATAATTATTTAGTTTCTTACCTAAATCTATTCAAGGAAATTAAAAAAAAACACCAAAATATATGTGTATATTTGTGTGTTTGTGTGTGTATGTGCGTGTGTGCGTGTGTGTGCGTATGTGTGTATGTGTGTTTTACTTAGTTTAATAGTACCTCAGTTTAGTCATAAGTCAAGGTATATAGAAGCCAGGCGAATAGAATTTGTTTACCTGCATATCGATTTCTTTGATAGCTATAATTTACTTTATCACTTGTGTTATATGAATAAGTAATCTGTGAGATATATTGATGATTTTCGAATTTTGTTTTAACAATGTCTGTCTTTGTAACTGTATCTTTTCTCCTTTCTTTAAGTATTTTGTGATTGATAACTAGTGTTAGTGATTGATAACTAATAAGTCATGATAGCCGAGTGGTTGGGTGGTCGGAATTTCAAATCAAGAGTCCCAAGTTCGAGCCCCAGGTGGCAGGCACCAATGGGTTTTTCAAAAACTTATATACGAATTATATCGTTGGCTTGGACATAAAAACGGCGACGGGCACACCACCTGTTACGTTGTCCCGAAAATATCTTCGGTGGAAGGTGGGTCAAAGGGACTTAATTGTCTAGACTAGATCTCTGTCTATTGTAGTATTGGGAATTGCGTGAAGATATTTATTTATTTATTTATAACTATTGTTCTGTGCATTTTCAAAATGGAATTTAGTATATAAAGCTTTCTTACGGTTAATAGATTACAAAGTTCGTATAACTCATAAGTGGGGAAACGAATTGGCATGAAGTACTTGGTTTTAATAGAGTACGTTGAGCTCGTTCTACTTCTAAAACTTAATTTTAGATCTATCTAATGACTGTAGCTTGCTTACTTTAATTTACTTTATTTCATGCAATTTACCCCTGCAGTGTTAGACAGAGGCCTAGATAACGAAGTGTTTTCGAACCACTTTTCACCGAAGCGACGTAATAGGTGGTGAGTCTATTGCCGTCTTAGTGCCCAAGCAGACGGTACAATAGACTTACATACATATCTATTTTATTTATATATTTAATAAATTTAATTATAATTTCTATGTGTGGTTAAAATACGAGTAGTTAAAGTTATATTGTGTGTGGTGAGACGTGGTGACATTACGTGATGTGAAGAGGCGTTGATGGTAGCATTGATCTAATACTAAATATTCTTCATCACTGATTTAAGTAGGATTATGTAAAGAAAAGCCACATACTCGTATAAAGGAGAAGAAAAAAACACGATTTATCTAAACCGCGTGAGTTTTTGATAAGTTATGCGACTTAATTAAGTGTCACGGCACCTTTGGAATAGAGGCAGTGGCTGTCTTTAAATTATCACCGGTGTCTCCAATGCAATAACAGTTTCGTTAGCATAATCTATGTAAGTATTACTATCTTTATATATGTAAGCATGATTATAAAACAATGAAATGCCAACGAATTTCCACTAAATTTTGTCTCACCAAAAACCAATTAAAATGGTACACTTTAAAAATTACATTTAACAAGTAAGATTTATAATATGTACTCGTATATTTGTGAACTAAAGATCATCAAAAACTTAATCATATGTAAATCGAAAAACTATAATCAGAAAAACATATCTTTTAACAAATTAAAAATTCTTTGTGTTTTTCTACTGTTTTGTAAGCGTTGTTATACTTACGAATCATTCTTGTTAAATAGTTCTCCAAGAACAATAAAAGCTAATTGGCGGGGTAGCAGTTACGAAAATAACGATTATGTGGCGTTCAAATTGCGTAACTGACCTATTTCAAACGGCCTAATCCGAAAATTTTCCCTTGAGATTTGTACTGTGGTATAAACACTAGCTTTTTCATGAGATTTACGTTCACCTCTATTATTTGGATGTTAAATGAAATAACCATTTAACGCATACAAGATTTTATATATCACGTTTTTGGTCTTTTCATCGGAGTCAAATCCTCTTCAATATGCCATGTATTTCTCTCTTTTTATTCTTCTTTTTTACAGGCTGTTAAGTCAGTAATGGGTATTTGAAGTCTTCTACTTTATTCCGTATTTTTTAAAGAAATTTACTATAAAACTGTAGTTTTTCTTAAATGTTATAAATAGCTGTAAATTTTGATATATTTTATAGTACCTTAAGTATTAATGTCTTAGAGGTTATTGCTTTAGGTAATATGAGAATAAGAGGATACAGAGTCAGAATTATGAACACATGCGTTGGATTTGTAGGCAGAATATAGCTGTGAAATTTCTAATTAAATTAAAACTGAAAAAATGATAAATGTTTAAATATTTCAATAGGAATATAATACATTACTTGACTTAGTTAAAGTCTAAATATACTAGCTAAGTGCTAGCGGCCACGCTTCTACGTATTATCGAAGCGTGCAAATTTCGTTGTGGCAGCCTGTTATTAAAATTAGTATAAATATTGGTCATCTTTGAAGATAGTAATGAAAAGAATATGATTTTTCAGACAAAAATAACGGCATTCTATAAAACAGCTACACAATACGTTGTAGTATATAGAATATAAAAATTGTTGATTTTGCAATTAATAAATAAAAAGTAAGTGATAGAAACTATTCTGTCTTAGATACGCCTGCAAAACACACATTTGAAAAAAACGTGAAAATCTCTTAGATAGTTTCGGAGTTCTTGACCAACAACGTAATACGAGAATTATATATAGTAGCTGCTCTTCTCTTGCCATCATCTTAAGATTTATCAGTTGTATTATATTTTAATTGCATAATGATTAATTTTGAAATTAAATCATATTCTTTTTTACTTGTCTGTCCCATTCTTTGTCCGTGTCATTCTTTTCCGAAATCTGGAATGTAAACGAAGTGTCAATTTTCGACGGCAAAACCCCCTCATGGTAACAAACATAAAACAACGGCCCCCAGTCTCCGGCGGCCTCACCACGGCTGGACCTGGCAACATACAACGCACGCACACTGAGGACTGACGAGAAGATCTTGGAGCTGAAAAAGAGGTTAGCAAGTTGCACTGGATCATTATAGGATTGTGAGAAGTCCGAAGACAGGGGGAGGACTCAATAATCCTCAAATCCGGTAACTCGTTCTACCACCGGGAGGGCGACAATCTGTCCCAAGTAGGTGTCGGGTTTATCGTCCCGTCTCTCGTCAGCAACGTGATCATAATCGAAGGTGTGTCGGGTAGGGTTGCGTACCTAATACTCAGAATTACCAAGCGGTATTCGCTGAAGGTTATACAGGTATATGCACCAACCTTGGCTCAACCCAATGAAGAAGTGGAAGTAATGTATGAGGATATTTAAAGAGCCATACATTGCTTTAAAACCCACGACACGGTGCTGATAGGAGACTTCAATACCAAACTAGGCGCGAAAAAAGGCGATGAGCTGATATAGGCAATTTTGGAGTAGGATTCCGGAACCCAAGGGGACAACAGTTGGCCGATTTCATGGAGAATGAGGGACTCTATATGATGAACTCCTTTTTCAATAAGATGCCACACAGAAAGTGGACCTAGAATCTGAGATCGACTTCATTATGACTAGGCGACAGCTGTTCAGTGATGTCTCTGTGATCTCTAGGGTGAAAACCAACAAAGATCACCGTATCGCACAACTTAAGGGGCACACTGAACCTTAACATTAAGCTCGAGCGATCTCGCCTGATGAAGTCCACACGCCGTCCATCTCGTGCCCTTATTCAAAACACCGAGAACTTTTAGCTCAAACCGCTTTGGGTGTCTTGACGATTGCGCTACAGTGGACGATATTAATAGCAAGCTAGTGAAAACTGTCCATGCGGTGGGTGCAACGTTTTGCAGAAGCTACCGCATGCAAAAGCCACACAAACTCTCTGATTTCACTCTCAAACTCATGGAAGCTAGGCGTGAAATGAGGCTGCAGTCTATAACTGTTGCGTCAGCATATCGGCAACTGAATAGACAGATCTCGAAATCTATGAGGCAAGACTTACGCAAGTTCAATACGATGCGGATTGAACAAGCAATAGAGCGGAACCGGGGCTCCAAAGTCTTCGCCAAAGATTTGTCTAACGGAAAGAGCCAACTGTCTAAATTGAAGACCGTCAGTGGCGCAGTTATTTCCGCTAGAACTGAGATTTTAAGTGAGATCAAGAGATTTTACGGGAAGCTGTACACATCGTCGCTAAAAACACACACGATTGAGAATGGCGACACAAGAGCCAAGGTTAAACGCCACTTTTCCGATGACATCCCGGAAGTCAGTCTGAGCGAGATTAGAATAGCTCTCAAACAACTCAAAAACGGCAAGGCACCGGGTGAGGATGGAATTACTGCTGAGCTTCTGAAAGAGGGTTGATAACCGTTACTTGTCCTTCATAAGCTCTTCAACTCCGTCATCCAAGAAGGTACTACACCGAAAGCGTGGAGTAGTATTGTGGTTGTCCTGTTCTTCAAGAAAGGGGATAACTGCCTATTGAAGAACTATTGACCAATAGCGCTACTAAGCCGCGTCTACGTACTGTTTTCGAGAGTCATTACGAATCGTCTGGCAAGCAGAATTAAAACTTCCAGCCGCCCGAACAAGCCGGTTTACGAAAAGGCTCCAGATTGTAATGCGCTCTGGTAAGCGCAGTGTAGGACGTCCCCCCACAAGATGTAGTGACGACCTGCACAACATTGCGGAAGGTCGATGGATGCAGGTGGCTCGGGATCGTTCTTTGTGGAAATATTTGGGCCTCCCTATGTTCAGCAGTGGACTTTAGATAGGCTGTAAAGAAGAAGAAAGAAAGAAGTAGTATCTTAAATTTTTAAACCACCGCACATTCCGTAAAATTTAGTGCCACATACTTTTTTTATTTAATCTAATAATTTTTTTTATAATGTAATAAAAATATTTTCAAAAATATTTGAAAAGTTCTTGCATAACAGTTCACAAAAATTGATACGTTATATACGTGGTGTTATAAAAGGGATAAAATTTACTACAAAAGAATTTATATTAGGTAATAAAGAAGAAAAATGAGACTCTTTTGTATTTATTTCCACTTTTTGCTGCATAGAGCACGTTGTAAGAAAGAGAAGAAGAGTAGAACTTAATAAACGGTTTACTTAACATAATAAAAGAGACTAAGAAAATGTTGGTTGCTTTAAAAAAACGAGTTTTTGCGTTGACTGTATTGTAAGAAAATACATTGGAACGAGAGTAGGGGTTTTTTTATGCCTGAATTATTATGCTATTAGCCTTCAAGTTTAAATACGCTTCATGAACAAAAAAAAACGTTAACCACGTATTTTGCTTAATACTAGCTGTTCCCACGACAACCGCCCTCAACTTGGCCAACAAATTTAGATGTCTCGGTAAGAGAAAAATATTAAACTAAAACATTATACAGGTATACGCACCAACCTCGGCCCACCCCCCTGAAGAAGTGGATGCAGTGTGTGAGGATATTTCAAGTGGCATGCAATGCTCTAAAACCCACTACACGGTTCTGATGGGAGACTTCAACGCAAAACTAGGCGCGAAAAAAGGCGATGAGATGAGATGAAGTAGGCAATTTTGGAGTAGAACACCAGAACGCAGAGGGCCAACAGCTGGGAGACTTCATTGAGAAGGAGTGACTTAATATATTGAACTTCGTTTTCCACAGAAATTGGATCTGGATGAGCCTGGATATTTCCACCCGTTGATATTTTAGCCTGTTGACAGCTGTTCAGGGATGACTTTGTGATAACTAGGGTAAAAACTGGCAGTTATCGCCTGTTGACATTAAGCTCGAGCGGTCTCGTCTGATGAAATCCACACTCCATCCATCTCGTGTCCGAGTACTTTCGGCTCAAATTACAAAATCGCTTTGAGTGCCTAGATCATTGCGCTTCGGTAGACAACATTTATAGCATATACGTGAAATCCGCCGTACACAAAAGCCGCAAAAACTCTCTGATCTCACTTTTACTCTTTTACAAGCCAGGCGTGAAATGAGATTGCAGTCCTCAACTGATACGTTAGCATGAGCGGAACCAAGGCTCCAAAGTCTAGGTTGCAGGGTCAGCTGACTAAGTTGATGACCGACAGCAGCTGAAATTTTGAGAGAGATCGTGAGATTTTACGGACAGCGGTACACATCGTCGCTAAAATCACACACGAGTGTGAATGGCGACCCAAAAGCCAAGCTTAGCCGACACTTTTCCGATAACATCTAGTACGTTACTCCGAGCCAGATTAGGATGGCTCTTAAACAGCTTAAAAAAGGAAAGGCACTGGATAAGTGTAGAATTATAACTGGAAAAGCGGGTGGAAAACCGGTACTTGTTATTCAGAAACTCTTCAATTCCGTCATTCAGGGAGGGGCTAAGAAGTTGTCTTCTTCGAGAAAGGGAATAACTGCCTGTTGTAAAACTATAGACTAATAGCACTTCTAAGCCGCGACAACGTATTGTTTTCGAAAGTAATTACGAACTGACTAGCAAGCAGACTAGCTACGGACTACGGTTTCAAGTCTCCCGGTCAAGCTGGGTTCTGAAAAAGGTACAGAACCATAGACCACATATATACTCTTCTATAGATTGTATAGAAGAATGAAAAGTACACTTTACCCTTATATCTGGCATATGTAGACCTTCGATTTGGTCAAAATATGGGCGGTACTACAGTCCCTTCAGTGACGCCAAATAGATTCCCGGTATTTGTAGTGTTAAAATGTTTATACGATAGGGCCTCAATGTGTGGACAGGTCCGACAGTTTCTTCAGCCGAGTCGGAATATCAGACTATAGATTTATCGAAGTTTCGAAATGTTTATTCCGTGAGGCTACGATGTGTATCCGGGTACAGAACGGATACGAAGCATGAAAGCTATCCAATTGCAGAAAGGTGTAAGACAGGGTGACGTCATATCCCCGAAAGTCTTCACCTCAGTACAATAAATTTATGTACGAATTATATCGTTACTTTGAACAATGAGACGGCGTCGGGTTCACCACCTGTGCCGTTGTCCCAAAAATATTTTCTATGCATGACTAAAAAAAAGGCGAAACTAATTAAAAACGCGATAAAATCCGAAAATCGTTTTATTATAAATGTGTAGTATTCGCGTAAATACAAGAAATCATTCAATGCACCTCTCACCACTCTAGTACTAGAACAAGACAGTCTACGTGTACTGGAAAATACGTGAAGATTTTGAGATTCAAGTGTATTTAAAGAAAGACCTCAGTTGCGTTTATATACTCATACTTATTTTTTTGAAAATTATTTGGCAGTAGGTTATAAAATTCTAAGACTTACCGCTATTTACGTCCTGCAAGGCTTATTATTATTAAATTATTTATGATGTATGCCCTGCCGAATTATGAGAAAAGTGGGTTTTGCTTCGAAACAATCTTTATTTATTACGCTATAAATTTTAGCTAAAGAAATTAGGTCGCTACACCGAAGTTTAATAAAATATATTTTTTTTCTTTATGTCCAAGACAATGATATAAATCGTTATATCTTCACGCAATTCCAAATATAGGGCTAGACAGAGGTCTAGTCTAGACAATTAAGTCCCTTTGACCCACCTTCCACCGAAGATATTTTCGGGACAACGTGACAGGTGGTGAGCCCGTCGCCGTCTTTATGTCCAAGCCAACGATATAATTCCTACATAAGTTTTCAAGTCACGATAGCCGAGTGTTTAGGTGGTCGGATTTTCGAGTCAAGAGACCCGAGTTCAGTCCCCAGGTGGCAGACTCGCACTAATAGGTTTTTCAAAAACCGATGTACGAAATATATCGTTGGCTTGGATATAAAGACGGTGATGGGCTCCCCACTTGTCACGTAGTCCCGAAAATATCTTCGGAGGAAGGTGGGTCGAAGGTACTTAATTGTCTAGACTAGACCTCTGTCTACCCCTGTATTGAGAATTGCGTGAAGATAATTTTTTTATTAGTTTAAAAAAAACGCATTGGTAAGAGCCTATCACCTCAGAATCGAACTCAGGTCTCTTGACACAAATTCCGATCATCAAATCACTTGCCTATCGTGACTTATTTTCAAATAGTGGTAGAGCCACGCATCAGCTTTTGTTGTTGCATGAATGGGCCGGCTCGACCGGTGAAGTAGAAATCTAACAAACTTCTGCGTTTCGTCTGGTGAGTGCAGGTAATCGGAGGCCCCCCCATCCCAACCCTTCCTCGCTCCCCCAATTCTGGGGGGGGGGGGCACTCTAAGGCCGGCAACGCATCTGCTATGCCTTTGATATTGCGGGTGTTCATGGGCGGCGGTAATCACTTACCATCACGTGAGCCACCTGCTCGTATGCCACCCTCTTCTATAAAAAAATACTATTCAAGGTTTAATTTCTTATTCTATGATCATCCTGGAACTTTCTATTCAGAAGTAGAAATTATCAGGTTGTTTCCATATACAAAGACGATCGAAGTTGGCCTCCATGGCCATTGGAGCATCGACCGCGCTGGAGTTGAGTGCTGACAAATCTTACAAAAACAAAACGGCAGCACACGTCAAATAATTACTTTTATAGCTTAATTGTATAAAAACAAAAACAAACGCACTTTCGTATTTGTAATACTTAGACCCACATTAAATTAAGACGTTGTTTTAATTAGTGTTATGTGTTAATAATTTAGTTTTATATTCAAAAACTAAATAATTAACTAAACTAAAAACTTATTATATATATATATATATATACGGAGAGTCGCTTCGGCATGTCATCTCCGGTTGTTCCATGCTTTCTAACTCTGAGTATCTGCATAGACACAACCTAGTAGCCAGGATTTTACATTAGGAGCTAGCCCTTAAATGCGGTCTCGTCGAACGGAAAATGCCTTACTATAGGTACTCTCCGGAGGCCGTGCTCGAAAATGACCGCGCCAGGCTCTATTGGGATTGGCCCATCATCACGGACAGGACGAATTTGGCAAATAAGCCTGATATCGTGTTGATGGACCGGGCACAGTCAGGGATGTTTTTGGTGGACATTACCATCCCGTATGACGAGAACCTCGTGAAAGCCGAAACAGACAAAAAGACGAAATATCTGGACCTGGCTCACGAGGTGATCGACATGTGGGGTGGGATGCCCGCTGAAATTATCCCTGTAGTTGTTTCTGCGAATGGGTTAATCCCAGTCAGCCTCTCTGAACATCTGTGGCGACTGGGACTCCGTGACGGACCGCTACGAGCTCAAATGCAGAAGGCGGTGCTTCTCGATACAGCCCGCGTCGTCCGCCGGTTTCTCCCCCTGTCGCCCTAACCCTCGGCCGTCTGGTCTCCCCCGTCGAGGGCTTCCGTCTGGTTGGGTCTTAATATTTATTTATTATTTTTATGTATTAGGATTCATTACGTATATATTTTGTAATACTTTATTTATTTTATGTATTTTTATTTTTATGTGGGTTTTTAACTCAACCAGACGAGAAAATATAACAAATACCCCAAAAAATAATAATAAAATTAACAAAAGACTCTCATGATAGAAAAATAATGTCCGATGGCAAGTCTTTATTTCTGAGTTATTAACGTATTTTCATCTGGGGGGTATTTTAAAGTATTTGCTAATCACTGTTTATACATATTAAACTGTAAAAAGTCCACAAATAAATGTATGTATTGTTCATATCAATTTAATAATATAGGGCTTTTGGAATATACTTAATATAACTGTTTGTTATATTTGAAGTCAAGCCAGACAGAAAGCTATCAAATCGCTGATTTAGTTAACATAGTTACGTGATTGTCCATCTCAGGCTATATCAAACATTTCCATTACCTAGATGGAATCCTGCTTTTCTCTATTTTTAATAAAAATGTAGATTTACTAATTAAATAAGATCAGCAAAGACTTGAATTCACCAAAACGAATTATAGTAAGTACATACACTTGTTGTTAAACCAGTTCTTAGAAATATACTACATATAAACAAAATATGCTATGTCCTTTCAAAGACATATGAAATAAATGTAATTTTACTTGAATAAAACTTGTTACTTGGGGTTAACAGTGCTAGAGCCACTCATCAGCTTTTGTTGCATGAATGGGCCGGCTCGACCGGGGAAGTACCACGACCTCACAGAATACCGGCGTGAAGTAGAAGACTAACAAAGCGTTTCGTCGGGTTTGTGCAGGTAGCCGGAGGCCCACACACCCCCCTCCCCCAATTTGGGGGGGGGGGACACTCTACGGCCGGCAACGCATCCGCTATGCCTCAGGTATTGCGGGTGTCTATGGGCGGCGGTAATCACTTACCATCACGTGAGCCGCCTGCTCGTTTGCCGGCCTTTTCAATAAAAAAAAAACACAAAATAAGTTACGTGTCTATACAAGATGTATTGATAACTTAAATGTGTGTACTACAGCTACTCATTTGTGTTTGAAATACAACCAAAATCTTAACATAAATTTTATATTTTGTCATTTAAATCTTATGTGATATCATACCGATGATGCATACTGATGACATAGTTTCAAGTTATACCATACAATAACTTCATCTTTGCAGCAAAAAAAGAGATACCGCACAGAAAGATAAGGTGTCATGAAAATGTGGACACAGTTTCTTTTCCATAAGGTGTGAACGCAAAGTACCACTAGCTTGTAAGAAAGTAAATAAACGCACCTCGCACATTGCTTTTGAATCGACATAGACGGGTACTGGTGCCTCAAGCTATGTCAATAGAAAATAATGAACTTGCGACAGACGGTGTGCGCCCTATCATAAAATTCTTTGATCGGGTATAGAATGACGATACGAATTATTCAAACTGGTCATTAACTCCATGACATCTTGCTCTCTATATCTTTGCAAAACAATTATGATTATTTTGTACAATATAATAAATATAACAAAAATATAACGATTAACAAATATTTAAAAAAATATTAAAATTTTAGCAGGAAACTCATTATAAAAAGACTTATTAAAATTTACTTATCACAATAAGTATCATACAGCATCTTTAAAACTTAAGCATTTTATATAGATGATACGCGTTAACTCGGCTATCGTGAAAGTCACGATAGCCGAGTTGTTGGATGGTCGGAATTTCGAGTCGAGAGACCCGAGTTCGATCCCCAGGTGGCAGTACCAATGAGTTTTTCAAAAACTTATGTACGAATTTCATCGTTGGCTTGGACATAATGGCGGCGACGGGCTCACCACCTGTCACGTTGTCCCGAAAATATCTTCGGTGGAAGGTGGGTCAAAGGGACTTAATTGTCTAGACTTGACCTCTGTCTACCCCTGTATTGGGAATTGCGTGAAGATATTTTTTTTTATATTTTTATACGTGTTAAATAAGAATATAATAGAAATATAATGAGGTTCCTCTAACGGAGAAGAGACAGGCGAATGAAGCTCTGTAGGTATCCTCTTTTTTTATAAAGGAACTACAAAATTTAACTCTAATTAAACTAGAAATAGCATGGGCCAACCAACAATCAACCAACTCATTCCCAGGGGCTACTATCATTAATATATTCATTTACATTGTAATAACCAAACTCCAAATGAAAAAGCTCTGGAAAAGATATAGAATTTTACCACAGAACAAAGCTGTTATTGCAAGATAGATCAAAAAAACTTTAAAGATTAGCTTTATATTAGCTTATCCAAAAAATATGTTTTTCATTATTTATTTATTTTTAATTAAGAAGGATAAATATATATATATATATATATATATATATATATATATATATATATATATATATATATATATATATATATATATATATATATATATATATATATATATATATATATATATATATATATATATATATATATATATATATATATATATATATATATATATATATATATATATATATATATATATATATATATATATATATATATATATATATATATATATATATATATATATATATATATATATATATATATATATATATATATATTTATATATATATATATATATATATATATATATATATATATATATTTATCCTTCTTAATTAAAAAATAAATAAATAATGAAAACATATTTTTTGTATAATCTACCTGTCAGCAGTCTCTTTCAAATTTTAATAAAAATATCAACTCGCTCTACTATTGCATAATTTTTTTTTTTTGAAAACTCATTGGTACTGCCACCTTGGGATCGCATTCGGGTCTCTTGACTCGAATTCCAATCAACCAACCACTCGACTATCGTGACTTTTAATTGATTTTTCCACATTTGTTTCCCACTCTATCTCATCTATATCTCTATCATACAAGTCATAGAATCAAAATGATTTCATTAGCATCAATTTGTGTCATCACTATGATATTTGACTTGGATTCGAGTGCAAGTGTTGCTTTCATAGGTTTTGTACATAATATGACTTGAATATCTTAGTAAGAAAGACCGAAGCTCTCTGATATGGTCATTCTCATGTCTCAGTTTATAAGTTAATAGTTTCTGCCAGTGACTTCGCACACATTATTTCAAAATTCCCGCGGTATTATTTAATTTCCCAAAGTAAAGAGTATCATATATCCCTCTCCAGACCTCCAAAACAATCAAAATCTGTTTAACAAAATATTGTTTGACAGCACAAATGAACCCTTTATTTATAATATGAATAGGATTAGTGGGATAGGATTTAGTATAGTAGATAGAGTCAATCTAAAAAATCAACTGCTTCGTTTCTTTACAACGTAAGTTAACGGGCTAAACTTTTAATGTTACGTATAAAAGTCAAGTAAAATACATTTAATATTTATTATAATATATTTATTGTTTGTACTGGGTGCCGCTTCCAATTCATATTTCGAAACATAAACATAATATCTTGCATCATCTTGATAGATTAATAATATAGTATCCGAAGTATCTGGAAACCGGGTACGTGCATGTTGTATTTTATTAGAAGGGTTTGATGACTTTGGACTAAGTTTACGCAGGAAAATTGAGAACATTTTTGTTTAGAAAATTGAAAATATTTTATATCATCATTCTAACTTTATTCACATTATATCATATATTTTTAATAAATTAAGTTAAAGATTATAAACAATAATTGAACTATCCCACACAGCATTTAGTCCCAAAGATAAATTTCCCTGCGTCTTGGTTACTAGAAGGAGATAACTATAGGTGATATATATATACATGAGTATTGATAGGCGATATATCAATAGTCATGTACATGAGTCGAGGATGTTCAAATATTCAAGTTGTATTCGCAAATTATAACTTTGACGGCACGTCACTGCCAAAGCTATAGGGCTAGGCTATTTGCGATGCAAAGTAACCTACGTGGTAATTCAAAATATAAGCTATATCTATTCCTAATGTCACTCATATCTGACAAACCGACTTGCACTACGATTAAAAAGAGGAAACAACACTATATACCTGAAAATCGTTTTTTTCGTAGTTAATTTTTCCTAGCAATATAAATTTTCTGAAACTATTTAAATCCAGCAATTAGTATTGGATCCTTACTCTTAATTACGTACTCGTAGATAAAATGAACGTAAAGAATGAATTGAAATTATACAGTAGGTTCAAAAAAAGTTGTTTACTTATTTATATTATTTGTGTCCAAACAAAATTGTTTCGTTACAAATCATCAGAATTGTATGTAGAAAATAGCAATGAAAAATAAAATTAGGAACAACATGACAGCGCCTATCGCCGTCTTAGTATCCAAGCTAGCGATAAAACATATATTTATTCATGTATAAAGATATTTATTCATGTATACAAATAAACATCCATGACTTGAGGACAAACATTCATATTCATTATCCAACTATTAGCCCCTGGTGGTATTCGATACCACAACCCTTAGTACCGAAGAAGGCAGGATTTGAGCTCGGTTTTCAGCATTTAAATTTTTTCAGGTATGACAAGCGCTAAAAAATGTACTTTCCACCGACATGAATTTAACGTTACCAATATCGATATAGTCTCAAAGTCTTTGACCTGCAATTTGATTGACAAAATAGCATGATAACATGGTAAAATATCCGATTTTATTCGTTTAAGATAGCAAAATCAAAGCAATATTTTTTATGAAACTGTATATTTATTTAATCAAAGTATATATCGGGCTTGCTATGTACGTTTTTCATCTCGGGGGTCATCATTGATTCGATGGCTGAAAAAATTGTGAGAGAGAGAATCAATAAAACCTTTGAAGGTTATTGACCACCTCTGCGGAACTAAAAAAAGTGGTAATCACTTGATGCAAGGTCCGGGGAGTATGGTACATTTTAGTCAAGTCTCCATTAATTTAGCGGTCGTCAGGCGTGCCGTGTGTGATCCTGAAGAAGAGATGGGATAGAAGGATTTACCAGTCTGGGCTGTTTAATGGTATATATTGTTCTGCCTATTTTTTTTTACAACAATACCTTTTTTCCAAAAGTACTGATTGTTTACATTATTTTTTTATACATAACAAGGTCGCCTTGTTGAAAACCGTTGAACGAGTTGAAAACATTGTTTATTCGTTCCCCTGTATGCTTTACTCTGCAACGTCTGATTGTGGCTATCCACTTTAGCAAGAGTGTTGGACGAGGACGGCGGTTTTTTTTGGATTAAGCATATCCAAGCGCGACCTAAGTTTTCGGCCAGAAACTGTGCCGGAGAGAGTCCAGTTGTGACATGAACCGAATTTCTATAATCAAAATGATATTTCAACAAGTGTGAGTCATTTCACTTTAAATAATTTTTATAAAATAAACATGATTTATGACCTTTCTTTACGATTTGCACGTAACTTTCTGCTTGTCCGTTGCTAGCTGGGTGATAAGCAGGGGATGTCACGTGCGATATTCCATTATAAGTACAGAAATTAACAAATTAATTCGATAAAAAACACTTGGCGTTATCACTTACGAGTGTATGAACGAGACAAATCTCGATTACACTCGTATTACTTTTCTATAACGGCGGACGACGAAGTACGTACGCTCATTATGTACGCGTAATACTAAATCTAATACGCGTCTACTATAACTAAGTAAGTTTCGTTATGAATGGGACCAAGGAAATCAATGTGTATTCTGAAAAACGGTTGAGGTGGGTATGGCCACACCGCGAGCGGCGCACGTGCAGGTCACGGTCTGAGCTGTGTACATACTCGTATCTCACAACTTCCGATCATTATTTCGATGGCGTTATCTATGCCGGGAAACCAAAACCTACTCCGTGCTTTACACTTTACAATTCCCAAATGTGATTTGTGAATTTCAGACAGAATATGTTTCCTTAAATTTTCTGGTATAGGAACTTTGTTACCTCGCATTACTATTCCATTTTCATATGAAAGTTGATTTTTACATGGACGATTACTTTGCCCGGTGCCTTTTTTTGGCCAACCCTCCAAAATATATTTGATAACCATGGGGTATATACATGATCGTTTCCGGTTTCTTCAAGTAATCTGTTCAAAGTAATAGGCAAATTAGAGTCAACTGCGAATTAATATATGAAGCCCTATCCTCATCGAAGTCTGTCGCTCCGTTCGTTCCGCGGCCCACACTGCGTGACTCATCGCTGTCGCTGCTTACGCTCGCTTGGGAAAGATAGTCAGAGCAGTTATCCGCGCTACGGACGTATTCTATTTTGAAATTATTAAATTTAAATTATGTTAGCCGATATTTCAGGTATGCCGCGGTTTACCGGACTTTAGTCCGAATATTATAATTAAAGGTTTGTGATCAGTTCGAAGTAGAAAAGGACTAGATCTGCCGTAAAGGTATTGATGGAAACGACTAACGCCGTTGTTAAGTGTGCGCGACGCAAACGACACTGTCCGCTCCACCACGCCGTCACCGATTTGTGATAATATCGCGCCCAGACCACCCGGTGAATCGTCGACCGTTTAAATTATTTTTGCATTCGTATTAAAGTGAGCTAAAACTTGATCAAAAACTAGTAACTTTTTATTATATTAAATGCATTTTCGTGTTCGACATTCCATTGCCATTTACAGTTTTTTTGTAATAAGTTATATAAAAGGGCGAAGAATGGAAGATGCATATGGTACAAAATTTCTGTAATAATTAACGAGCCCCAAAAAAGATTGTTCATTTTTCATAGGCTCTCCCTTGAGTGATCTAATATTGGAAAACTCACCGTCATCACCGTTCTCGTCAACACCTTCGTTTGCCAAAAAGAAATTTTTACACATTCTTCGCAAATATCCCTTCATATTGCATTTTTTGCATTTGAAATTAAGAAAACGACATTGCGCGTATGTATGACTTTAAAAAACCACGCACACTACTGAACACTTTAGCACTGGCACTTATTTTGGAATTGATTTTAAACAGCGACATTGGGTGAAGCTTTCTCCCTCCTCTTGTGTTGCGGTATAAAACTTATACCTCTCACTAAATCCACACCTATTGGGAATAAAATAGTCGTCCAAAAGCCTGAATATCTCTTCAAATGACACTAATTGAAGTTTGTTAGGCAATGCCAAATCTGTTGCGAACTAATACGTAGCATCGCTGAGTGCGCTCAAAAAAATGGCGCGCCGCTTTATTCCGGAGGAATCTTTACCTTCCGTAATATCATTTGCAATAAACCATTGCATTAGCCGGCTCTTATACACTTGCCACGTCTGCGAATTATGGTCAAAACTATACAGAAGTCCAAATTGGGCCATGACAACTTTATTTTTTTTTCTCGCGGGTAAACTCGTCGCCACTGTTGAATATGTGAGACGGAGACAAGTGAAACGCTAGCTAGTCGAGAACGCACTGCCTTTATTGTGCTTTTATTTTTAGGTAACACACAGGTTACCTAAAAATAAAAGCACAATAAAGGCAGTGCGTTCACGGCAATAGTTCCCATATTTACCTACATTTAACCACAGAAAATCCTGTGATTAGCAGGCAGAAGCTTTTCCTGTTCATCCGTAGAGAAAAAACTTGACCCGTGCATCCTATTCCCGGTGTAAATCCGCATTGTGCTTCTCATAATAATCTTTCCGAATTCTCGTCGGATGCACCTACGCGTCATAACCTTCGAGTGATCTTTACTTGCTTAACTGGTAAAGCTGATCGGCCAATAGCACGCGCAGTCAAAATATGATACCTTTACTTTTATTTTGCCAATCATCCGGGACATCTCCCGTCCGCCAGCATAAATTACTAAGCAGATGAAAGCTATCCCAGGCGCGAGGCTTTCCATGATTAATCATTTCAGCAGTAACACTATTTAGTCCCGCAGCCTTACCACATATACAATTTTGAATCGCACATTCAATCTCTTTCATACTGATGACCTCAGTGTCATCAAAGTCCGAGTCTGTTGTAACGGTTACGGCGTCACCTTCGAATAGATTAATAATCATCGTATCGTACATACGTAATCGATCATCGCACGAATACATTTCTCTAAAAAAAAAAACTCACTGCATCGCTGCATGATCTCCGATTTTTCCGAAAGGACCTGTTTGTGCAGTCTGACTGACTATTATTCTACGAGATTACTTATGGATTTTCTTGTAGTTAAACAAAGGGTTTGCTACAAGACGACACCGTTCCTTGCATACAGCCACTATAAGCTTGCTAGCATCGTTAACCCTTTTATCACCAAACATTCCAACGGCACCGAGTCATATCCTGGTCGAGCAGTACCAACCTATTCATTCAAATCACCATGTACAACAAATGTTTCGTTTCCTCTTACCAAATCTAAAACTTCTCTAACATTCTCCCAAAATTCCTTCAGTTCAGCCTTGGACGACGAAGCTTCCGGCATAAACAGCCAAAAGGAATAGCTTCGTCAGTACCAATTTAAAGCGAACCCAGAGTATCTTGAGTTTACAATCAGTGAACAGAAACTTTACACGCATGACGACCTCCGTGGACGAGTAGCGTAAACACTGGTTTTCAAGATGTCGCTATCTCGAGGTCCTGGGTTCGATTCCCGGTCGGGTCAATGTAAAAAAACCATTTTTTCTACATTTTCTCGGGTCTGGGTGTTTGTGGTGCCTTCGTTGTTTTCGATTCCCATACCTCAAGTGCTTTAGCATCTTACTTTGGGATCGGAGCAATGTATGTGATGTTGTCTCTATCTATATATGTAATTATTTATTATTATTATTATTTATTTACATTTGTTTATATTAAGCTGGTTAAAATAGATTTTCAAATGAAAATTTAATTTAGCATCTATTAAGTTGCGCTTAAGTTAGGCACAAATTTCGGGAACCAGATTCGGGTCAACGATAACAAAGAGTATTGAATATAGATTCGTCTATTCAAAAGTGATGTTCATCAAATATTTAATTTTAATATTAATTAAAATGAAATTACATTTACATTCGAAAAACTTTAAAAGGTATTTATTTATAACAAATGACTAATATTAAGGACCTCTCTACAGACCTTCTCAATTTTTGTCTATATTTTCATCAAATAAAATATAAGTATCTTCATGCCATTCCCAACACAGGGGTAGACAGAGTTCTAACAATTAAAGCAATTCAAGCATATGTCTCAATGTCCAACGATGTAATTCGTACATAAGTTTTTGAAAAAACCCATTGTATGAGCCTGCCACCTGGGGATCGAACTCGGGCCTTTCGACTCGAAATTCCGAGCACGCTACTACTCGCCTATCGTGACTACAGACTACATTTTCATAATTTTCAGTATTTCGTCAGGTGGCACACCTCTCCTTTGGTCTACCTCCTCCCTTTCCAAGTTAATAGTTTCTTTTTATTTTTTATTTATGCATTATATAAAAAAGGAAACCCCATGGACATTGGCAATTACAGACTAATTACCTGAAAATCAAATCTGTACTAGCTTTTTGCTTCGTGCGTGGAGAGGCGTCTCGCGGAATATACGAAAAGACATCAGCCGGTAGAGCAAGCGGGCTTTAGAAGAAACTACTAAACAGGAGTTCATATTCACTCTCTAGAACTAGTGACAGAGAAGTTCAAGGAAATAAACCGCTTTCTCTACCTAGTGTTCAGAGACTATGCCAAAGCGTTTGACTCCATTTTCCACAACAGTTTAATGGAAAACCTTACAAGAATTCAAGATACCATCGACAACCATAGAACGTATTGTATCTTAGGATATTTATAACTGTACTGCAAAGTATTATGAAAAATCTGAAATGGAAAAACAAAGGCTTATGCATAGATGGTAATTTTTAAGCAATCTGAGATTCGCTGACGATATAGTCCTCTCTGCAGAAAGTGCATTAGAGGTAGTGGCTATGGTAAAACATTTGCAAGAGGTTAGCCTGGAAATTGGAATTACAATTTAACGCAGCAAAAACTAAAATGATAACATACATTAAAAAAAATTGGTCCTCTGGATTATGTTGAAGAGTAGATATATCTAGACAAGCAAATATCTTACAAAGGATCTAGACACGAAGATGAACTGACTAGTGTGAATATGGCCTGGAACAAATTTTGGAGTCTTATAGAAGTTCTTAAGTCAAAGATTGCAAAACTGAAGAAAAAAGTCCTAGACTTGTGTATATTGCCTTCTCTTTCTTATGCATCACAAATATGAATATTCAACTGACACACTAGTAATAAGATACAAACCACTCAAAGAGCCATGAAGGAAAAACGTATATATGAGGAATACAACTGAAGTTATAGATGCTTTGCAACACTGCAAAAAACTAACATGGAGATAGCCCATTTTGCTAGCCTAGCCACGTTGGATGTATGAACAGTGATAGATGGATAAAAAAGACATATATAAACATATTTAATATATAAACTGGTATAAACTAATATATAAACTATTTTTTTATAGCTCCAATTCTCTATCTACGCTATTTTAGTTTGAACGTATTTACATAATATGTAGCATCTTCGTTTTACTTTATTATTTAAATATTTGCCAAAGGCAACAAATCAGATCCTTGGTTTTATGATTGCAAGACTTAAGGAGTAAAAGTTAATTTTCATTTACTAAAAACCACAAAAGGTTTAATTGCTTCTCACAACGGTAGTAGTAAAATTTTATAAAGCACAATTTTAAGATATTACTTGAAAAGGGTTTATATAATTGTCTTTATACCGATTCAGTTTCAAGGAACATACTCGTACTTTCAAAATACAATGCTTTTTAATGGTTGGCGCAGGGCACAGGGCATAAAATATTTTAGAGTAGCTTTTTTCATTTAAGTAAACGAAAAAATGTGAAATTATTTCAATTTCCGTAAAGTTAAAATTGAAAAACATTTTCATACATTATCAAGCAAGACACGTTTTAACTACGTGACCGCAATAATGAACTTCATTTTTCAATCCGATTATAAATAAAATGTCACTGTATATACATTTCCATAATTTTTAACAATTCATTAATAAGTATCGAATGGTTTGTGCTGTTGTAAATAGTAAATTTAATTTAAACTAATATATAAACTGGTATAAACTAATATATAAACTGGTATAAACTAATATATAAACTGGTATAAACTAATATATAAACTGGTATAAACTAATATATAAACTGGTATAAACTAATATATAAACTGGTATAAACTAATATATAAACTGGTATAAACTAATATATAAACTGGTATAAACTAATATATAAACTGGTATAAACTAATATATAAACTGGTATAAACTAATATATAAACTGGTATAAACTAATATATAAACTGGTATAAACTAATATATAAACTATTTTTATAGCTCCAATTCTCTATCTACGCTATTTTAGTTTGAACGTATTTACATAATATGTAGCATCTTCGTTTTACTTTATTATTTAAATATTTGCCAAAGGCAACAAATCAGACCCTTGGTTTTATGATTGCAAGACTTAAGGAGTAAAAGTTAATTTTCATTTACTAAAAACCACAAAAGGTTTAATTGCTTCTCACAACGGTAGTAGTAAAATTTTATAAAGCACAATTTTAAGATATTACTTGAAAAGGGTTTATATAATTGTCTTTATACCGATTCAGTTTCAAGGAACATACTCGTACTTCCAAAAAACAATGCTTTTTAATGGTTGGCGCAGGGCACAGGGCATTAAATATTTTAGAGTAGCTTTTTTCATTTAAGTAAACGAAAAAATGTGAAATTATTTCAATTTCCGTAAAGTTAAAATTGAAAAACATTTTCATACATTATCAAGCAAGACACGTTTTAACTACGTGACCGCAATAATGAACTTCATTTTTCAATCCGATTATAAATAAAATGTCACTGTATATACATTTCCATAATTTTTAACAATTCATTAATAAGTATCGAATGGTTTGTGCTGTTGTAAATAGTAAATTTAATTTAAAGTAATAAAATAATAACATTTATGAGCTTATTAAATAGAAATGCGTGTATAACATTGTGTAGTGTGTAGGATGTCATTTACAATTGTCTCGTTTACAATTTTTAACAACTGTTCAATAGCAGAGTTTGTAGTAACCACACTTGAAGCTGTGGGTTATAGCTTCTGATTCTGCTAAGGTCAAATATTTGTACAAAAATATTTATACGTATAGAGTCAAGGGGAAGGCACTAATGCACATATGGATGGTAGACTCCACGTTTATAACCACGGCATTACAAAATTAATTAATGTCTTGTGTGTAACTGTTAAACACTACTTAGTACTCTATACTTTCTTTGGAATATTTTTTCGCTTCGGGTTTTAATTGTAATATTGTATTATATTATCATGTAACCACTTTCAGAACATTGTAAATTTTATAAATAAATAAATAGCCAAAAAAACCCATAGTCCCGGACGGGATAGCCAGAAAGAATAGATCGCTAAGTGTTACGATCCTTATATACCTTCTTCACAATTTAGTCTTCATTACTTCGCTCAAAGTATCCAAACCATCGAAGCAAGCCCTTATCCATTTGAGTGATAAGATCATCTTTCAAACATCTTTCATATTGCGAATCTCTTTGTTTCGTTCACGGTTGGCCGGTTGGCTCAGTTGTTAAACCACACATTTTATGAAATGTTTGCATTTACACTGTATTCAATTGCATCATTCGCTTTATGCTTCCTTTGGCAGACTCAAGTTTGCTGCCGCATTACAAAGTCGGTTACAGCACTGCGTTATGTATCGCCAGGCGTGCATTTTTACTACAGCCTGCCTTTTGACTAACGCAGTCAGTGGACCTAAGATACAGCTAACACAAAAGACAAATACCGTAATAAGGTATTTGTCTTTGTGTTAGCTGTATCTTCGGTCCACTGACTGCTTTTTACTACAGCCTGCCTTTTGACTAACGCAGTCAGTGGATCGAAGATACAGCTAACAAAAAAGACAAATACCTTATGTTACATACTATGTACTATATATATATATATATATATATATATATATATATATATATATATATATATATATATATATATATATATATATATATATATATATATATATATATATATATATATATATATATATATATATATATATATATATATATATATATATATATATATATATATATATATATATATATATATATATATATATATATATATATATATATATATTTATAGCTAATAGTAAATTGCTGGACAAGAGATGGTCACGTCCACATTCTTGGTCAAGACGGTTCGCGTCATCGGGTCGAATGCCTGGCGGAACTCAATGCCGCACCAATATCTTCGTCGGCTTCTCAATCTCAGGCAACAGGAGGTGAACCTATCGACAAAGCGGTTCAACGTTCTAAAAGAATTACAAAAAGTGAAACTTTTGTTTTGATCTCCACTTTCCTTTTGTATTTCCCACCCGTAATCAGTGTAAGCATGTTTATTTTGTTTCACTTTAAGATAAAATGTAAGTTAAACTTTTCTTATACTATCACTGAACAAAATAAAATATCACACATAAAAATCCTACATATTTTCAATAATTTCTTTTATTATGTAGTATTTTGTGATAATTACTTTTGATACTTTGTTATTGTTTTGTTGCATAGTTCGACGCCATATCTTTGACGCTATTGGTTGTTCATGCAGTCACTAGATGTCATATAACGTCATTATGTGATACTGACATTGACGTTTTGTAGTTCTAAAGTGTTGTCAGCGTTCACTTTTACAATTATACTACTTTGTTTATGTTATATAATTTAAGGTGTAAAATGTTTTTAATATACTTGTTTTGTTTACTTGCTTCTTATAATAAGTAATTTTTTTTTATTAATTCTCAATGTCAAAGCTGGTAGGTAGAAATTGGTAAAACCTAGATTTAATTTTAATAAGTAGTTTTGAACTTTTTTTTCTCGTTCTGTCTTTATTATTGTTTTATTATTATTTTGTATATATTCGTAAGAAAACATATTTTTTGATGAGAGTAATCAGGATCAAAGTTCAATCTCCTTTACCTCTTCTGTATATATTTAGTAGTGACGACAGTTTTGTAAGCATACCTTCTTTAAAAGAGAACCTTGACACTACGTTTTCTCAAACTTTTAATAATTTCAATGCTGTACATATAAACGCTCATAGTATTCAAGCACATTATTCCGATATGTTAGCAAGTTTTGAAAATAATAACATTCATTCGATTTTAGTCTCGGAATCATGGCTGAAACCATGCCTTCCTTCTATATCGTATTCTCTTCCTGGTTTTCACTTAATACGCAACGACCGGACTGCCCGTGGTTGCGGAGGGGTTGCAATTTATCTTCGCTCGCATGCAATATGCGTTTTTCTGTTATTCGTTTTCAAAGTGAAAATGAAGCAGAATACTTATTTATCGAAGTAATCTTATCGCATACCAAATTACTTCTTGGTGTTTTTATAGCCCTTCTTCTACAGTGGACTATTTCAACACATTAGACAACATTTTGGAACAGCTCACTCCTTTGTATACACATACGGTGCTACTGGGTGACTTTAATACCTGCCTTATTAAAAGATACGCGATCTCATCGGCTTAGATCGCTCGTAGAAGAGGCTAATTTAAATATCCTCCCGCTTTCTGAAACTCATTTCTTCCCGAATTGTGTCCCTCTCTTCTAGATTTGGTTATAGTTTCCTCTTGTGACCATGTTGATAAATTTGGCCAATGCGCTGCGGACGCTTTTTATCATGATCTCTTGTTTCTTTCTTATAAAATAAAACCCCCAAAGCCAAATCTAGGATACTTCAGCAGCGTAATTTTGCTGGAATGGATTTGGATGGACGGCGTAAAGAGGCTGCTAGTACAGACTGGAATACAGTTATTAATACTAGCACTCTAGACGAACAGATAACACTATTTAACTCTCTTTTGATTCAACTCTATGAAATATATGCCCCTGTTCGTTCTGTTCGAATGCGACATTCTCCGGCTCCGTGGTTGACAGAACATCTCAAAAATGTTGTCTAAGAAGAGTTATGCAAAGTCGAAGTACAAGTTAGACCCTAATGATGATAGGCTCAAAGAAAAGTACAGAGTCCTTCGGAATCAATGCAACAAGATGTGTAGAGATTTACGACGTCGCCATATCAATAAATCAGTACAAAATGAAGATCCAAGTCGTGTTTGGAATTTTTAAGGTCTATAGGAGTTGGGAAATCTCGCTCAAAATCGCTTTTCAATGACATAGATGTAAATTTGCTGAACCAGCATTTTTCCTCTTCTTCATGCATAGATGATGATGCTAAATTAAAACACTTACTCAGCTTTCTCAAATTCCCACTCCTGACTACTCTCCTTTGACGTTTAGGAAATTTGCAGAATGTGTTGTCAAGAGACATGTACGCTCCATTCATTCCGACGCTGTTGGAAGTGATGACGTCAGTCGTAAAATGATAATTACTTTACTAGACATCCTTGCATATCCTAAATTTTTCCATATCAACATCCTCCTTTCCTTCGTGATGGAAAGATGCACAAGTAATTTACCCAAAATAGTTAACCCATCAAGTTTTTCCGAATATCGTCCAATTTCCATTCTCCCATTCCTTTCCAAAGTCCTTGAACGCCTTGTCCAAGAACAATTCTATTCCTTTTGTACAAGAAACAATATCCTTAATCCTCTTCAGTCTGGTTTTAGATCTGGTCACAGTACGTCCACGGCCTTATTAAAAATCACTGACGACATTCGCCTCGGAATGGATAATCGTCAAGTCACAGTATTGGTCTTGCTGGATTTCAGCAACGCCTTTAATACTGTAGATCATGATATTCTACTAGGTGTGTTACGCTCTCTTAACATATCTCCAACTGCAATTTCCTGGTTTCAAAATTACTTGTATGGACGCCGGCAGCGAGTTCGAGCCCAGGATAGATTTTCTACTTGGCTTGATTCAGTAGCTGGGGTTCCGCAAAGCGGCGTTTTATCTCCTCTGCTATTTGCAGTTTTCATTAATTCTATTACTTCCCAAGTGTCTTCTCTCTACCACTTGTATGCAGATGATCTACAGATATACGCTCAAACCACTTTGGACAATCTTGATAATGTAGTGGATATTATTAATAGGGATCTGGCTTGTATTCTCGACTGGAGCCGACAGTTTGGTTTGGTAGTAAACCCTATAAAATCTCAAGCCATTATAATAGGAGTAAAAGAATGCTGGCAAAATTTAATAAAAACGAAATTAAACCAGTGGTATTTAATGTTTGCAGCATGTGGTTCGCTCGAAGGTTGAACTACTTTTTACCTATTTCCACCAAAATTACGCTCGCTCCTTCTCTGCTGCTCCCTGTCCTTGATTATGCTGACATATGTTATCTTGACATCACTGAGGAGCAACTAAATAAACTTGAGCGACTTCAAAATCTATGTATAAGGTTCATATTTGGACTGCGTAAATATGACCATGTATCAGAATATCACAATAAGCTCAAGTGGCTCCCGATTCTATTATATATATGTATATATATATATATATATATATATAAATATATATATATATATATATATATATATATATATATATATATATATATATATATATATATATATATATATATATATATATATATATATATATATATATATATATATATATATATATATATATATATATATATATATATATATATATATATATATATATATATATATATATATATATATATATATATATATATATATATATATATATATATATATATATATATATATATATATATATATATATATATATATATATATATATATATATATATATATATATATATATATATATATATATATATATATATATTGTATTTCTATGTGTGTATTTGTTTATATATTTGTATATAGTAAATTTATCTATATATTCCATAGTCAATTAATGAAATAATTTTAATTGTTAAATATTTATTGTATTAAAATTGCACCTATCCTTTTAATAGAGCCAATATTCCTTTAATACCCGGTTTGTCAAGCAGAAATAGCTTAAAGCGATATGACCACCGTTAGTAGTTTTAAGGTTTCCGAAATTGTAATAATTAATTCTGTAAGACTATGTACAATAAAGAATCATCTATTTATCTATTTATCGATCTCTTATCTGTGACATCTAGTAACGCCGATACCGTGCTTCGACCCCTCCTGAACCCAGATTGCTCATCTGGAAAAACACCAACCCTGATTTTCTATGTAATATGTCATTTGTTGTTGACTAGGTTTGTCACTATTTTTCTAGTAATTTCGAGAGATACGGCAGAAATTGGCCTAAGATCCTTAAAATTGACAGGATTATTGTTTTTTGGAAGCGGTTTGGCAATTTTCCATAAGTCAGGAAACACAGAGGTAGTAAATGAGGTATTTAATGCTGTAATAGCATCAAAAGTATCTGGACAGGTTAACAGGAGCATATTTAATGTTATTTTATCATAACGTTGAGCATTTAAGTGTCGACTTGTTATAATTTTATAAACAGCATCCTTAGTGACTAGTTTCAGGCTGAAGCTACTATTTGAAAATCTGTTGAATTTGAAGTAGGTTAAGCGTGAGATATCAACTTTTGTACTACCGGAAACATTTAAAAGTCTAAGTAAATTTTTTCAGCGTCCGTGAAATGCTGAGGCAGCATTTCACTTGATTTTATGAAGATTAAAACAGTTGATTTGAGGTTTTCCCACAGTAATTTAGGTCGGTGTATTTGGTTGTTAATATAAGTTTTAAAATAAGCAGATTTTTTAAATATGTTGTTTTTTTACCAATGAATTTAGAGTTTTAAGATATTCTTTTTTCCCAGGTTGTCTAGTTTTATGGAAATCTGGTTATGGCAAATCTCGCTTATCGAAAAGTAGGAAAGGAAACGCAAGGTTTCCTTTGACTTTAACTGGTAAATACAGACAGTAAACTGGTAACTTCATTAAATGGTACGAACTTTTCGAAAAAAAATACTCAATAGCATGTGAACAACAAAAGGTGCAACTAGATATGAACAATACCTGAAATTGGGTCACGATGCTATGCAATTTAGTTTTTTCTGGATCAGGCTGTCATTATAATAAAAATATTGCAACTTGTTTTACCCGCTCGTATTTAGAGCATGACTCAATGTTGACCGTTATTTTCGTATTTACTTTGTTTTATATTAATGTTTAACTATCTGGGTTTGGTCATAACAGCAAGCACCTCCTGTGAGTCTGAAATCAGGCGTAAAATTGCTGTGTCGTTAAACGAACGCTGTGACGCATCTGGGAAAATCGGCAAAGACAGTAACATCTGGCGACGAACGAAAGAAAAAAAGGAACATTTATTCTACATAATACACCACGAACATAGTTAATTGAGGTATTATTGAAGAATTTATAATGAAAAAAAAATTAACAAACTTAGAGACGAAACTAAAGTAATGAAAATACCTATAAATAAAATATAAAAATAACATGATAAGTCACGATAGCCGTGTGGTTGGGTGGTCGGAATTTCGAGTCAAGAGACCCGAGTTCGATCCCCAAGGGGCTGGATCGTACCAATGGGTTTTTCAAAAACTTATGTATATATCGTTGGCTTGGACATAAAGGCGGCGACGGGCTCACCATCTGTCACGTTGTCCCAAAAATATCTTCGGTGGAAGGTGGGTCGAAGGTACATAATTGTCTAAACTAGACCCCTGTATTGGGAATTGCGTGAAGATATTTTATAAAACTAACACGAAAAAAATAACAGTTGTTTATCATTGTCATATGAGTCGTGGTGCAGTTCACTTAAAACTGTAGTGCTGGTTGTCAGTTGGCCTTGGTGGCGAGTGACTTACGGACTTAAAACTTAAGACAATTTAAAGTGCACGTTTCTATATACGATAAAAATTAATGGACAATCAAAGCTGTTTGGACAATCAAAGCTGCGGACATGGCCAGAATAAACGCCTTTGAAATGTGGTGCTGGCGCCGGATACTGCAAATTCACTGGATAGCATTCCATACAAATGTTTCTATCCTAAAACATCGACGGATAAAAGAACGTCTGTCATCCTTAGTCTTATGACTAAGTCTTATGACTCTTTATAGAGGTACCTGCAATACTTTGGCTATATAGCCCATAAACCTCCTGAGAACAGTGAAATACTAATAATAAGTGGTAGAAGACAGGTTATAAGACCACGTGGCCGCAGGCTTTCGATATGTATAAACTTCGTGCTAAAGATCCTAGAAATGCTATTCCCGGAGGCCTGCAAACTAGCATAAGATCGAATTCGCTGGAGACAACTTATAAGCGACAAGCTGAAATAGTAGACAGGGTCACGATCCTCAACATTTGAGTGACCGACTGAGGAGAGAGGAATATACTTTTTAAATAGAAAGAAAGAAAGAAAGAACTATTTATTTGATATACACATTTACAAAAGAAACTTATAAGATAATTACATGATTATTTTAACATGTGGTATACCAAATAGGTCTCCAACTCAGCGTAATGCTGCAGAGACTGCAGCGCTGATTTTCTGGTAAATAAGAATGATGAAGTTAGTTTTATTCTAAGTATTGATTTTTATATACTATATATAATTGTGATAATAAATCGAATGTAACACAAATATAAAAAAAAAAATATATAATACTGATTATACTAAATGGCTTTAAAGGATAAACAAATACACATTTTTCATAGACATATATTTAGATCATAGACATTAAAAAAATGTGTGCGTGTATTTTTTTATAGGGAAGGGAGGGGACGAGCAGGTGGCTCACGTGAAGGTAAGTGATTACCGCTGCCCATGAACATCCGCAATACCAGAGGCATAGCAGATGCGTGGCCGGCCTTTAAGAAAGTTATAGGCTCTTTTCTTGAAGGTCCCTAAGTCGTAGTGGTCCGGAAAAACCGCTGACGGCAGCACATTCCATAAAGTGCAAGTGCGTGGCAGAAAATTCAACGAGATGAAACGTCTGGCTGAAAACAACAAAGAGATGCAACGTCTCTTCGCAATGCCACGGGATTCAGCCTATCAGATAAAACATGGTCGTCGACGATTCGAGACGCTCTTCTTTGGATACGGTCAAATAGAAGAAGCTATCACTCAGGTGCCCCGCTCAGAGATGCGAATAGTACACCATGTACGGCCAAACTTGCGCCTTATAAAGTTGCAAGCGGTGGACCGGCATGAAGTACTGTCGTGCTGTACTGAGCACGCCAAGTTTTTAAAGACCAATTTGGCCTTCTTCCAAACGACCACGAAACTCGATATGTCGACGCCAAGGATTCCGATACTGGCTGAGGCAACTACGGGAGTGCTCTCAAAACGAGTTGATACGATGAAGGGTTTCTTTTAGCGGTAAATGCGTAAAACTTGTGTCTTTTAGGGTTGAACTGGACTAAATTTAGTCGGCCCAGTCCGAGATTTCGTGTAACAAAATCTCGACTTCAGACACAAGTATGTTCCGGTACTCGTCGACGTGTTCCTGAGAAATATTGGCACGGCCGGTGTATCACCATATATAAGGGCCTCACCAGTGCTGTCGTCTGCATAGCAACAAATGTTACTAATTTGTAACAAATCATTGATATGCAGAAGAAACAGGGTTGGCGATAGCACACGGCCATGTGGGACACCAGCGCTCACAGACTTGGAGTCTGAGCATGCACCGACAACTACGACCTTGATGCTCTGGTCTGTGAGAAAACTAGTGACCCAATTGCAAAATTTGTGATGGCTGACTGAAGTTCCCTTGCACAGCCATAGCGAGGAACCTGAACGCACAAGTTCCCGAAGGAAAACGAACTAGTTTCTCGCCAATTCTGCCAATGTGCTCAGACTTTGCCCCTGCAATTACTCTTTTGAAGGACCTGGCGGCAGAGTTATACTTCTTCTTTTCCGGTAGCACTTCTGCTTTTGACGAGATGCTATTTTGCAGGCGCTACCAAACCAAGGCTTAGATCTACCGCCGATGGGCACCACAGAGGAAGGAACGAAGAGTTCCAGTCCTTGAGCACCACATCGGCCGCGGAATTTGAAACGGCCTCGGGACTTTCCAGCAAGAAGCAAACCTGCCCCATGGGTATGCAAAGAAAACCCCATCCCTTCCCAATCTGCCGACCTGTAGTGTCACACACGGCGGTGGTCTGCAGATCGCGATCGCAATGGGCACGTGATAGGCACTTAACTCCGAATCAGGCAATGGTCTGATGAACCCAAAGGGGCATCAACGGAGACCACATAGCCGTCCAAATGAGAGGTCAGTAGAAGATCCAGCAGGGAAGGTGTATGATCCTCCACACCCGGAACCCGCGTTGGCGAAGTAACCAGTTGTGTCGGATCATATGCAAAGTCAAAAACAGATCTCCCCGCAGGATCAGTGGTTCGAGATCGTAGCCATTCGGCATGGTGGTCGTTGAAGTCGCCGTGTACCACGATCGCTGCGGATGGGATCTGCTATAGCAGAGAATCTGCAGCCATTTGGATGTGGTCGATGAGTCGGTCAGTTTCATCATTACCGCTGTGGGACCTATTGAGACACCCATAGACGCGAGGGTGGTCGTCACTGTCTATGCGTAGCCAAAGGGTGGACAGGTCTCTACCTTCAAGGCTGTCGAGGCACTGAGAACATATATCCTCTCTGACGTATACACAAACCCCGCCCGTGGCACAAAAGAATGTTCAAGCTTGTACCCCGGGTAGGAAAGATCAGAGGTATCCGCCGGAGAGGATATCTGCATCTCGGTAAAAGCAAGGGCGGCTTTGCCGCATCCAGGTGGTAGTGGACGCATCTAGATTGGAGTGTAGTTCCTGATATTGCAGAGATCCACGGCAGGCGTGGTAAGGGGTGCCGAAGGTTCAAGCAGGATTGGTTGCCCGAGCGCGGGTGCTCAGAAGGGGATCTCCAGTACCGATGGTGCTGGTATCCCCTGGGGTAGACTTTTTCTTCCGCTACTATGTTTTGGGGAGGGGTGTGTGGGCCTCCGGTTACCTGCACTCACCAGACGAAACGCAGAAGTTTGTTAAACTTCTACTTCACGCCGATATTCTGTGTGGCCGTGGTACTTCCCCGGTCGAGCTGACCCATTCATGCAACACTGTTAAAATAAATAAATGTTGTCAATTTATTAACTTTTACATTTGTATCAATCCAGGATGCGAACGGATATGCGAGTAATTATGAACGCAATACGTGGCTCAAAAACAGGTTTGGAATTTCAGATTTATTATATTTTAACCTAATAATAAAGTCTTTGTCTAAGTGTATGATTAACATAAAGGTTATATATGGTACACAAACAAACAGAAAGTTAAAAAGAAAAAATTCATATTTTAATTTTTTCCGTGATTCACAAAATTCATTAAATTGAGAGTAATTTACATCTCAAAAGAGCATAAGTACAATTATAATAAAGTTTTCGCACATAAAAGGTAAAGTTTTTCCATTACATAAACTGAGAGCTTTATTAAACATTTCAAGAATTCATTTAATTACATATGTTACATAGGTACACTTTGTCTATGTCCATGCTATATTTTCTTTATTGCTACCTTATCAAATGCCTTATCAAGATTATTCATTTTATTTATTTATTGAGACTGACAGAAAAAACATCAATGTTAGTTCTTAACAATAAATTCATGTACATAATTACAATTATATAGAAAAATATTTAATAGAGAGTACATATTTTCTAATTAGTAACTTCACTAATTGGATTTTATACGCGGAACGGGAGCAAGAAAATATATTAAGGTTTTGAGCAAATGGTTGTGAAGGACACGCATTTTATGTATTCAGCATGTATAGCATTTTCCTGTATTACTTCTGGAAGTTGAAAATTAAACAAATATTTTTGCTATGTAATTTTAAATGGTACAGGAAAGTTTACTTTGCACAATAATTGCTGACATTTGATCTCTCCAAGATAGATATTTCTAAGTGTAAAAGCGTCTATTAAAGGTTGTGAGTAACTAACAGTAACTGATACATAAAACTGACTCCATTGATGCGTGACGTCCGATGTTTCGAAGATGAAGTCATTTACTTACTTTACTTACTTATCTTCAGGCACAGTCCTTGACGGAGTAGCCACAAAGAATACATCGCCAAGTGTCGCGATCCTTACATATATCTTTCGCTTCTTTCAGATTCATCATTTTCTTCATACATGCGCGTCGAGGTATCCGAGCAGTCTTGACCTTCCCTCTTCGAGCAATTTGCTCACATGGTCTTCAAAAGGTAGTCTCGGCCTATCTCAACCCCTTTTAATATTAACTTTCGCGCTATATATTTTCTTCACCATGCGGTCTTCACTCATTCGCTCAAAGTGCCCAAACCATCGAAGCACGCCCTTATCCATTTTAGTGATAAGGTCATCTTTCGAACTTACTATTTTGCGAATCTCTTCGTTTCGCTTCCGGTTGGCCAAGGTAAAGCCGCACATTTTACGAAGAGATCGCATCTCCACTGCATTCAACCTGCTTTTATGCTTCTTCTGGCATACCAAGGTTTCGCTGCCATATAACAAATTCGGTACCAGCACTGCGTTATGTATCGCAAGGCGTGTATTTTCACTACGCCTTGCCTTTGACCAACGCAGTCAGGGCACCATTGACTTTGTTTCCGGCAGCGACACGCCTGTCTACATCTACATCACATCTTCCATCCCGGCTAAAAGCACTGCCCAAGTACACAATCTCATTCACCTGTTCTAGACATTCCTTATTTACCCATATTTCACATTTCGTTCTTTCTTCGTCCCTTTAAAATACCAGAACCTTAGTTTTATTAGCATTCAAACGGAGACCTTTATTTTCACATTCCTCTTTCATACAAATGATTAATGCCTGCAGTTATGCCCTGACGGTGAAATAAGCACTGCGTCATCAGTATACTATTTACTTTTACGTCACCCAATTTCACACCCAAACAAGTATCTTTCAACTTTCGTAAACAGCAGTCAAGATACAATATGAACAGCCAGGAGGACATGACACAACCCTGTTTTACGTCCGATTGGACACTAAACATGGGTGACAGTACATGCCCCACGCGCACACAAGCTTTACAGTCACAGTAAAGTGACTGTACAGCCCTTAGTAATCGACCATCCACACCATACCCCGGCAACAGTTCCCACATTTCCACAAAAGCACAGAAAATCCTCTGGTTAGCAGCCAGAAGCTTCTCCGTGATCATGCGGAGAGAAAACATTTGATCCGTGCATCCTCTTCCAGGTCTAAATCCGCATTGTGCCTCCCATAGAAATCTTTCCGATTTCTCTTGCATCCTACGTGTCAAAACCTTCGAGTAAACTTTACTTGCTAAACTGGTCAAGCTTATCGCCCGATAGCACCCCCAGTGCTATCGGGCGATAAGCTTGACCACTTCATAATGTGAACCTTTACCTTTATATAAAGGCACAATGACTGTGGATCGCCAATCATCCGGAACAGCCACCCTCCGCCAGCACAAATTGCATAGCAGATGAAAGCTGTCCCAGACACGAGGCCCACCATACTTGATCATTTCAGTAGTAACTCTGTCTAGTCCCGCAGACTTACCACATTTCAAACTTCGAATCGCACATTCAATCTCTTTCAAACTGATGACCTCAGTGTCTTCGAGGTCCGAGTCTGGCGTACCAATCACGGCGTCACCCCCGGATCCTCATCCCCTAAGATCATCACACGCATACATTTCTCTATAAAATTCGCTCCATCGCTGCATGACGTTCATTTTTCTGAGGGGACGTCATTGGTTCTCGAAATCACTTTGTTCATTCTTAAGGCTGTCGCATTACTTCCGGGTCCTTCCAACCTCTTTCCTGAAGAGTTTGGAGTTCTCCTTGAATTTGTGCGACAACCTTTTGTCCGCTTCCATTCTACACCTTTCACGCACTTCCTCAATCAATGCTTTCGTGTGAAATTTCTGCAGCTAATCTAATTATATCTTTCTTTCATCTTCTCTTTCATATCCATTACTAGAGGCCAAGTAGTCTAACCATGCTTTCTTCTTCTTATTTATTGCATCTTTCACTCCGTCATTCCACCATGCATCACTCTTTTTACTACTGCCTCTTATCACAGTTCCACACACGTCTTCCGCTGCACTAACCATTCCATCCCTAAGGCTGTGCCATATTTCTTCAACACATTCTTTCCTGACATCGATGATGTCCAGCTTTTCGGCTACCCTTGCTTGATATTTATTCCTCGTGTCTGCTCCCTGAAGCTTCGGATGCTACCGACCAACTGTGGTTCTGCTATCGCCGTCGGGTGGCGCCAACCCGCGAACAGACCCCTAAATCTAGTAATCACTAGATAGTGATCGGTTCCCAGGTCAGCACCCTGAACACCCGCGTATCCATCACCTGTTTTCGCAGTCGGTCATCTACCAGGAATGAATCGATCATATTTCTCTTTCTCTAGTATACATATGGATTCTCTTGTGATTAAACATAGTGTTTGTCACAAGAAGACCCTTTTCCTTGCATACAGCCAGTATGAGCTTGCCAGCATCGTTAACCCTTATCACCAAACATTCCAAGCACCGACTCCTATCCTGGTCGAGCGATACCAACCCATCCATTCAAATCACCACATACAACAATTATTTCGTTTCCCCTAACTAAATCTGGAACTTCTCTTACATTCTCCCAAAAGCTGGAGGAGCCAGCTCAGCCCTGAACGACGAAGCTACCGGTGCAACAGCCAAAAGGAATAACTTCGTCAGTCCCAATTTAAAGCGAACACAGAGAGGTCTTGAGTTCACAGCATTATACTCAGTCATAAAGTCGACTAACCGAGACTACAGCAGCACCCCCACTCCCTGGCAGGCAATCACGCACTCCGGGACTCCGGACCATAGAGCTAAGGCCCCACCAGGGAGCTCTTCAGTACTACTGCCCTTCCGTTTGGTCTCCGACAAACACACCACATCTAATTCTCTTTCTTTCATAATTTCGATCAGTTCATTCGTCTTATCTCTCATGCCTCCTCTAACATTCCACGTGGTAACTTTGCACTACGTTCCCCACCTCCCGCCGTGTCGGGCTGTGCGTGACGAGTGGCGGTCCCCGTCGCCGCTTTGCTCGCTGCTTTCCACACCAACGGGGACGAACTGGTGTGTGTCGCCTTGGGGGACGCCCTAACCCTGAGTGGCATGGGGCAACCCTGAAAAGGGCTAGCAGGGGTCGCGATGGGCACGCTTCTACAATGACCCCTTTAAATTCGATTAAATTAAAATATTATTACTGCTTGTTTGTCTTTAGACAATCACAGACTCAAAATATAAAATCCATGGCAATATAAACCATAAATTACACAAAAATGTCTTGTGACAATTATGATTATCATAGCTGAATTTTTGTAAGTAAAATAATTATATTTTATACTTTCTCCTAAGTTTATATTATATAATTATATATATTATAAAATTCTTGGGCATCTTGGGTTTTCGTACAATAAGTGAACCAACCGGAAGTCCGGAAGTTGGTTATCGCTTACCATGGGGTTATCTGTTCGTTTCGCGCCTTATACCTATAAAAAGTTAGCATTTAACCTCGAGGCAGTTAATACTCATACTAAATTACCCAAAGTCATTGTTTGTGCCAAGTTTGAAAAAAAAGTATTAAATGGCTGTAAAATATAATACGGGGTATTATGGGATTCCCCACAACATGGAGTGACAACTTAAATAAGGTTCGGGGAATCGATGCTTGCAGGTATCTCAAAATCGTTTTTGGAGGAAATATTTGGAGACCTATATTCAGCAGTAGAATTTTGATAACCTATAAAGAAAAAGAAAATTTGCCATCTTGCTCGTTTTACAGGAAGCAGTATTTCTGTATAAGTTACTTGATTTGGTGTAACGTGAAAATTTTTCAAATATGAGCAGTAAAAGTGTTTATGGGCCACAGTAGAACCTTTTCATTGAGAAAACATAAATTGGTAAATTTAACAGAGAATTTAAATACTAAAAATAAAATTACGGAAAAACTGTTTCTAAAAGTCGTTTTATCTCTCACATATATATATATATCTTGCGAGCTTAAATTGCTACGTGGATTTTTGTTAAAAATATGATGTGCACGTTGGAGAGCGATAACAGAATCATTTCGAATAAAGTGAATTATAATCAGAATTTATCTGAACTTTCATAAGAAATACTGTATGAAGCTCACCCAAATGAAATGAAAATTCAATTGACTAACAATTTGTATACACGGCACGCTCTTGATAATTTCGTCTTAAGTTAATCTTCCGTTTGAATTTATAGGATTTATAGAGGTAACGTAATGGTGCTTGTAATCAAGTTGTAACTAAGTCTGCAATTATTACGAGTTTACAGCACAAAGAAATGTTACGCAGGTGTTAATTGAAAAGTATATTATATTGTGATAAAATTATAAATATATAAAATAAAATTATAATATTTTAAAAATAAAATATCCTCACGCCATCAAAATTAGTCCATTCTAATTAGAAGTGCATAAGCACGAGCGCCAATAAAATTAGTCCCGTGGTCCGAGAATAGCTTTCGACTGGGCCTCTACGAGGCATAAACCTTTTCAAGGCGTTAATAAAGGCATCGCTACTCAAATCTCGTACAACTTCTATATGAACAGCCCTATTCGTTAAACAAATGAAGACACAAATATAAGCTTTTAAATTTGGCACGCCTCTTCTCCACGTAGGCGTCATACTAGGCTTCGTAGTCTAGTCCAGTATGTGCGAAAGGCAACGTTATCTGAAATCTAAATTTTTGCAAACTAACAATTAGCCATCCAAAAGTATGGGTCGCGGCTATTATTACGGCCTTATATAGACCTGCTCATGACAAAATTAATTCGGGCTACCGTCAGCTTTAAAATTTGTAATTTATAGTCCGATATCAGTATCTCAAACCACGTTTAGGATTCAAGTACTAAATTAAATTGAGACTCCAAAATATTAATTTTATTTTATAAATGAAATACCATATGTTAGCATCTGTTGGAAGCAAAATAAAATATAAAACATTGTATGAGTATTTTTCATTAACTACTTCACTTCAAAAACATCAAAAAGACCTATTCATCTAAATAGGTATTTTATCTACTTAACACATTAAATAAAGTACTGAATATATTTGTAATTTAGGCAGCCTAGACAGCAGTTATTTCCAGGCACACTTTTGTGAAAGAAAATTGTGTTTATAAATAACAGATAAGGATGTGTAAAAGTGTGAGAGACGACTTAGTGAAATGTTTTGAAATAATAACTACCGACTAATGTCTGAATAAGAATTTTTAGAAAGAACAGACTTAAATTAAGCAGACCGGTGACGGCCAGCCGCAACTAAGATGTAAGGAGTCTGGACGTCGTGATTGTGGAGAATGCTTATTACGGGAGAGCCGTATGTCCTACAGTGAAAGGCGTATGCATCAAATGGATGATTTTAATGAAGTTTAGAATAATATGAATAACGTTTATATTTTTATAAGGATGTGAGGAAGGTCATGTTTGTCAACTAAATTATTATTTTTATTTCGGGATATTTATTTATATTCTTCTCTGATTGGGTGTGTAAATAAATATACTTGCATTATATTTTATTTATTTATTTAACTTCACGCATAGTCCCTGACGGGTTAGCCAGAGAGAACAGATCGCCAAGTGTCACGATCTTTACATATTATTAAGATATATTATTCCATATTATTAAACAAATATTTACAAAGCCAAATATTAAAAAGCAGGCAAAATTAAGCATAAAAATAAGTGAAATGTACCATACATACATAGTTTTGGAGTTCATCGTGAAAAGCAACATGACACGAGATTATATACAATAAATGCTATTGCTGAATTCGATTACGTACATGGGTTGCAATATATAGGTTTCTGCTGCCCGACAACGGTTTTCACAATTTTAGTCTGTTATTTGTCGAGATAGTTTACCGCAATCTGTTGTTAGCAAATACGAATAACGGAACAAAAAAATTGCAGTAAGGTAAAACATATAAATTCAAAGAATTTAATGTATATTCATAAACCAAAGAAAATAACTTCCTCCAGATTACAGAATAATTTATTTTTTATATTTGCCTTGAGATAACAATCTAAAAGTTTTGCTGAAAATTTTCATCAGTATCTTTGTGATGTCATCACGCCGGTGTAATTCACAAAACTTGAATTGAAACACAAAGAAGAGCATAAATATCAGTATTTATTTACGAACCAATAGTATATGGGCTGGTAGAAATATAAGGAATATCAACGGAGATGAAAAGAGATCCTGTAATAAGTCCTTTAGAAAATAGACACAGGCTATACAATTTTAAAGGTTTTACTTAAATGTATTATTATACGTATGTAGTTGTATTGTAAACTAAAACCTGAATTGGCAAAATATATACTCTGCATATACAACATAGCTGTTTTTACAATGCTTTTACATAAAATAAATGAAATTCAAAATTCCCTTTACAGTTATACAATTCAAGCTCTGAGGGCCTTTGAAATAAATTTAAATGTACGCATATATTGTTTTCTATTAATTCGTCAATTAATAAATATTGCTTTACATCAATATATCGCCATTTATAATTACGTCACGATAGCCAAATGGTTGGGGGATTGCAATTCGAGTCAAGAGACCCGAGTTTCATCCCCAAGCGGTAAGCTCGTACAAATAATGCCAAAAAATGCCTTCGGCATAAGGTGGGTTGAGAGGACTTAATTTTCTAGACATCTTTGGGAATGGCGTGAAGATATTTTTTGTAGAGTAAGCGTTTCACCGTTGCGTTATTCACCAATTCTGAGTGTGACCGCTCAGATCCGGGCAACTACAGACCGATCGCCATCACATCCTTGTTCTCCAAAATATTGGTGTCCATTATAAAATGTCAGCTCTTGAGATACTTAGAGGAGCACCAGGTGATCAGTGACCGCCAGTACGGCTTCCGTCGGGGACGCTCAGCTGGTGATCTTCTTGTGTACCTCACTCATCGATGGGCGGAGGCAGTGGATAGCAAGGGGAGGCCCTGGCAGTTAGTTTGGACATAGCAAAAGCCTTTGATCGGGTGTGGCACAAAGCGCTTCTCTCGAAGCTTCCGTCATATGGGCTTCCCGAGAAATTTTGCATTTGGGTCACTAGTTCTCTCACAGACCGGAGCATCAAGGTCGTAGTTGACGGTGCAT